>JAVANC010000006.1:50852362-50944862 GCA_033319125.1 Parnassius glacialis | reverse complement strand
TGTACATCATACAACCTAAGGATAGCTTCATTCAAAGCCTCAACCTTTTCGTCCACAGTGGGCGCAGAAACCACGCTGTTCCAGTTTATTTTGGATGCATCCATACAAAGCTTTTCAACATCTAAGCGACCAAAACAACGCATGTGAAGAGTTTTAGCTGGAGCTTTAGGAGATTTTAGGACTTAAGAAAGGAAAATGAGGTCATGATAGGAGAAAGCAGGTGCAAAGTGTTGACCATGGGAGAAGACAAGAGAAGTAGCAGAGGTAAGGATTAAGTCAAGCCAGGTATCCTCCACATCAATATTGTGGTGAGTGGCTTGTAAAGGTAAAATGTGGAGGCCAACCGACTCGACAATGTGAAGGAGCTTAGAGGAACGGGATGAGTGCGGAGTCAGGAGGTCTGTATTAAAATCGCCCATGATAATGTGATGTGAGTATTCGGACCCCAAGGATTCCAGAATTGTTTCAAGACTGGAGAGGTAATCGACAGAAGGAGGACAGTAGACAACACCAAGAATCAATTTAGCTCCTTTTACGCAAACTTCAAGGAATAGAAATTCTGCAGATGCAGTATAATAAGGGGAAGAAGAAGCTAGAATTTTATAAGAGAAGTTGCAACGAAGATATATAGCGACCCCACCCCCTCTCCTATCAACTCGATCGTTGCGTATCAAACTGAAGCCAGAGAGAGGGTAAGAGGTAGAAGGGAGATGGGGCTTTAACCAAGTCTCCGAAACCAAGACGGCATGAACATCAGCGTCAGAGAAAGCCTCAGTCAGATCACTGTAGTGACTAGGTATGCTTTGTGCATTAATGTGGCAAACATTAAACAAGGAGCGGGATTGTTCCAATTTACGTCGCACAAAATCCCCTAGCGTTTCAGTAAGCGAGCAATAACTGTCATTTGATGAACAAAACTCGTTGGCAGAAAGAAAAGAATCATCATCGGAACTCATATATATGTAATATAATATAAATAAATAAATAGTATAGACCTAAATGGTAAGAATAAATAATATAGTATAATTAAAATTATAAAACGTAAAAAAAAAATAGTAATAATTTCGATTACCAAATTGCTATCCCTGCACCACCTGCCAGCTAACACACTCAAAAATTAAGAGACTAATATAATACACAAAACAATAATAATTAAAATGATTTGCAAGACAGCTACAAATAAACTATTAAACTACATTAAGAATACTGATAATAAATAACAGTAACTTGGAACAATTAAAAAGTATCATAGAGAAGTGTCTCATAGACGACATATAAACTGTAGCCAAAAGACTTTGTATCCATGGTCATGTATTAATAAGAAAAAAAACCTTCCCAGCGACAAAATTAACTTTCACTATGCACTTGCTACAGATCTATTAATCTACGGACAAAATATAACCTAAAGCAATACAATTTCATAATATGTACAAAAACAAAATAGAACTAAGCCTAAAATGTAATTTAAAGTGAATAATATGTACAAGTTTTAATAAATGAAGTTAAACGAATAACTATTAAAATTATAAATTAAGTAATATAAAAAAAATGTAAATAAATAAAAAAGAATCAAGTTTAAGGTTACATAAAAGAAAAGGAAGTTTTAATACGGTGGATAGAAAGTAATGATACTAAGTATTACTATATACTACAATATTGAATAAATTTATAGTTGTAGTTACAGGAAAAAGGATAATTAACACAATAAAACGCTATTATGCTTAGCTATTTACGTGGCTTTGAATTGGGTTGCGACAATAAAGCGCTTCCTGCTATACGCACGTCTCCAGTTGGGGATTCAGCAGCCGCCTTAGGGTATTTTTGCGTAAGAGTAATCAGCTTATCTAAGGTAGTGACTTTATGCCGGGATCTATCTGCAGCTTTCACCACAATTACTCCATCTTGGGTCCAGCATGCACGCATACCGAAATGCTGACGGGCTTTGCCAAAAAACAGTTTGCCGAGACTTTGTCAAGAACTCCTTTACTGAAACTGGACAACCTTTCAGCCTAGACTTCGCCCTCCATACTGATGACCTGGAGTCGATGCTAACAAATCGTACTAGGATTGGCCGGAGACGATTTTTGGAGGCTACTCCAATCCTATGGCAGACACTAATGCAGGATGCTGTGATGTCCTTCAACTCCATTTTGTGGATTATACTCAGTACTGTAGCCTTGCAGTCCTCCTTCTCCTCTTCAGCAACACCCAAGAAAAGGAGAGCCTTTCGTCTGTGCCTGGTCTCAATAACGTCAACCATATGGGTGCACTCATTAATTTGTTTACGGAGCATACCAAGTATAGAAAACATGAGTTCACGGAAGGTTCGAAACTCCTCAGCCACTTTTGCAACCGTGTCCTTGGCGGGTCCCCCCGCGTGTAACTGTGCTTCCAGTTCGGCCATCCTTTTTGAAAAGTATTACTCCAAACTGTTCTGTGCAGTTCTAATCTCTTCAAGTTGAGACATTGTGTATAAATCCAAATGTGTGATGTGCTGGCAGGTGGTGTATTTAGATGGAATTAATTCACATATATACAGTTGCACAAATTTGATCACCAAGAAAATGGTATTAATTAGCACTCAAATATGTATTAAATTATGTATAATATTGTATAAGTTAATTTAAAATACAAATTAAAATTTTACGCATGTGTTAACTTTTTGTTCACCTACTGCCGAAAAAAAACGTTTTACTTTCTTCTCTTTCAAAAACCATCACTTTCGTCTCACTTGCGTTCACTTTCCTTCCCTATTCCTTTAATGTCCTGTTTATTAATGTAACCATCAGTAGCAACTCGGCCGCCGACGACACAAGAATGACTTGATCATCGGCATACAAAATGCATTTGACGGTTAGCTCAACCATTCTTAACCGGCATTCATCTACTTTCAAATTTTCCAAACAACTGTCCATAAATAGGTTGAACAGCCACGGCGAAGCAACACAGCCTTGTCTGACACCTTTATGGATGCCAAACCAGTCCAAGTAGGCCCCGTTGATACTGACACAAGCACTAGAGTCCCTATACAGAGATTTCAATGCCTGTATCAACCCAGTGCTCAACCCAAATGAGGTCAGTATTTGCTATAACACGTTCCGGTCCACTCTGTCATAAGCCTTTTCCAAGTCCACGAACGCACAAAGAACTTTTTGGTTTTAGGCCAAAAACTTCTCCACGACCATGCGCATGGAAAAGACCTGATCCGTATATCCCATTGCCTTGGTATGAAGGCTGATACCACGGTAGTTTTTACAGTCCTGTTGTGATCCTTTTCCCTTATATATTGTGACTATTACGGCTTTTCACCAGTCAGTCACCAGTGCAAAAAAAGGCCGAAAGAACTTTCAATAAGTATTATTTAATGATGAATATTAAATAAGAAAATCATTCTAATAATTCATCGATAAATGTAGATTATGGGCCACAGCATTCACTTATCATAAAATAGACTGTGTGATTGTTCATCACCTTTCTTTAAAATGAAATAAATTGAACTAGTTTTAAGGATTTTATCGCGTATATTAACTTAGTTTATATTCATATATACATTTAATATATGGGATAAAATCCGTAAAATTAGTTTTTAGGGTTCCGTACCTCAAAAGGAAAAAACGAAACCCTTATAGGATTTCTTTGTTGTCCGTCTGTCTGTCTGTCAAGACCCTTTTTCTCAGGAACGCGTGGAGGCATTAAGCTGAAATTCATATTAAAGTCTACTGTCCCTTGGATCTGTGAAAAATCAAACTTCTAAGCCAATGCAATCAAAAGATACAGCCGTTTATGCTGCAAAGAAGCATATCCAGTTTTGACCTGAAAATTTTCTAACACGTCTAGTGGTGCAAATTATCTTATAAAATTGCATTTTTTTTTTTGCTTATTTCGTATCGCATAATTGAATTTCAAATAAAGTCAGGAAAAAAGTAATGTTACTATGTTTATCATTCTCAATAGACTTTTGGAGACGGAACGTGTTTAACAATGGCGCAAAGGCCCAAAAGCCATTCCAAAAATATTAAAATACAAAATGAAAAATAAATGACAGGCATTTACTCCCACTACGCAGGCATTCATTTGTTTGACGCTTTGCAGTCGTTCGTCTTCGTTTGCTCTCGCTACGTAATACGTATTGTACTGTGCTATTTTGGATTTTATGATAACCTTACAACTTTTGCATTTTCCACGGACTTCGATACCTTTCACTTACGATTACTTTGGCTTGTGTTATACGGATACCGGTTAAGTACTTTTTGATTAGGATCTAAAACGTTGTCGCTCTTGTTGGAAAGAGTTATGGAGCCATCTACGAGATTGCTGTGTATAAACTGCAACATGTGTTAATACGCTTCAGCGTTATCGGGCCTTTCAGCTTGATAGCAGTTCAGTTTTAGCAGTGGTAGAGCCAAGCGGTAGGTTTTGCTGTCGCACAGATGGGCCAGCTCGAACCGGGGACCACGACCTTACAGAATAACAGCGTAAAGTAGAGGTTTACCTCTGCGTTACGCTTTGTAAGTGCAGGTGGCCGGAGGCCCAATCCCCCCCCCCCCCCCCGCATCAACATGGTAGTAGAATTAAATAAAAGACTACCCCAGGAGGGTACCAGCACCCCTGGAGAATCCCTCGCTGAGCATCCGACCAAACTACTTCACTCTTGAGCGTGGGTACTCAGGCTACCCCGCGTATCCTTGGGAGGGGGGGGGGCAAAATTCCGCTCGCAACTAATGCTGCTCGGGGCAAGCGGAGCAATACAACTAAGGCGACCCCTGTCACGCTATCCGTGAATTTTGGCAACATCAGGGGACTTCATTCCAACCTTAACGCGGTCCATTACCATCTAGAGACGGCGAAGCCGGCCTTGCTCTTTTTTCCGAGACTCAGGTGGCCTCTCCGGCTGATACTTCATATCTCTCCTACCCGGGGTACAAATTGGAACACTTCTTTGTGCCCCGGGCTGGAGTTTGGGTATACGTCAGAGAGGACATCTGTTTTCGACGCCTCGGCAGTCTTGAAGGTACGGACCTGTCCATCCTATGGCTGCGCGTAGACAGCGACGACCATCCCCGCGGCTACGGGTGCCTCTATAGGTCTTATAGCGGTAATGCCGACACAGACCGACTCATCGACCATGTCGAAATGGCTGCAGACTCCGTGCTACAACAGGTCCCATCCGCAGAGATCGTGCTACTCGGTGATTTCAACGCCCACCACGCTGAATGGCTTGGTTCTCGTTTAACCGATCATGCGGGTAGATCTGTCTATGACTTTGTTTTGGCATATGGTCTCACACAACTGGTTACTTTGCCTACGCGGATTTCAGATGTGGAAGACCATGTACCTTCTCTGTTGGACCTTCTGCTGACCTCTCATCCGCACGGCTATCAGGTCTCCGTCGATGCCCCTCTAGGCTCTTCGGACCATTATCTGATCCAGAGTACGGTGCCACACACGCTCCAAGCAAACAGTTGCGATCTGCAGCTTGCCGCCGTGTTTGGCACTATAGTTCAGCTGATTGGGACGGGATGTGGTCTTTTTTTGCATCCTATCCTTGGGGGCGGGTTTGCTTCTCGCCGGAAGATCCCAGCGTTCTTGCCGATTCTGTTGCTGATGTGGTACTTCAGGGTATGGAACTTTATATTCTATCCTCTGTGGTGCCCATCGGAGGAAGATTCCAGCCATGGTTTGGTCGCTCCTGTAAAATAGCATCACGCTATAAGCAGGTGTGCTACCGCGCCTGGGCTGACGCATCAACGTCTCGGGATGTAAACACCAGTGCACTTAAAAAGAAGTTTAATTCCGCCTCCAGGTTCTTCAAAAGTTTCATTGCCAAGACAAGGTCTGAACACATCGGCAGAATTGGCAAGAAGCTAGTTCGCCTTCCTTCGGGAACCCGTGCATTCTGGTCTCTCGCCAAGGCTGTTCAAGGGAACTTCTGTCAGCCATCTCTTCCATCTCTGCACAGAGAGGACGACTCACTGGCCCATGCCGCAAAGGAGAAAGCCGATCTGTTGAGCTCTCTTTTTGCGTCCAACTCGACGCTAGATGACGGGGGGAACACACCGCCGACCATCCCGCGACATGAGTGCTCCATGCCGGATGTTCGATTTACACAGCGCTCGGTTCGCAAAGCACTCTTCTCCCTGGACGTCAGCAAGTCGAGTGGGCCCGATGGAGTCCCTCCCATTGTGATGAAGATGTGTACTCCGGAGTTTGCACCGGTTTTAACGCGTCTTTTCCGGTACTCCTACTCCCAAGGCGTAGTCCCGAATTCATGGAAGACAGCTTTGGTCCACCCGATCCCTAAAAAAGGCAACCGCTCAGACCCGTCCAACTACAGGCCTATCGCCATCACCTCCTTGTTCTCAAAAATAATGGAAGCCATTATAAACTGCCAGCTCATGAGGTACCTTGAGGATCACCAGCTGATTAGTTACCGCCAGTATGGTTTTCGTCGAGGTTGATCAGCTAGTGATCTTCTAGTCTACTTCACTCATAGATGGGCGGGGGTAGTAGAGTCCAAGGGGGAGGCATTGGCCGTTAGCTTGGACATAGCGAAGGCCTTCGATCGAGTCTGGCACAAAGCGCTTCTTTTGAAGCTTCCTTCCTATGGGCTTCCCGAGAAATTGTGCAAATGGATCACCAGTTTCTTTGCTGATCGGAGCATCAAGGTCGTAGAATACGGTGCATGCTCTGATTTCAAGCCTATCAACGCTGGTTTTCCACAAGGCTGCGTGCTATCACCAACGCTGTTTCTCCTGCATATCAATGATATGTTGCTAACTGGTAGCATTCATTGCTATGCAGACGACAGCACTGGTGATGCCTTATATACCGGCCGTGCCAATATTTCTTTGGAAAACGTCGCCGAGTACCGGGACAAACTTGTGTCTGAAGTCGAGTCTTTGCTTAACAAAGTCTCGGATTGGGGCCGACTAAATCTAGTCCAGTTTGATCCCCAGAAGACACAAGTTTGCGCGTTTACAGATAAAACGAACTCCTTTGTCGTGTCTCCTCAGTTTTAAGGCAATCACCTTGCTGCCTCAGCCAGTATCGGAATCCTTGGCGTCGACATATCGAATAGTGTGCAGTTTCGTGGTCACTAGGAAGGGAAGGCCAAAACGGCCTCTAAAAAGCTTGGCATGCTCAGCAGAGCGAGACAGTATTTCATGCCGGCACATCGCTTGCAACTTTACAAAGCGCAAGTTCGGCTTCACATGGTATACTGTTCTCATCTCTGGGCCAGGGCACCCCAGTGCCAGCTCCTTCCACTTGACCGCATCAAGCGCAGAGCGGTTCGAATCGTCGACGACCGGTTTCTTTCTGATCGGCTCGATACACTGGCACTGCGTAGAGATGTTGCATCTCTTTGCGTATTTTATCGCATTTATCACGGGGAATGCTCTGAGGAATTGTTCGGACTAATTCCAGCCGCTCAATTTCACCATCGCACATCGCGACAAAACTCGCGTTACCATCCAAACCATCTGGATGATTGGCGGTCCACCACTGTGCGATTTAGAAGAAGTTTTCTCCCTCGCACAACTCCTTGTGGAATCAATTACCACCAGCAAATGTTCCGGACCGATACGACTTAGGAACCTTCAAGAAAAGAGCTTACACCTTTCTAAAAGGCCGGCAACGCATCTGCAATTCCCCTGGTGTTGCGGTTGTTTATGGGCGGCGGTAGTCACTTACCATAAGGTGAGCCGCATGCTCATTTGCCCCCTATTCTATAAAAGAAATAGCAGGGTCATCTCGCTAATTAGCACTTGGATATCTCCAGTAATAGTAAGTATTATAAAGTACCTAACGAGTAAGTATCCAGTTAACAGACGTATATGTAAAAATCTACCTTTTTATACGTGGATTTACGTGATGGAGCCATGCTGCAGGTATATTAGTAGTATTGTTGTAGCTCGAATTGTTCGGTTTGACTAGGGAAGGATCACGCTCTCACAGAATACCAGCAAAAAATAGCAGCTTGACATTGTTGTGTTCCGTATAGTGAGTGTAGAGAACCAGAGATCCTTTTTACTGGAAAAGAGGCATTCCATCTTAGTCCTCACGGTTGACAACGCATCTGCATTTTGATTCTTTATTGTAGATAGATGTAGATGTCAATGGGCCACCTCAACCTCATGTGGATTGTGTGCTCGTTTGTCACACTATACTATAAAAAAATCTACCTAGCCAGTCAACAGACAAACAGATGATTGTTTTATAAAAAGGATTAAAATTTATTTATTTATTTATTTATTTATTCTTCTTTACATTTACCCTATAATAAGGGATATAAAGGGCGGACTTAATGCCTTGTGGCATTCTCTACCAGTCAACCCTGGATGATTTGAGAAGCTGTGGTAGGTGCAACCACTCCATAAATTAAAAATAAGTAAAAAAACATTATATCTAAACATAAACATTATATCAAAAAGCAAATAAATAAAATATTTTTAAACTATACAACTTAATATTATCTACTTTGAAATAAAGAAAAAAAAAACAGTAAATATAAACGGACACTTATATATACAAAATCTCTAAATAAATATAAAATAATACAACACAAAATAAAATAACATGATGCATATTATATAAAATACATATAATACAAAATATCAATTACAAAGCGAAAGACGGAGAAAAACAAAAATCGGATATATCAGATGGTATTATTTCTGTTAAAGAATTCTCGTACTAGTCTTTTAAAATAATATTTGTATATTAGGATAATAATAAGGATTAATATTCACAGAACTGTGTTATATTTTTTTCAAATGAAATCAAAGTATGTCAAGGCACATTAGATTCCAAGAGTAGGTTGGATAGACAGTTGTATTTTGGCATCAGACTCTAGGAGTGGAATAAACTGACAGATGGTAGAAATAGGTGAATGTGTTGTTATTTAGAGATTTTCCCCATGTTTAGCTAAAGTGTTCTTTTAGACAGTTGTCTAAATAAAAACATGTAAAAATACAAATTAAATATACTTATTTCTATTTTATGCTTAAAAATCTCATAATTGATTTGTTTTTCAGATAACGGAAGAAGATCACGTTTGTGAAGCGTGCTTTGATGTATCCATGCTGACTATTAATGCTCAGATTCATGGAAAAATTAGTGTGATCCATCTGCTAGTTTATCTCGCCATGGTCATACTCAATGGACTAGAAGACATTATAGAGTATTGCTGCAACTGCATTGTAGGACATCGCACTTTAGGTTGTTGTGCACATGTTATGATGTAAGTGTGGTACTTCAGTTGGCCCAAGCATGAAATCAATATTGTGCCTCCAGCGGCATTTTTAAATGAAGTGGTTGTACGAGAATAATTTAATAAATAATAATAAATTAAATCCTGTTTTTATTTAATTTCCCTGTGTATTCCCTGTGTAAAACATGTAGGTAGGTAGTTGTTTTCGTCATCTATTTATGTCGTGATGGCCCAGAAGTTACACTTCTTGTGAGTTCAAATCCGGGCAACTACCAATGTGTATTTTTCAATGCGTAGGTATAATCAATAAAAGTCTGAAATCGCCAACCCATTTTGACCAAGCATGGTGATTAATGCTCATGCCTTTTGCTATATGACAAGAGGCCTTTTCACAGCAGTGGGGCAGTATTATGATGGTATTAGGTATTATTTACTCATTCTTGTCTGTTTATCAGACTTAGAGTTCGATGGTTAAAAGCGTCAACTCTCAAGCCGACTCCTGGAGTCTAGTCAGTATGGACGACAGAGTTTGACCGATAATTTAATGAACTATAAGATTTGTTGATGATATATCATTGAAAAGAGAGTTATTTCTGAGTGGTTGTAAGTCTCCGCGGTTAATAAACAATTTTATTTTAATTATCGTGTAGTTTTTAAGCTCATGACAGCTGTCAGATAAGGTCAGCTGTCATAACCCCAAAACTTTATTTACTTAATAGCGTTTTTCCCTTGCCTCTAAATAAAAAGATGATAAGTTATTATGTTATTATAAATAATAATTGTTACTATACCACACTAGTTGTAGGTAGACGCGACCTGTAAAACGAATCAAGTAACCGGTCAATCAATGTATGGAAAGTGGGCATGATTCTTTTCGATATTCGCAAGGGAAACAAAACCTACAGGGTACTTCCCGTGAATTCAGAATCTTAAAATTTGGTACGAAGCAACGTATTATAGCATAGATAAAGGAACAAATGCGAATATATAACATAACTTTTTAGTTACATCATGTGATAAAAATATTTATAATAATTTTAAACTTATATACCTACGGATTTATTCGGAACCCTCGATGCGCGATTCCGACTCGCACTTGGGGTTTTTTATTTAAATTTTACTTTTTGCGTAAATATAAGAAATCATTACAAAATAAATGAATAATACGCATCATAGAACATTGAAATCTTCGACCACAGAATGTGAATTTATTTTATTCGTTAAGTCCTTTAACTTTTACACTAACTTTTAAGTACAGTTTTCATCATCATCAGTTAACATCTAAATAGTAACATTCTGAAATTCACTCCCTACTTCTTAAAACTAAGTTAAAATTTCTTTTTTTAATTTAAATGAGACCGTGCTTTAAGTATAATATTAGTTCCTTACATATCTGTTAAAAATGAAATGGTCCTTACATTTGAAATTGGCGTTTTGTACGGGAGGAATATAAATACAGTTTTTATTGTAAAATATATTTAATTAATCAAAGTATGCACCGTTGTTATTTATGCACTTTTGTCATCTCATAGGTAGTTCATTGATCTCTTTACTAAAAAAAAACATGGGGGCGCGAATCAATAAACTTTTTGAACTGCCGCATCGGAGTTGAATTTTTTTCCTTGTAAGAAGTTGTTCAAATTCCGGAAAATATGGTAATCTGTTGAAGAAAGGTCCGGGAAGTACGGTGGATGTCGCATACTTTTCAATTGTAGCTCATTTAACATAGTGGTTGCTTGTTGGGCAGTGTGTGGTCTTGCGCTGTCGTGAAGCAGCAGTGGCCTGGAGCAATTGATCAATCTCGGTTATTTAGCAGCTAGTTCTTCCTTCATGGTTTGCAGTTGCTGACAAAACATATCTGCCGTAATCAACCGCCCAGATTTTAGAAAGCTGTAGTGAACGACACCGGCTCTGATCCACTAAATACTAACAAGTAACTTTTTCTAAGTCAATTGTCGTTTAGGGCAGGATTTGGCTGGGTCTCCAGGGTTCAGTCATTGCGACGAGCGCTTCCAATTATCATACAGTATCCTCTTTTCATCACAAGTAGTGATTCGATTTAAAATCCCTTCATTATTGTGTCCGTTGAGCAAAGTAACACAGCAATCGACTCGTGTCGGCAAGTTCAATTCACTCAATTCATGAGGTACTGTCGGTTAAGTTTTTTTACTTTCCCGATTTGCTTCAAGTGGATTAATACAGTTTTATCAATAACCCCAAAGCCTGCAGCTATCTCTGAAGTACTTTGTGATGGAACCGCTTCCACAATAGCCTTTAATTCTTTATTTTCCACTATGGTCTCCGGCCGTCCACGGGGTTGGTTCTGAAGGTCGAAATTTGCAGAACGAAAACATTGAAACCAAAAACGTACCGTGCTTTATTTTGCGACACCAGCGTCGTACATATCATTAATTCGTCGAGTTGTTTCTGCAGCACTGGTGCCACGGTAGAACCCGTACTCGTAAATATACCGATATTTCATGTTTTCCATTGTGCGGTATTAAGCGACGCTAAAGAAAAAAATAATGAGGAAAAAACAAATGAATGACTGTTTTCAAAATTCAAATGCTAAAAGCTAAATGAATTTATAAATTTGAACTTGGAATTCTTAACCAAAGTCAACGTCAACCAACCAGTGTCACCGTTTCCGAGAAATCGTTGAACATACACAAAAAATCCGCGTTGATTATAGAACCTATGCTTTTTTAACTCAGTTAAAAAGATAAAATTTTGTTTTTTTTTTACATCAGGTACAAAATATACAATATACATGTGCGTACAAAATTTTCTGCAAAAACTTTGAAGACAAACAGCCATGTGAAATATATAAGAGTGGTTCATATTGATGTTAAGGGAAGTCCGCGGCGAGTTCTTTAAAATTTTTCAAAATAAGCTTCACATTCGGATCATCGCCAAAAACATAAGTAAATGAAGCTTTTTGTCTCTATTAGACCCAAGTTGTGACTTTGTAAGGCTTATATACTATGTACATTGTATTAAGTTTTTGAAAATTATTAATTTTTTAATTTTTCTCGTACCAACTATGAAGTCACATTAAAAACTTCAGCCCCTATCTTTATAATTATAACAAAATAGTGCACTATAATCGGTTTCACATGTTTGTTTGTTGTTGTTTATAATCGGTTTCACATGGTGGTTCCATAAAAATATAAGGTCGGGGAAAAAGTTTCTTCGTATTTTATATACAAATTCAAGACATTATTTTTTCAAATTTTAATAAGATTTAATTGTAATATATATGTGCCATTTTTTTTTTATAACTTGCTGCTAAATTTTAGGTAGCGACATAAACTCGTTGTTGTAGAAATCTCGCGATTCTTGATCACAAAAAATGCGACAAGTAGTTTTTACAGTTACACAATGTTAACCTAACAATACCCAATGAATTCTGAAGAGACGGAAACAGGTGATAATCTGAGGGTGCAAGGTCAGGACTATATGTTGGATATATTTATTTTCCTGTTGATCAATTCCCTCCGTTTTTTTCTCAACTTCTTGCTTGAGTCTTCGTGGTTAGCAGTAGACATCCGAACCGATGATTTTCCCGGCGGTAAAAGCTCATAATAAACGATGCCCTTCCAATCCTACCTAACATACACACTGAATCACATTATTGCGTATTAATCCGGGATTCACTACAGTCTGAGGAGCTTGACTACACTTTGACCATGATCTTTTTCGCACTGTCTTGTCGTAGGTGATCCACTTTTCATCACCTATGTTTTTCATGTTTCAAAAGATAATCGCAAATGACTACACAATTCATAAGGTTTCTTTCAGTGATCTCTTGTGGTACTCAAATATGGAGCCTTTTCGTATAGCCAGACTTATTCAAATGGGTTAAAACTATTTTGTGGTCAATCTTCGATTCCCTGGCTATGCTGTAACTATTACTATGCCGATCTTGCTTTATTTTTTAAAAAATAGCATCGACTTACATATGAGGGCAACCAGAGCGCGCTGCATCTTTGATATCAAAATTCCCCAGGAAAACGCTTGAACCAACTTTGTGCTACTCTTACTAAGACTGCATTAGGTCCATAAACGTCACAAAATTTTTGCGCAGCTGGAGTCGCATTTTTCTTTTATTTGTAATAAGACTTCTGAATGTATCGAACATTTTCGTTTCTTGTTGAAATCGCTTATTTCGGTGGACAGAAAAACAATAGAAAAATGGCAGGAAAGTGTTTTTATGCTTTTTATTTTTTTTTCTTAATATTTTATGTGTATAGATATTAAAACCAGCCAGATACAAGCAGTACAACTTAAGAGATTTTTCTTAAATTTTATACAATCAAAATACGAAGAAACTCTTCAAAAAACCTCCCCTAAGTTAGGGGATGATTTTTTTATATTTACTATTTAGACGACATTTTGACGTTAATTAGTCCATTCAAAAGGGTCAAAAACTTACTTCAAAGAAATAAAAGTAATACAATCATTTTCGCATTATAGCTTCAGAAATATTTTTAGTCGGTTACATCTCGAGCTATTATGTAGAAAAAAACGTGCTATAACTTTTTATTTTCACTAATCGATTTCACTAATCTGTTTTAATTTTCACTAATCTAAATATTTTTCATTAATCGGATCCTAAAATAATAATGACACAAACAGAAATGTATAAGATATATATAGTACCACGCCGCTTCTAAGCGTTGCATGATATCGCTCCAACTTCTGAAAAGCTATGTCCAGTTGTGAGCTTTTTGCCATACAAATAATATTAAAGATGTGCCTTACCTTGTTTGAAAAGCATCTCCCACCCTCCTTCAGTCTTAATATTATTGACGTTGGTGTGTCTTTCCTAGTGTCATGGTGTTGGAAGCAGTGGAGCTGGGAGTGATAGCGACGGGGGTAATGTACGCAATTGTGGGTCGGCGCGAGGTGCTCTTAAAAGTAGGTAAGACACATTATTTTATTTTATTACGCGGATCTAAGCTAATTCTAACGTCTTTTATTTAATGGATTTACATATAGTAAGCCATGATTTTATTAATTGAACAAATAATAATTGCCTATTATTTTGGTGATAGGAATGAGGATGACAAACAAACACACAGTTCACCTGTTGGTATGCTGATGCTGTGGCCCATAGATGCACCTGTCCTCGAATAAGTATCAAAATGGAGATATGTACCTATTACCTATGGAGATATACCCCTGGGGATTGGTTCGTTATCAAAAAAGTATCTCCGGTTATCATAACATACCGTACAACATTATGTTACACCATACTCGGTTAAACCGATCTAATAGTGCTTTAGCCATAATTTTATACGTGGTAGAGCCATGCTGCAGCTATATTAGTAGTATAGTTGTAGCACAAGTGGGTCGGCTCGACCGGGGAAGGACCGCGCTCTCACAGAATACCAGCGTAAAATGGCAGCTTGACACTGCTGTGTTTCGTATGGTGAGTGTAGAGAACCGGAGACCCATTTTACTGGAAAAGAAGAATTCCATCTTAGTCCTCACGGGTGACAACGCATCTGCATTTTGATTCTTTATTGAGGATAAATGTAAATGTCTATGGGTCACAGCAACCACTTACCATCAGGTGAACTGTGTACTCGTTTGTAACCCTATTATATAAAAAATACTCGAGGCTATACAGAGTATGAATTTATTTACTTTAAAAAGAGTTTTATAGCATAAAGAAACACTTAAAAAAAAACATTTTATTTCAAAAATTGAACTAAGAAACTTAAATTTTACCTTTATCCAGACAAATATATTAAAAATTAACTTACATTTGTTATTAATTCTTGTTATTGTAAGCTCAAATGTTGATCAATTGGTGCCGGATTTGAATCTCAAGTCAAGTCAAAATCAGTAAGTTGACGATGTTTCATTCCTGTGCCTCAGAAAGCACGTTAAGCAGTTGGTCCCGCTCCTGATATCTCCGGTCGTGTCGAATTTCCGTCCCATCGGATTATAAGAAAAAGGAGTGCACCTTTGATTACAGGTACACTCGTGAACAATGATCCGTAAAAGATTGCGCAAATAGTTAACTAGTGTCCTTTGAGACTGGCCGCCGTGACCGAAACTACGGTCTAAAGAACATTAATTAACTCAATGAGATTTTTTTAAATACAATATACCGTTAACGGTACAGCCTATTAAATTTCACTGCTTTAAATGTAAAGCAGTGAAATTTAATAGGCTGTACCGTTAACGGTACGGAATTTATCTATGGAGGAAGCCAATGGGCTTCCTCCATAGATAAATTCACAGGGGTGATATTTACCATAGTTTCCACACTTAGCAAGCAACTCCAGTTTTTTCCAGTCTTTGGCAACCGCAGTTTTTTAGTTTTGGTCGTTATTAGGAAGAAGCTGCTGCCCAAATCCTGATTTGTTTCCCTCTGTCGCCTCTTAGGGCAGTCACGGGATGATGTGGGAGAGTGGATATTCTTACACTGCCAGTGCATGGTAAAAATTTACAATATAAATTAAGTTATAAAATAACTTAATATATTTCAAAGAAAAATTTAATAAAGACACTATTAGTGTAAACATTACCTACCTCACCGTCCGTAATAAGGATTTAAGTACCTAACATAAAATGTCCAGTTATTAAAAATACGTTTCTGTATTATACTATAGAGTAAGCTTAAGCTTTCTAACAAGAAATAAGTAAATAAGTAGAATTCATTTTACTGCTTAACGGAAATTACTGCTTCCAGCTACCGACACCTATAACCACATTAAGCCACCCATTTTCTTAATAGCAATATCCTATTAAGCAATATGATTGTAGAAGTCGCCTGCTTCTAAGAATTTTATTTTCTTTTAAAATATTTAAACTACATTTCGGTACGTTACTAAATACTTGCAATCCGCCCCTTCGTCACGTTGGTAGGATCTACTAATAAGGCGTTATTTAAATTTTGAATAATCAAAGAGCATTTAATTTATCAATATTTTATTTTATCAAAAAAAAAACTTGCAAATTTTTGGATAAGATATAACCTAGATCGCTCCTGGTATTGTTGTCTATATATTTATAAAGTTTTTTTACAATCAGTTCAGCTATTACTGATAAGATACGCCCGGGCAAACAGGCCAACAGACACACCAAATCTACAACTTGTTGGTTTTCTGCTCCCTATAACAATGCTGCAGCATCCTATTCTACCTCCATTGATATTATATAATATAACTAATATGATAGACACTGACCCCTTGGCTAGCTGGTTTTACATGCTATATATCTAATGCAATTTCTTGTTTTTGAAAGACTTCAGAAACTGTAGCCGTGGTCATCTTACCTCTAAGGTCTAAACCGGCTAAAAATCTAAATCCATTAGTTACACACAGTGCATTTGAAATTTATATTTGCCAAGGGATTTCGGGATGGAACTTTTTGCCTAAGTTTTCCTTATGGGTTATTATCACAAAGTACCATCTTGATTTTATTTTGCCAGAAGTAAGTATTATCATAATAGAATGTTAAATACAAGTAAAGTAGATATCACAAACTGTTGTAGAAAAATCATTAACGAATATGTTCCAATTGTAAAAAAACGAACGAAAAATGTTCCGAAATGGTTTAGCTCTTGTTTGATCAAGGCATTGCATAAGAAAAATAAAATAAGACTTAGATACAAAAATCATAACAATCCGTTAGACAAAATAGAATTGAATATTTGTAGGAAAAGGTGTGAAAGACTATCGTTGGATGCCTACAATTCCTATATAAAACGCACTGAAGAACACATTGCCCTTAATTCCAAATTCTTTTGGTCTTTTGTCAAATCGAAACGTGGCAGTCTGAATTCATATCCGGCCGAGATGACAGATGGTTCCGTAACAACGTCTGATGGTCAAGATATTTGTAACCTTTTTGCATCGCATTTCTCCTCTGTCTAGGTCAGCAGTCACAACCGATCACATATTCCAATGATTATTTCAGTTCCATTAACCTGACATAAGACATGATTTACCAAAGTTTGTCCAAGTTGGATAGGTCGAAAGGGGCGGGATATGACAAGATTCCGGCCATTTTTTTGGTTAATTGTGCATCAAATTTAGTCACTCCACTACTACACTACATATTTAATTTTTCTCTCAAGTCTGGAGTTTTCCCCGAAGTCTGGAAGGTGGCTAAAGTTGTGCCAATTTACAAATCTGACGGTGAAAATGTAATAGGAAACTACCGACCAATTTCAATCCTCCCTCAAATGGGTAAAGTTATGGAGTCATTGATTACACACCTAATTCAAAACTATTTCAAACAATTTTTAACAGACCAACAACACGGATTTACGCGGGGTAGATCGACTTCTACAAACTTAGTGTGCTTCACCGAAGAACTGATTAAGTCTATGGACAATAACAAACAAATTGACGTTATTTACACGGATTTCAGCAAGGCATTTGATAAAGTATCTCATTGCCTCCTTCTTCGTAAGCTTTCAGCCTATGGTGTGCATGGTGCCTTGCTGGAATGGTTCAGTTCTTACCTAACTCACAGGTCTTTCCTCGCTGTAGTTAATGGTTATTCATCTAAAATCTACAAAATATCATCAGGAGTGCCACAAGGCTCGCACCTCGGCCCTGTTTTATTAAACATATTCGCCAATGATGTCTCTGTTAACCTTAATAATGTTAAATCTTTTTATATGCTGACGATCTTAAACTTTTGCGTGAAATCTATTCTATGGAGGATGTGAATCTCCTGCAAGCTGACTTGGATAAGTTGACGAGGTGGTGTCACGAAAACAATACGGTACTCAACGCGAAAAAGTGTACCCATATAAAATTCACGCGCAAATAAAATATTATAAATTCGTCATGCCAAATCAATGGTGTCAAATTACGAGAAGTTGACAATGTTCGTGATTTGGGCGTGCAGCTAGATAAGAAGCTTACATTTATAACACATTTAGACCATATTATAAAAAAAGCATCCGGAATGCTCGGTTTCATCATACGCAATACAAAGATTTTCAAGACCGTTAAAACCAAGATGATTCTTTATAATAGCTTTGTGCGTAGCATTATGGAATACTGCAGTGTTGTTTGGTGGCCCCATTTCGCAACACATACGTTACGCTTGGAAAGGGTTCAGAAAAGGTTTCTATGGCACGTAGCGTTCTCTGTAGGTAAAGCTAGATCGCTTAAATCGTACAAAAGTAGGCTTCTCGCTTTTAATTTACTGCCGCTTGAAGCAAGAAGTGACATTTTAGATTTAATGTTCGTATACAAGCTGTTCCATAATATGATAGACTGTCCTCCTTTGTTAAATTCCTTTTCCTTCAGAATACCTTCTCGGCTTCCGAGAAAGCCTGTTCAACCTATGAACCCACCATTGCGTAGGACTAAACTTGGTCATTTCTCTCCTGTTCCAGATTGAGTAGACTTTACAATGAATGCAGCACATCGGTAGATCTTAATTTTGATTCTTTAAAACTTTTTCGTAAGCAGATCAGGGACTTTATCACAAAAAATATCTACTGTAATTTGTTAAAAAATAACTTAAATAGGTTTTTATGATTTTTGTTTTCTTTTACATATAAGTAACTTATAATTATTAAGCGCATGATGTGTTCCCCTATAAGTAGTTATGCACTTAGTTTAAGACATGTTGGATCTTGTATTTTTTATTCAAATGTATTGTGTTATAACTGTTGGAGAACCTAATAAATAAAATAAATGAAAATAAATAAAAAAGATTGTAACGCGGAAAAGTCGGAACGTGAAGAGGGTCGTCTCTGTGTTCGACACATTCTAAATTCAATTTATAACTCACTTTAGGTTCCAATTTTGTGGTGAGAACATTTTTAGTAATAGTGTGAACGAGAAAATACTTACAATAACTCTATATGTAGTTTAGTAGAAGTTAAAACTGATTATGATTTTTACACGCATTAAACACATTGAATAAAACAAATTTTACTAATTTTATTGCGTTCAATTGTCATTTACACGCTTGCTAGCAAGCAAGTTTGTTAAGATAAAAGCCAAAAAATCCGTAAAATTAGTTTTTTTCTATAGAATAAAGGTGACAAACGAGCACACAATCCACCTGATGGTAAGTGGATGCTGTGGCCCAAAGACATCTACATTTATACACAATTTAGAATTAAAATGCAGATGCATGCGCGCATTCCATCTGTCTTTTTTTTATAGGGTAAGGGTGACAAACGAGCGCACAGTCCACCTGATGGTACGTGGTTGCTGCGGCCCATTGACATCTACATCTATCCTCTATTACAAATCAAAATGCAAATGCATTGTCACCCTTGAGGACTAAGATGGAATGCCTCATTGCCAGTAAAAAGGGCTTCCGGCCACCTTCACTCACCAAGCGAAACGCAGAGGTAAACCTCTACTTCACGCTGGTATTCTGTGAGGTCGTGGTACCACCCCGGTCGAGCCGGCCCATCCGTGCGACAGCAAAAGCTGCCGCCTGGCTCTACCACTGTTAAAATGTCTGATATGGAATGACTCGTTTCTAAAAGTTAGTTTCATTCCATATATAGTATTCGCGTAAATATAAGAAATAATTTAGATGTTAAAAAATAGCTGAACAGTTTTGAATTTTTTTTATAGGATAGGGTGACAAACGAGCACACAGTCCACCTGATGGTAAGTGGTTGCTGTGGCCTAGAGACATCTACATTTATCCTCATTTCCGAATCAAACTGCAGATGCGTTGTCACCCGTGAGGACTAAGATAGAATGACTCTTTTCCAGTAAAAAAGGTCTCCGGTTCTCTACACTCACCATACAAAACCCAGCAGCATGAAGCTGCTATTTTACGCTGGTATTCTGTGAGAGCGTGGTCCTTTCCCGGTCGAGCCGACCCATTCGTGCTACAACTATACTACTAATATAGCTGCAGCATGGCTCTACCAGCTATAAAGAGCATATAGAGCCATAATTTAGCTATATCGTGGTTGTAGTACGATTGGGTCGGCTAGTTAAAGGCCTTAATCACAGAATACCAACGTAAAATAGCAGCTTAATTCTGCTGTGTTTCGTTTGGTTAGTGTAGAGAACCGGATATCCTTTTAACTGGAAGCGAAGCATTCCTTATTACTCTTCACCGGTGTCAACACGCGGTACACACACATTCCAGTTTAGGGATGACTACGCATCTGTATTTTTTTATTATCCCTTATTATATATAGGTAATGTTCAATCTCATTTTTAACAGTGGTAGAGCCACGCGGCAGATTTTGCATTTGCACGTATGGGCCGGCTGGAACCGGGGTGGTACCAAGATCTCACAGAATACTAGCGTAAAGTAGAGTATTACCTCTGCGTTTCGTTTGGTGAGTGCAGATGGCCGGAGACCCTTTTTACTGGAAATGAGGCATTCCATCTTAGTCCTCACGGGTGACATCGCATCTGCATTTTGATTTGTAACAAAAGACAGATATAGATGTCTATGGGCCGCAGTAACCACTTGCCATCAGGTGGTCTGTGTGCTCGTTTGTCACCCTTATCCTATAAAAAAAATTGTAAGTGTACATCATTATCAAGGCGACATCTGATTATTTTCAGTTTTTATTTTTATTTTGAATTGATATCAAGAAGATGCTGCTAGCCATTTGCTGTTTCAGTTTCCCCCTAGTGCCTCTTACGATACTGGTGTGTCCATTCCATTCTATCATTCCATCCATTCATTCAACTGTCACTCAAGTAATAAAAACTATTAGTAAAAAACTAGTACTACATGCATAGACAAAAATGGACCACGTACAATAAAATAATTACTTCAGGTATAGTACTACGTAAACTTATATTCATTGACTTCTAAAACGGAATTCACTGGACCATTTAAATGGTTTAGCTGCAAATCAAAAGCGAACGAAAGTAGGAATTTTAATATCTCATTTATATGAGGACGTGACCCTCGTCAACCTGTCGGCGGATAATTATTTTTCAAAGCTTGATTGAAGCGGCCATATCAATATTCGATTAAGGATTAAAAATGACTTTTCGAAGTTTAAATTTCGTAAATAACAAGCTGGTATTTGAATTTTAAGATAATTAAGGAATATATTTATATTATTTTGACAATTTTTTTATTTAACCAAAAATATTTAGGTGTCAGAACTTATTATTTTTCCCGCATCGGAGCAATTAATACCATCTCATAAAGGCTTTAAACAGCAATTTGGAAAAATTTTAACAAAATCACAATAAAATTTTAGAACATTACATTTTATGTAAAAAAAAAAGTAATTTTATATTTTTTCTTTGTTTCATGAGGATGAAATACTCCATAGCTTGACGCAACAATCTCATTGCAATCAGTTGACTTATACAGCAGTATTATTCGAACACCTTGGGATTCGCAATCACGTGGAGAATATCATCATTCATCATCATCATTACAACCTTTCACAAGTCCACTGCTGAAGATAGGCTTCCCCCAAGGAATGCCACAAAGCACGGTCCTGAGCCACCTGCATTCATCGACTTCCTGCATGTCTTACCAGGTCGTCACTCCATCTCGTGGGGGGTCGCCCTACACTTCGCCTACCGGTACGAGGCTGCCACTCGAGAATCTTTCTTCCCCATCGGTTGTCGGTTCTTCGAGCTATATGGCCGGCCCACTGCCACTTCAGCTTACTAATCCGTTGGGCTATGTCGGTTACTCTGGTTCTACTGCGGATATCCTCATTCCTAAGTTTATTACGCAGAGAAACTCCGAGCATAACCCTCTCCATAGCTCGCTGAGCGACCTTGAGCTTCCTCATACGGCCAGCAGTGAAAGACCACGTCTCAGATCCGTAAGTCATCACTGGCAACACGCACTGGTTGTACAATTTCCTTTTAAGGTTTTGAGGTATGTCTGACGAGAAGATGTGTCGTAGCTTCCCAAACGCTGCCCAGCCGAATTGAATCCGTCGATTGACCTCTCAGTCGAAGTTGGACTTGCCTAGTCGGACTATTTGTCCCAGGTAAACATACTCGTCAACAATTTCGAGCTTAGTGCTCCCAACAACTACCGGCATAGGTGTGACATGGAGATTAAACATAATCTTTGTTTTGTCCATGTTCATCTTAAGACCAATCCGTTGGGAGACACTATTGAGGTCATAGAGCACTATGCTTAGGTCCTCCAGCGATTCTGTCATAAGGACTATATCCTCGGGAAATCGAAGGTGAGTGACGTACTCGCCATTGATGTTGGTACCGTATCTTTTCCAGTAGAGAAGCTTGAAAACGTCTTCCAATGCAGCGGTGAAGAGTTTCGGAGATATAAAATCACCCTGTCTTACACCTTTCTCCTCTCTAACTGGATAGGTTTCTTACTCTGGTTCTGTACTCGGATAGCCATCGTAGCTCTATTATACAAGCACTTCAGCACTTCGATATACCGACAGTCAACTTGGCACCGCTGAAAGGACTGCAGAACCGCCAAAATTTCGACAGAATCAAAGGCTTTCTCATAGTCCACAAACGCCAGATCTAGTGGCAAAATGTACTCCTCGGACTTCTGTACAACTTGCCGAAGGGTATGTATGTGGTCTATGGTGCTAAAGCCCATTCGGAAACCGGCTTGTTCGGGAGGCTAGAAGTCGTCAACTCTGCGTGCGAGATGATTCGTAATGACTCTCGAAAACAGTACGTAGACGCGACTCAGAAGAAAAATCGATCTGTAGGTCTTCAAAAGAGCATTCTCACCTTTCTTGAAGAACAAGACCACCGCACTTCTGCTGAATGTAGCTTCATCTCATTAAAAGTGTGATCTGAGTGTTTTTGTGTTCTTCTGCGACGGGTTTTGCAGAACTTAGCTCCGACCACATGGACAGTTTCCACGAGCTTGTCATTCAAATCGTCTACTTCATTGCAGTCTTCTAGGCACTGTAAACGGTTTTGTAACTCGAGCTGAAACGTTTCGGGACTTTGGAACAGAGCACGAGGGGGACGGAGCGTTGACTTTATTAGACGAGACCTCTCCAACTTAACGTTTAGGTTCAGTGAGCCTCTAACCATTCGGTGATCGCTACCTGTTTTCACCCTCGCGATTACGGAAACATCACTGAACAGATGTCGTCTGGTCGTCATAATGAAGTCAATCTCATTTTTTGTCAAACTGTCGGGGCTCGACAAGGCCCAATTCCTGTGCGGCCGTTTCTGGTAGAAAGAGTTCATCATAAAGAGTCCCTCTTTCGCCATTAAGTTGGCCAGCTGCTGGCTCCTTGGGTTCCGTTGCCCTATTCCAAATTTCCCTACTCACTCTTCTCTCGTTCACTCTTGTGCCTAGTTTTGCATTGAAGTCTCCCATTAACACCGTATTTGGGGTTTTGTTTATAGGTATATGGGTATTTGGTTATAGGGGGCGCTAAGAATCTCCGGTGGAGGTTCGGTTGCCACCTTAGACGACTCGACCTGGCAACGTACAACGCACGCACCCTGAGGACTGACGAGAAGATCGTGGAGCTGAAAGAAAAGATAGACAAGTTGCGCTGGCATATTATAGGATTATCCGAAGTCTAAAACCCAATATACGGTGTTAATGGGAGACTATAATGCAAAACTAGGCACAAAAGAGAACGGTTAGCTGAAAGTAGGGAAATTTGGAATAAAGCAACGGAACCCTAGGGGCCAGCAGCTAACCGACTTCATGGAAATAGAGGCACTATTTATGATGAACTCTTTCTTCCAGAAGCGGCCCTACATGAAGTGGACTTGGTCGAGCCCCGACGGTTCGACAAAAAATGAGATTGACTTCATTATGACGACCAAACGACAACTGTTTCAGTGATGTCTCCGTGATCGCGAGGGTGAAAACTGGTAGCAATCACCGAATGGTTAGAGGCACACTGAACATAAACGTTAAGTTAGAGAGGTCTCGTCTAATGAAATCAACGCTCCGTCCCCCTCGTGCTCTGTTCCATAGTCCCGAAACCTTTCAGCTCGAGTTACAAAACCGTTTTCAGTGCCAGACCCACCGCAGAAGAACACAAAAACTCTCCGATCACACTCTTAATCTTATGGCTGTTAGACGGGAGATGAAGCTACTTTCTTCATCAGATTTGACAGCATACAGGCATCTGAACAGACAGATATCCAAATGCATGTGGCGGGACTTACGCAACTTCAATACGGCTCGTATTGAAGAAGCGATCGAGCGAAACCAAGGCTCCAAAGTCTTTGCTAGAGATCTGTCTGCCAGAAAGAGCCAAATGTCAAAGCTGAAGACAGAGTGTGGCAGCATCGTTTCCGGGACACCTGAGATTTTGAGTGAGATTGAGAGGTAATATGGGCAGCTGTACACGTCATCGTTAGAGACACGCACAAGTGTGATAAACGATCCAAGAGCGAGTCTCATCCGACACTCTTCCGAAGATATCCCCGACGTCAGTCTGAGCGTGATTAGAATGGCTCTCCAGCACCTTATTTATTACTTACTGTACTGCACTTACTGTAGAAATGGCATGTGTTGAGCTTGAGCACCTTATTGTTGTCAGTGTTTACAGACCCCCATGTTCAAGTTATGATACTTTTGAAAAAATTATGGAAGAAGTTTTAGTTAAGCTTAATAAAAATAATAAATCTCTTGTAGTGTGTGGAGACTTTAATATCAACCTCCTGGAAACTTCTTCCATCAGTATTAAATTTTGTTCATTGTTCAAATCCTATAATCTTAATAATTTATTCTTTGAAGCTACACGTATTGCAGGGTGTAGTGCAGCTTGTATTGATAATATTTTTCAAGTGTTGTACCAATCAACAAATCAATAATTCAAAAACTTAGTTCAGATCACTGTGGACAACTGGTATCGTTACCCTATATGCACAAAAAACAGGTAATTGAGAAAATTGTGTTTGTTCCTATTAATGCAAAACGCCTGGAGAGATTTAGAAGTAATATGGTAAAAAACCTTCAATCCCTTTCTTATAAGAACAATGCAGACTATTACATAGAGAATTATTTAACCTTATAAACAATGAATTTAATATAACATTCACTTCCAAAACATTCTCCAGAAACAGTCGCAAGGCATTTAATGAGTGGGCGACAGTAGGAATTCATAAAAGCAGACGAAGGTTATATGACCTTTACCATGAAAGATCGTATAATCTTTCCGATGCTTTTAAATAATATGTAAAAAATATTCTAAAGTGTTTAAAAGAGTTTGCTCCACAGCCAAATCATTACATATTAGTAACAAAATTAAGACGGCTAAGAATAAAATTAAAATGACGTGGAGTATAATTAACAGCGAAACCGGTAAAGAGAAACCTCGTAACTCAAACTATCAATTAAAAATTAATAATGAATTGACTAAATCAAATCAAGAAGTTGCAGCGGTGTTTAAGAAATATTTCACTGATATTCCTATCTTGACAACAGTGTCATTGAATACTTCTCCAACTGTCGCCGAGTCATTACTTAAACAGAATGTTAATGCCTGTTTAAAAGAATTTAGATTTGAAAAAGTATTACCACATAATATTGTAAAATACTTCAAAACCATTGATGTAAAGAAAACCGCAGATTTGTGGGGGATTTCCGTTACAGTGATTGCGTCCATAATAGATTTAATTGCACCTCATCTTGCTATTATTTTTAATACTTGTATCGATTCTGGTGTGTTTCCTGATTTAATGAAGTATAGTAAAGTAATACCTTAATTTAAGTCTGGTAGTACATTGGACCCCGCTAATTATAGACCTATTTCTGTACTACCAACTCTCAGTAAAATTTTTGAAAAAATAATTTTGGATCAATTGTTAAATTTTTTTAATACAAATAAATCACTTCATAAAAATCAATTTGGTTTTACAAGGGGTCGCTCGACATCTGACGCCGGTGTTGAGCTTATGAAATATATTTTTAATGCCTGGGAGAATTCACAAGATGCCTTAGGTATTTTCTGTGACCTTTCCAAGGCTCTCGATTGTGTTCATCATGATACATTAATCAGAAAACTACAACATTACGGTGTAAAAAATTTGGCACTTAGACTTATTACTTCATATTTAAGTAACAGAACTCAAAAAGTCATCATCAATGATAAATGTTCCTCTGGATCGGTAGTATCAATGGGCGTTCCTCAGGGCTCGATTCTTGGCCCATTTCTGTTCTTAATCTATATTAATGACTTACCTTATCTTGTAGGGGACAATCACGATATAGTATTATTTGCTGACGATACCTCTTTAATTTTCAAACTTAAAAGGCAGTCAATTAAATATGACGATGTAAATAATGCTCTATCGAAGCTAGTACATTGGTTTAACGCCAACAATTTGCTCTTAAACGGCAATAAGACAAAATGTATTAAATTTACAACACCTAATGTAAAACATTCGAAAACCAATGTGCTCTTAAATGAAGAGGAGTTGAGTCTTTTGGATACCACTGTTTTTCTTGGTATTACTATTGACGCGAAACTTCAATGGGGCCCCCATATATCTAAATTAGCAAGCAGACTTAGTTCTGCAGCGTATGCTGTAAGAAAGATTAGAAGTCTCACAGATGTTGAGACAGATAGGTTGGTGTATTTTAGCTACTTTCATAGCGTAATGTCTTATGGAATTTTGCTATGGGGTAATGCGACTGATATTGAAGCTATATTTGTTTTGCAAAAGAGAGCCATACGGGCGATTTATAATCTAAATTGTAAAGAGTCCCTCAGAGAAAAATTTAAAGAAATAAACATATTAACTTTGGCATCGCAATATATTTATGAAAATTTAATGTATGTACAGAAAAACATTCATAGCTTTAATAAGAATAAGGATATTCATACCTTAAACACTAGGAACAAACATAAGCTTGTAATGCCAGTTACTAGACTCCACAGAGTTAGTAATTCATTTATGGGGCAAAGTATACGCTTTTACAACAAAATCCCAGAACATGTTCAAAGTTTGTCAATAAACAAGTTTAAAAGTTTTATTAAAGAAAAACTGTACAAAAAGGGTTATTATAATATCAAGGAACACATGAATGAAAATAACCCCTGGGAATAAGGTGATCGCCACCATGTTGGTTCTATGAAAATTCATTTAAAATTGTATAAACAAGATTATTGTTAAGTGAAATTATGTTTAAAAAAAAAGTCCCGCTGGGTTTCTTGCTGGTTCTTCCCAGGACAGAGGTATTTTCCGAACCAGTGGTAAATAAAATAATGACTTTCAATAAGTATTATGTAATAATCCATATTGAATAAAAATCATTCTATTCTATTCTATTCTATTCTATTCTATTTTATTCTATTCAATTCTATTCTTAAAAACGGTAACGCCCCAGGCGAGGATGGAATTACAACGGAGCTTCTGAAAGCGGGTGGAAGACCGGTACTTGAAGTCCTTTAAAAGCTCTTTAATTCCGTCCTCCATGTTGGCATTACCCTGGAGGCGTGGAGCAAAAGTGAGGTAATCTTGTTCTTTAAGAAAGGTGACAACGCTCTCTTGAAGAACTACAGACCGATTTCCCTTTTGAGTCGCGTCTACGTGCTGTTTTCGATAGTCATTACGAATCGTCTCGCGCGCAGACTTGACGACTTCCAGCCTCCCGAAATAGCCGGTTTCCGAAAGGGCTTTAGCTCCATAGATCACATACATACCCTTCGGCAAATTGTACAGAAGTCCGAAGAGTACAATTTGCCACTATGTCTGGCGTTTGTGAACTATGAGAAAGTCTTTGATTCCGTCGAAATTTGGGCGGTCCTGCAGTCCCGTCAGCGGTGCCAAGTTGACTGTCGGTATATCGAAGTGCTGAAGTGTTTGTACAGTAGAGCTAAGATAGCTATCCGAGTACATAACCAGAGTATGAAACCTATCCAAATGCAGAAAGGTGTAAGACAGGGTGACTTCATATCCCCGAAACTCTTCAGCGCTGCATTGGAAGACGTTTTCAAGCTTCTGGACTGGAAAGGATACGGTATCAACATCAATGGCGAGTACATCACTCACCTTCGATTTGCCGACGATATAGTCCTTATGGCAGAATCGCTGGAGGACCTAAGCACCATGCTCAATGACCTCAATAGTGTCTTCCAACGGATAGATCTTAAGATGAACATGGACAAAACAAAGATTATGTTTAATGTCCATGTCACACCTATTCCGGTAGTTGTTGGGAGCACTAAGCTCGAAATTGTTGACGAGTATGTTTACCTGGGACAAATAGTCCGACTAGGTAAGTCCAACTTCGATCGAGAGGTCAATCGACGGATTCAACTCGGCTGGGCAGCGTTCGGGAAGCTACGACACATCTTCTAGTCAGACATACCTCAAAACCTTAAAACGAAATTGTACAACAAGTGCGTGTTGCCAGTGATGACTTACGGAACTGAGACGTGGTTCTTCACTGCTGGCCGTATGAGGAAGCTCAAGGTCGCTCAGCGATCTATGGAGAGGGCTATGCTCGGAGTTTCTCTGCGTGATAAACTTAGAAATGAGGATATCCGCAGTGGAACAAGAGTAACCGACATAGCCCAACGGATTAGTAAGCTGAAGTGGCAGTGGGCCGGCCATATAGCTCGAAGAACCGACAACCGATGGGGAAGAAAGGTTCTCGAGTGGCAGCCTCGTACGGGTAGGCGAAGTGTAGGGCGACCCCCCACGAGATGGAGTGACGACCTGGTAAGGCATGCAGGAAGTCGATGGATGCAGGTGGCTCAGGACCGTGCTTTGTGGCATTCCTTGGGGGAGGCCTATATTTAGCAGTGGACTTATGAAAGGCTGTAATGATGATGATGATTATGATTGGGTTTTGGGGGAATGCATGGCTCTAGAGATATCCTCATACATTTTCTCCACCTCCTCATCGGGGTGTGCCGAGATTGGTGCGTAAACCTGTATGACCTTCAGCGAATACCGTTTGGTGATTCTGAGTATATGGTACGTAACCCTCGTCGACACACTCCCGATCTTTACTACGTTGTTAACGAGAGACTTGTGGACGATAAGTCCGACACCTCTTTGGGACAGATGGTCGCCCTCCCGGTGATAGAGCAAGTTGCCGGATTCGAGGATTACCGTGTCCTCCTCCTCTCTTCGGACTTCGGATAATCCTATAATATGCCAGCGTAACTTGCCTATCTCTTTTTCCAGCTCCACGATCTTCTCGTCAGTCTTCAGGGTGCGTGCGTTGTACGTTGCCAGGTCGAGAATATGAAGATACAGATTTCACCAGACAATGGTCAGATGAACCCGAAGGAGAGGTAACCCGTACTTAATATCTGTCTGGTTCGGTAGTCAGCAAAAGGTTCAAGCAATTTGCTGTGTGACCGTCTACATCGGGTACCCTAGTCGCTAACTTTACATTTTGAGGAGAACCTAGCGTCAAAGCAAAATTCCACCCGACTCGTCCAGCATGGTCAGTCTTCTGGTATGTGAACAGCCATTCTTGAAGACAAGCGTTAAAGTCCCCCAGAAAGACCAACTTTGCAGTAGGATACCGATTTAGGGCCACGTCAGCAGCCTCACTAAGTTGATCAAATAATCGTGTTGTCTCCTGGTCATCACTGTGCGATCTATAGAAACAGGCATAAAGAATTTTATCAATGCCTGTATCTATAACATCACCGAGATTGTTGAAAAATTGAGGTTTTCAAGGTGACAGAGACGCTGGAAACAAATATCATTACGGGCGTACACACATACTCCGGCACATGGATGGAATTTGTGCTCCAGAGTGAATACGGTACAGTCAAGGTACGCCGCATTCAATGGACATTCAATTTTCGTCTTCGTCAAGAAAAGTAGATGCAGCTTCTCAGTCTCAAGATGGCGATGGAGGGGGATAGAGTGCAATCCTCGAGTATAAGTGAGGTTCTCTTTAAGTGAGAGGACGTGCAACTGCTGTTTAACCCTTCTTTTGTGTTTCATTCAGTGTTGAGAGTGAATAAAGATGGAGAGTGGCAGTTGAACGAGGCGTTGCACTAGCATCTAAACGATACAATCAGACTTACTGTAACCATGGGAACTTGATCTCGAGATTGTGGGGACGTCCGAACCACCCAGTCGCCATCGGGTCTTCTCGTCCGGTTGCTAACCGGAACGATTGAATCAACCTGGGATTTTTCGTTAGTAGGCAGTTCAGCATTTCATAAGTAGCTTATTCATTAATTTGACCCCCAAATACCTGCGGCGCCCAGCGGAACACCGTGCTTCGGATTCCGCTATCCTCTACGACCAAAAACCCAACACAGCAACAATTGACGCTTCGTACGCGGTTTACATACACAGAGCTACTGTTCAGACCCATTATCCATATGGCTTCACCAAGCATTATGCCGGAACACGACAACGTCATTTAGCAACAAGACTTTGCATTGAAGGTAACCGAAATGCCAGCAGTCGAGACCTACCACTGGTACCGGTGTTACTCGTTTAGCACTACCCGGAGGATACGTGTAGGTTGTCAGATTTATAGTACTTCCTGCGGACGCGAGCAGCCTTGTCCCTCAAAATCGAACGGGACTACGATGCGCAAGATCCCAAGTAGGATATAGCCACCTCTTAGTAGTATGTGGATTTAACAGACGACTTGGTAATGCTAACAAAAATAAAGCCACAATTTTATATACAATAACATCACAATAATAATAATAATAAAAAACAATACAATTACAATATTTAGTGGTATTGTCGATACATTTGAATACTTCTGTATTGGCATAAATTGCACTATGATTATCTAAAAATATCCTATTAAAAACTAGGTGAAGTTTAAGGATTTTAATGCCGTTAGTACATTAGAAGTAATAAATAAATAACCGCAGCTATTTTTTGGAGGTTTTATATCCATACCCATACCCAATTTCGGCAATATTTATGAAATATTACCATTTCTTTACCAGACTGTCGCAGAATGAGGGTAATTAATGTTTTTCGAGAGTATGTGTGTCTGTGCCTGTCACGCTATAACATAAAGGACATGATGGATTTTACGCATAAGGTGTCGTTAGATTTGTCTTAATTGAGAAAATGACATAGGCTTTATATTATTTATAAATTGCATCTACAAATATATGTAATTTACATGTAGTTCGTTTGAATATACATACAGAAATATTGTTTAGAAACAGGTTTCGATAAAAGAATAAATATGGATAGAAGATAGAAAACACTTTTTTATTTATACAAATAATGTATAATTTCATAAATAATCTACTTTACAAATGACCGAGAACACAGCGGCGGGCAAATGTAACAGAATTACTTTTGGAAAAAGTCTCTAATATTTAATATCCATTCTTTGTGCCCGAAATAAACGTAACGTCGGCTCGGAGTGTACCTCATTTCATTAAGCTGGTCCCTAACATCTGTTGCTTTGAAACTTGATGCTTTTGTTTCAAATTTAATTGATGATTACAGAGCATGAAAACAACAGAGTAATATTTAAGAAATATAAAAAAAAAATTCTGTACCAAAAACAGTTATTACACGTAACAAATTGTAACACTGCTCCAAATATCATTCCCATGTGACGGACAATATAATGTGAGGCACTGAAACTCTTCATACAATTGTCTACAGGGCCAAAACCACGACGCATACATCTCTGAAAGGAAAATCACTTGAATCTAACAAGTACGACTAACATTCCTCTCGCTGTTCTTCGTGACAAGAGAGATATATGTTTATCAGTATTTATTTGTATTCTGTCACAAATAAAAAACACATTTAGTAGATAGGGGGTAGATGTAAAATAATGTGCACATTGTTTTAAATAGTTAAATTAGTATTGTTTAATATTTTAAAGTAATTTACAGTTTGCTAGTTTACAGTTTTTATTATTTTTGTGTATTAAATAATATTTATTGTGGGTTTAACTCGCCTTAATGGTTAAACTGTAATAAAGCTATATCACCCTACCACCGGTCACTTTTGTTTTTCACAACATACCAAAAGATAAGTTTTAAAGACAATGTCCTCAATTGCTGAGTTAGCAAATATCCAAAAAGCTGCTTTAACTTCTCTCAATCAACGTTTGGCGGAATTTGAAGAACTCATAAAAAATCGGCTACCCCGGTTCCTGACCTTCTGACCTCCTGAGATCTTCCTGGTCCCTCTCTCAAGTGACTTTCAAGCGTTTAAGGCTAATGTTTGGCAAATCATGCCACTATTAAATCAGAAGATCAATGAGGTTAATCAAACTGTTGAAAATATTGAGATGCGGCATCGGAGAAAATATTTGTTGCTGAATGGAGGGTTCCTGACTAGTAGTCTCTCTCAAGTGACTTTCAGACGTTTAAGGATAATGTTTAAAAATCATGTCACTACCACATCAGAAAATCGATTAGGTTAGTCAAACTGTTTAAAATATTGAGATGCGGCATCGGAGAAAATATTTGTTGCTGAATGCAGTTCCGGAATCATCTGATGAAAACATCTTAGACGAAGTGGTAACTGTCCTGCAGCATAAGCTTCAACCACAGAAATTTTCTTCAAGCTCCATTGTGGCTTGCCATCATCTGGGTGCAGTATCGAAAGCTCGTGTAAGACAAGACCTGATACGGTTTAGTGATCAGTCAATTAAGTCAACCATTTGAGCCAAGAAAACTTATTTGAAAGGTACTCCATATGTGCTTTCCGAATTTCTTACTCGTTAGCGTCAAATTTTATTCATTGCTACACGTAAGCAGTTTGGTATCAGACAAGCTTGGTTACTTGATGGTAACATCTATATCAAGTTGATTAGTGGTAAGCGCCATCGGCTGACAGACACCAAGGACCTCGATGAGCTCATTGCGCAGTATGAACAGTCTGCTGCATCGGATCGACCACTTAAGACTCAGACTTTATGACCAAGAAATTCCCATCGAATGTTAATTGTGATAGCGCACTAAAGTCGACAACGAGGTCCGAGCGCATAATTCGCAACAAGAAACTTGCATTGAATTTAATTTATTCTCATGCTTGATTTAACTTGTAAGATGGTATTTCTTTTTGTTGTTTGGCTTTCCATTGACGTCCATCGAGTCGGGTGGTGATACGTATTTTTACAGAAAAGTTACACTGTTATAAGCACACACACAAAGCTTCAATATGCGGAAACGCGTAATTTTTGAGAAAAAAAATATTGAAAATCAATTATTCTTGCAATGTTTATGTCTAATCCTACCGTAAAACTGGCGCCATTTTGTAATGTCATTGTCGACGTCAATAGGGATGTCGATTTTTTCCGAAAAAGGTTGATTTTTAAGTTGATTCAAATCGTAAGCTGATGTACCGGTTCACAAAAAAATTGATTTCTAAAATATTTATAATATAATGTCCGCATTTACAATGTAAATATAAACCCATTTTATGAAAAACAAGAATAATACCATGATAAATGATCTCTTATTGAAATTTGTTTTATTTTAACAGTACCTATTAGGGCAGATAACAAATGAAATAGGTTAGGTTCATCTTATGTCAAAGAACCGAATTGATTGACTCCGACTCCACCTGGTACGAGTATGTCCTACCCCGAGGTTGATTTATAGAGCCGGAGGCGCGTAGGGGGAGTCGCCTCCGCAGCTTCTGCTTGTTGGTCGCCTTCGGCGACCAGCCTCAACCGCTCCGGCTTGTCCGATGCTTACGATTTGATACGCTAAGGCGTAGAGGCTATCTTCCCGCAGCGCCGGGAGACGTAGCAGTCTCAAAATAGATACAGAAATCCTTCTGAATCAGTCCCCTTATTTTTTTATGATGAAGGGATTTTTTTTTACATAAAATGGATTTAAATTCATCATTATAAATGCAAACATGAAAAAAATATAGATATTTTAGAAGTCGATTTTTTGGGAATCGATACATAATCTTACACTTCGCATCTATTTAAAAAATCGATCTATTTCGGTAAAAATCGACATCCCTAATGACAGTGTCAGTTTCACGGTAGGAATCGACATAAGTATTGCAAAAATATTTGATTTTCAATATTTTTTTCTGAAAAACTACATGTTTCCGCATATTGAAACGTTGTGTGTGTGCTCATAAAATGTAATCTTTCTGTAAAAATACGTATCAACATCAAACTCGACGGACGTCAATGGAAAGTCGTACCGTTGTTTGTCCTAGTATTATTGATAACAAGTATGTATAATTGCAATGATAGTGGAATGGTAACTTAAATTTAGTTACCTACATACTAAAATGTTATATTTTGCAGAACTAAGATTAAACATGATATCCACAGCACAGACTAACTAGAACCCAAAGATGTCAGATGACATTGACAGCTTGTTATATTTTTGGCTTTGGTTACATGGCTTTTTGCTATATTTCACTATATTGTTATTGATACCACTTTTAACCTACATATATTTGATATAACTAGCCACAAGTAATATTTAAGTGTAATAATTACTTAGTACCTTCGTTGGTGTTTTACTTTCTTTGTTTACTTTTAAATGCTTTGCATGTTTACTGTTTTTGTTCTTCTATTATGTTGTAACTTTGCATTTGTTTCCTTTTTTTTTCTCTGGTGTTACAGCTAAGATTGTGAATAGTTACCCGGAGGATGATGTACGGAGATACACATATTTTTTAAATATTCAGTTAGATATATCTTTATATATAAAAATAACGTGTCACATTGTTTGTCCGCGATGAACTCCTAAACTACTGAACTGATTTCAATGAAATGTTTCACAATGTGTGCAGTTTGGTCCAACTTGAGAGATAGAATTGTTTTATCCCGATAATTGACCCTCAATTTTTTTATTGTAAATTTAATAATTTTTTTAGGACACATGGTCATCGGAAAGGGCAGAACAACGTCTGCCTGGTCTGCTAGTATATATATGCTATATATATATATATATATATCTGCTAGTATATATATGCTATATATATATATATATATATATATATATATATATATATATATATATATATATATATATATATAGCTAATATTATCTACAAGAAAGATTTCAATTCTGTAGTGACACTCATTCTCTCATTCTCTCAATCTCCGTTCTTCACACAGTTAATTCCCGTCTACTCCTCTCCACCATTCTAGGTATATGTCAAATTCTTTCACAGTTACTTCCATTACCCTCTGGAACAAATTGCCTGTTGACCTTCGAAAAATACCTGCCAAAATGTTTTTAAAAGAAAACTATATAAGCATATCCGTAGCCTACAAAGTTGAGTCAACTTACTTTGTAAGTTTATAGTTATATATACATTTATTAAAATATATGTGAATAAATGTGTGTATTTATTTATATACGTATACGAGCTATATAATAAACCGTGTAGTGGCGGTTAAGAATATCTACTACCACATATTTTCCCGTGGGTGTCGTAAAATGCGACAAAGGGAAACAGGCAGGAGATGGGCAGCAGCATCTTCCTGATTACAGCAAAAGTACAATAAAAAAACTGCGGTTGCCAACCCGCTCGCGAAGCGTGGCAACTATGGCAAATACCCCCAATGATAAGAGCAACAAAGAGACGGCCCCCAGTCCCCGGTGGCCCCGCTATTCCTGGCTACGGTGGCGACCATGGTAACGGCGGGGCAGGGGGTGCTAAGAATCTCCGGTGGAGGTTCCGTTGCCACCTACAACGACTCGACCTGGCAACATACAACGCACGTACCCTGAGGACTGACGAGAAAATCGTGGAGCTGGGAGAAGAGATAGACAAGTTACGCTAACATATTATAGGATTTTCCGAGGTCGGAAGAGAGGGGGAGGACACGGTAAACCTCGAACCCGGCAACTTGCTCTATCACCGGGAGGGCGACCATCTGTCCCAAGGAGGTGACGGATTTATCGTCCACAAGTCTCTCGTTAACAACGTTGAAAAGTTTGAGAGTGTGTCGACGAGGGTTGCGTGTCTTATATTCAGAACCACCAAACGGTATTCGCTGAAGGTCATACAGGTTTACGCAGCACACCTTTTGTTTACTGGGCAGTTACGTCGATAATAATCATGATTATTATCGAAACTAGAAATTTCCACCCTACCATCAATTATATTAAAAAAATATTGTCATACCATTCTCTTTCCATGTAAAGAACCTTGGTCGGTACGTTATACATATACAGGAGGTGAGTCGCAAAACTACTGGAACTTTGCGATATCTATATCGATTAAAAAATTTCCTCCCATCAATACTAAGATTTTACTTGTCTAATCATTTATCCCACTTATTGATTATGTTGATGTGTGTTGCTCAGACCTGTCTCAACATCATCTTAATAAATTGGATCGTCTACTTAATAACTGTATCAAATACATTTATGGTCTCCTTAAATACGACCATGTATCTTCTTTTCGTGCTCAGCTAAATTGGCTGCCTATCCGTCAGCGCAGATATGTTAGAATACTCTGCACCCTTTTCACAATTCTGATCAATCTATGTGCTCCCGAGTATCTGAAATCCAAATTTCAATATCTGGAAGATTGCCATAATCGTTCTCACCGTTCTTTGGCTAATCTTAAGTTTTTTTTATAGTATAAGGTTGACAAACGATCACACAGTCCACCTGATGGTATGTGGTTGCTGTGGCACATAGACATCTACATCTATCCACGTTTGCGAATCAAAATGCAGATGCGTTGTCACCCGAGAGGACTAAGATGGAATGCCTCTTTTCCACTAAAAAGGGTATCTGGTCCTCTACACTTACCATACAAAACACAGCAACTTTATGGTTGCTATTTTACGCTGGTATTCTGTGAGAGCGTGGTCCTTCCCCGGTCGAGCCGACCCATTCGTGCTACAACTATACTATTAAAATAGCTGCAGCATGGCTCTACCAAGTAAAAATTATCCCGGTGTTGGGGGACACTGGGAATTTCTCCTACATTATGATGGTAGTTTATATACAAACATATATTGCGCAAGGACAAACATTTATACTCGAACCAATTGTTTGTAGGCTGTACAAATATTTGCTCCATGTGAAATTCGAATTCGCGACATTAGTGAAGCAACCTGGGCGGAAAAATATATTATTATCCATATTAATTGATATTTACGCTAAAATTAAAATGGATATTGTAGAATTTAAACTCAATAAAATTTAAAGTTCTATCAGAACCTTACCTTAATTTGCTCTTAAAGAACAATGGCGAACTCCCAAAAAAATTGTTTTAGCATTTTTCCTTATTAGAATAGAGTATTTCAGCTTTTCAAGATTTGTTTTCATTAAATTATGCTATTTATCTATGTTATTAATAGTGCTTATGGACACTCACCCTCATCAGACTTTAAACAATCCACTTTTTGATACAGGCCTCCTAGAACATAGGAAGGGTTTGCCATGATTGACAAACTGACTGTAGACCGCAATACAAGCTGTATGTATCCCAGCTTTACGGGCTAAATCAGTCATTGTAGAACTCCCCATGCAACTGCTAACTTGACACACAAACAACAATTCATTTAATAACTTTACGCTACTGCAACTAAGATATTTAATCATTATCTACCCAACGCTCAGAGTACGTAAGTTTAGTTGTGCTAATTAATTAATGGCTCAAGCGGTAACTCGATTACAGTTTGAGTAATATTGGGCTTTGGGTTCTTTTGTCGTTAAGGAACTTCAGCTTTCGAATGAAATAGTTTCAAATTAAAATAATTTCCGGCTGAAAGAATTTTAGAGATTTATGTTAATTTCCTCAATCTCACACAGTAGTTTTATAAAATGATTACCATTTTGATGATATGTTATGGTTTATTTTTATTATATATTTCTATTATTATATTATATTGCCTGTCATTTCAAAGTTTTAACAACATATAACATTTTCATCAACAGCGCTTCGGTTATAAGTGTTGTATGACATTGGGACGTGAACTTCTGCAAAGTACTCGAAATGACGGTAATATAACAATAAGCTAATTAAATGCAAAAATCCTTAAAAACCAATTCATATTTCACCAATTTATATTTCATCACGTGGATATCTTCGAGGCGACAGAGGGAAATAAAACAGGATATGAGCAGCAGCATATTTCTAATAACAACTCAAAATAAAAAATAGGGTTGCCAACCCACCTACCAAGCGTGGCAACTGTGGTAAGAGGCAATTTATGGGGGAGGCCTATGTTCAACAGTTGACTTAAGATAGGCTGTAATGAATAAATTATTAAATTTTCACTAATTTAAATGTTCAAAAAATAGCCGCTGAAATAAATTATTAATAATGCAGATTATATTAAAAAGATGAAAAGAATTCACGTTTAAATTAATAATAACGATCAAAGCCATAACCCCTCGAGGGCAACATCGATGACAAAATGAGATTCGTCACTGATCTGAATATTACCTACGGTTTTTACACGACCAGCAATTAATGTTCACGTTTGGCTGATTAATGAGTTTCAGTGCCTTACACATTTTAATTAAAATGTCACAAATAGATTCCTGATCACCAAATTATAATTCATTAAGAGTAGATAAATCTTAAAAATGTAAATAAGCAATTCCCGTACATATATAATACTAGTAGTAATAATCCTTGTGGGAATACTGGGTAAAAGTCATAAAAATATTTTACCCCGATGATCCTAATAAGGATACTAGAATAAAGTTACTATTGCATACCTTAAGCGAAAGCGCAAGGTAATGTTCTACTATCGCCTAAAAATTAAAATTCCAACATTTTATCGAATAAAATCGTATCTAGCAATCATATTATACATATAAATGATATAAAAAGCACATTGTTAGAAAGATAAATGATTGTTGAACTTATTAATATTTTTTTAAATCGATTAATTGCTATTTTTAAATAAAAAAGGGGTTAAGTGGCTTGTGGTGTGGATTTATCATGTCCCTGTGGCTTGTAAACACTATAACTTTGAAAATATCAATTGTTTAACTCAATCTATTTTTTAATCTCTTCATCTATCATGTGGGAAGCCACTGAATGTAAATGGCAGTGTAATTTTGTTTTGTTTAGCTATAATAAATTTTTTTCGGCTCCAAAATGGCGAAATTTTCGATGATTTGGTTGCCTCGTATATAAATTGTTTCAGTAAATGGGGATCTACAGCCACAGAGTAGTTTAGTTCACAGGAGTACCTTTGTATTAAGTTTTGTTCGGTTCCAGTCGCCGTCGTGAGTGGACATTGTTTCGGTTGTTTTCAGCGGCTCAAAAAGATCGCTGTACAAACACACAATATTCGAATAACTAAATATCTTAAATACTTGATTATAATAATAATAAGAGATTTTTTTATTACAATATTTAAAAGCAAAGAATAAATAATAGTAGTACGTACTTAAAGTAAGTAGTATAATTTTTTTTGTCATGGGTGACATTTTCATGCTTTTCGAGGGTGTCGAAACCGATAGGGTTGTCGAAATGTAAATCCAAGATGGCGGCCGCAATAGGTATCAATTTTTTCATCATGGGTGTCATTTCATGGTTTCAAGGGTGCTGAAGCCGAAAGTGCTTTCGAAATGTAAATCCAAGGTGGAGGCTGCAATAGGTATAAAATTTTTCAACATAGGTGTCATTTTCATGGTTTTCGAGGGTGTTGAAGCTGATAGTGCTGTCGAAATGTAAATCCAAGATGGCGGCTGAATTAGGTACCAATTTATTCATCATGGTTGTCATTTTCATAGTTTTCGAGGGTGTTGAAGCCGATAGTGCTGTCAAAATGTAAATCCAAGATGGCGGCTGCAAAATATATCAATTTTTTCATCTTGGGTGTCATTTTCATGGTTTTCGAGGGTGTTGAAACCGATAGTGCTGTCGAAATGTAAATCCAAGATGGCGGCTGAAATAGGTATTAAATTTTTCATTATGGGTGTCATTTTCATGGTTTTCGAGAGAGTTGAAGCCGATAGGGTTGTCGAAATGTAAATCCATGGTGGCAGCTGCAATAGATATCAAGTTTTTCATCTTGGGTGTCATTTTCATGGTTTTCGAGGGTGTTGAATCCGATAGTGCTATCGAAATGTAAATCCAAGATGGCGGCTGAAGTTGGTACCAATTTTTTCATCTCGGGTGTCATTTTCATGGTTTTCAAGAGTGTTGAAGCCGATAGTGCTGTCGAAATGTAAATCCAAGATGGCGGCTGCAATAGGTATCAATTTTTTCATCATGGGTGTCATTTTCATGGGTTTCGAAGGTGTTGAAGCTGATAGTGCTGTCGAAATGTATTTAAACTACTTTAATAATTCTGTATAATCATGTTATACGTAATTTTTTTAATGCGCTTAAGTTATGCCCAATTGGATTTACCAATATATTATTGTATTATCATCGGTCCTTGATACGGGTGCAAATATTAAAGTCAATCGACCGTCTACAAGTTTGTGAAAATTACATTAAAATATTCCGTTACATTGATAGAAGATAGAAGTGGACAGATAGATAAACATGAGGATAATAAAGGCGTGTTAAAACGGAACTAACGGAGAATTAAGAAGAAGTTAAGAAAGTGTTTCTGTTATTTTATTTCATTCTTCATTGCACCAAGAACTATACAAAACAAAAGATGAGCGTAATGGTATAGTATTCTCTACCAGTACCTCTTCGGTAATTGTAGGTCGCTCATTTTAAGACCAGATTGGACAAAAGTATCATATTTGCGACATGATTTTGACGCTCGAGAATTCGTACTTCTTGAAATATTATATGCTCAGAAAAAAATATGCGCGTATAAAGCGTCTCCCTCACACAAGTAGCTTACGGTGGCGGCTAGTTGTATTCACTTGCAATGTAAGTGAGTCTGCAAACACGTGCGGCCATGTCGCGGCCTGCGAACGGCTGACCGCGGCCGCGTGCCCCGCCTTCTCCACTATCGCGTGTGTGTTTGCAAGTGCGCGCCCTGTCGGTAGCCGCGCGGTCAGATAATTAAGAAGAGAGCTACCCCGTTCGTTAAATCATATAAATATATTTATTTTAAATATATTAAATAATTTCTTACATTTACGCGAAGACTACACATTAAATGAAATTATTTTTTACGGAATTCCCTACGAATACGAATTTCCCGACATTTCGGGTGCTTTACAGCACCCGTGGTCACGGGGGCGACGGAAGTGTTTGACGTCCCGATGTCATAGTTAGCCCGACTACCTTCAGTTTTTGAATATTAATTTTTGGTTTGATCTGCGCAGAATGAGCTTACAGTATCTTCAACTCTTGCAGTGGTATGCTTGGGTTTGGATTTAATTTTATTAATTATATCACCATCACCACATGTATTTTCTACAAGAACATGGGATAAATCCCGCAACTTCATAACTCCGAGCTGCTACATAGAATTTATTGACAGAAAAACCCAATACTGTAATTATTTTGGTCCGACAAGTAATCGATCGACTAATGATTAGCAATCGTGTGTACGACCACTAGACCAACGAGGCAGTCAACTATGAAGTCATCTATACTACTTTTGATAAGCTGTAATCATGATTGAATGCTAAATTATTATTCATTTACATAATACGTGAAAATTTTACAACTTTTTTATTAAATTTACAATTTTAAATCTATGTAATTTATATTTAATCACAATATACGTTTAAATACTTACTGGTGATGGATATTTTCACCTGTAAACAGACGCAGATATTTGCAAATAGACAAAGGTGAAAAACAACACCATATTCAAAATCAATTATTCGCTAGTTGCCTATGAATTTGTTGGCAAATTCCGCTCAAAATTACTCCGGCACGTTACAGAACTGCTTTTAGCAATATTGTTTTCGAAGCTTAAATTTTGCGAAAAAAAATGCTTCAGTGATTGAAATAGACTTTAGTTTATTTCACGAAGTTGAAATTTCATAAATTATATTGCCTGTTTTTACTACGGGAATCATTATATATATTAGGTATTATTACAGATTTGGCACATGTACAGCCGCATAAGGCAATTGTCTAGCTATCTCATTTACCGTAACCGTTACCGTTACCATAATAACCTATTAAAGTCCAATGCTGAACATAGGCCTTCCTTATAGATTGACTCATATGGGCGATATTTTCCCTTGGCAGGCGGGTTAGCAACCGCAGTTTTTTTTTATTTTTAGTCGTTATTAGGAAGACGCTGCTGCCTATCTCCTGATTTTTTTCTCTGTCGCTTCTTACGACACTCTCAGGATAATATGAGGTAGTGTATATCCCTTTTAATTCCGTGAATATATGTGGTAACATTCTTATAAATTACTTTTTAGAGGACATCGTGTAGTGGCTGTGTTTGAATATCCACTACCCAGATCATTTTGTTGTAATTAAATTATTAAAGTGTTTTCATCTCATACAACGATGTTATATACTATATACTACCAACTGGAGAGTACAGGTCTCCCCTCATTTATGGAGCGTTTTGGAGCAATAAGTGAACTTCACATGTCCTCGAAATATTTTTCCTCAGGCATACAGATTCTTTTATGATAATTTTTTTAACTTACTTATGCGCTGAATAGAGCCGTGGTACCTCAGTTACTATTCGATGCCCACCAACATGGATGAAATAGTTAGAATTACAATTTGAAGTTTTTTTTTTTAACACAAACAATTAAAAATATTATATTATGGAAAAGGTAAGCGTATATAATCAATAAATATATAATAAGAAAGCAAACCTATAATTGAAAAATTTTCTTACAAAAATCGAATTCTCACTATTATTACAAACTTTTAAAAAAAATTATCATTTAAAGTGAAAAATATATTCAAAATATTTGCAACCATTTTACAATAGCTAAAACAGATTTTTATTAATACAAAGTCAGAGCATCTCAGACAGATTTCAGCATCTCCGAGATAACTCCTGAAACTAATTGGGTTAACCTCAGTCTTTAACTGATTAGGCAGACTTGTTGCCTGTTTGCTTATTAATTGAAGTTTCTGCAATGTTTGCACCCAATTTACCAAATCCAAGCCAGAAGTAATACAATTAATTTCCTTTGTTGGATCTTCATATCATTAAACCTATATAGCCTTAAAATATTTTTTTTATAGGATAGGGTGACAAACGAACACACAGTACACCTGATGGTAAGTGGTTGCTGTGGCCCATAGACATCTACATCTGTCCTCACTTGCGAATCAAAATGCAGATGCGTTGTCACCCGTGAGGACTAAGATTGAACACCTCTTTTTCAGTAAAAAGGGTCTCTGGTTCTCTACACTCACCATACGAAACACAGCAGTTTTTAGCTACTATTTTACGCTGGTATCCTGTGAGAGCGTGGTCCTTCCCCGGTCGAGCCGACCCATTCGTGCTACAACTATACTACTAATATAGCTACAGTATGGCTCTACCACGTTACAAAATATAAAATAGGGCTGTTTTATTTTTTTGCGCGGAACCGTTATTATTTTTCTAAAATCAAAGGAGCCTTAATTACTCCATATAATATCTAGCTATCTGCCAGTGAAAATCCTGTCAAAATCAGTGTAGCCATTTCGGAGATAAGCCGAAACAGATAGACGGACAAACAAAAATTTTAAAAGTTGGTTTTTGTCATAACTATTGTTTTAAAATAACTAATTTCATATGCAATTAGTAAAAAGCTGTTATTTTGACATTATAAACAGACACTTTAATTTTATTTATTTATATTGATATAGGTGTACATCAAATTAAATGTTCAAATATTTTACCACTAGCATTAATCGACTACAAAAGGTCCTTGCACTGTGCACCGATATATACTCCATCACTTGCTTACTTAGGAGCGTCGGTTTGTAGGATAGCACTTACGGGCCATCCGCCTTTCACAATTGCATTGGCATATCTGCCATCGCTAAAACATGTATCAGAAGCCGACATCTCGGCTCTAGTAGATCTAGGCCGCGGAGTATTAATCGCAGGAGACCTAAACAGTTAACACGTTAGTTGGTGTTCTAACTTTAATAATCGAAACGGAAACGTTTTACGTACTCGTAGTTCCTTACCTTAGTAGTACGTACCTTAAAGGTAAATTCGACGTTATTGCTACCGAGAGTCCAACTTCCTATCTTTTTTTTATAGACCAAATACTGAAAGTCCTTGATGTAACTTTAGCAAAAGACATACGGCTTAAAATTAACTCGATCGAAACATTCATCGAATTAGCCTCAGACCACAGGCTGGTCGTATTACATCTGGGCCGGTCGGCAGGTAAGGTCCCTCAGACCGAAACCATCGTCGACAAGCGTAAACTCGAGGTCAAACTCGAGTGTAAGAACTCCTAGCATTTAAACACTACACCGGACAAGATAGACTCGCTGGAAGAAGCCAATAAGGTGATTAGTGCCCTATTTACTCACCTCACTGCACCGGTAAAAAATGCTCCTTTAACACACAAAGTGTCTAGTAATACGATACCGTACACAAAGATTACGGTAGATTTTCGACAACTCATTCGAGCGAAGAATACCTCACTAAAATCTTACGACCGGAAAATCTTATTACACGGAAGATAACAAAATTCGACTATGTTCTCTACAAAACGAGATTGAATATCGCATAACCAAATTTAGAAACGACAACGGGAGAACCTCTTAGAAAGTATAGAACCTTTTAGAAAGTATAGAGCAGTTTGACTTTGGAGCCAAACACTCGTGTACTTACTAAATTCATCGTCTAACAGAAAATATTCTATCTGGCTTTAATCACGAACCGACAAAGAAAAAGTTTCGAAACACTGAAGCTCTCTTCTTCAATGGCGTAAAGGCATTTGTTAAGGTCCGGCACGATGGCTTGCTCTACAAGCTGTATAAATTTAATGCGCCCGATAGGCTCGTACACATCACCCAAACCATCCTTACAGATCGCTCCTTTCGCTATCAAGTAGAGGAAACCCGTTCCACGAATTTTTTTCTAAAGGCCGGGGTTCCACAAGTCTCCTGTACTATCTCCACTCCTCTTCACACTGTTCACGAGTGGAATTCCTTAGACCCAGTGGTAAACACTGTACTTTTCGCCGACGATTCGGTACTTTTTTAGCACACTATAATAGGAATTGTCTCCCCTTGAAACTATAAAAAGCTTCCAATCGCTTAGGCGAATGGTTCCGCCTATCGAGAATCGAAGTGAATCTCGATAGGCAGAACGGAGTTTAACGCCAAAAAAGATTCAAGGACCAAAAGCTAAGCTAGATCGACTCAGCAAAATATCTGGGAGTCACGATCGACTTCCGCGTGAGTTTTGCTAAACACATAAGTGTAGTTAGCAGCAGAGCCAAGACCAAGCCTTTGTTTAGTGTTCATGTGTGAATATGAAAATCTAAGGCAAATGGAGATTTATACGAGTGACACCCCGAGCAAATATGTTATACCTCATCACAGAATACTTAAGCCCAGTAGTTCTACCGCATCTTTGCGTGTGGTATTCAATGCCTCGGCTAAAACGTCCATGAACGTTTCGAACAGTGATATTCTACTAACCGGACCTAATATCTATTAAGATATTGGGGTTATAATATTGAACTTTAGGTTATTTGAATATTGTTTAATTTTCGACTTATGCTAAATGTATCGTACCCTAAACCGTAGAGCATGTATGAAGGGAATAATGAAAGTGGACGAAGTGAAACAAGTATGTAAGGATCGTAGCAAGTGGAAAGAAGTGGTCTCTGCCTACGGGAAAGAGGCGTGATTATATGTATGTATGTAAATGTATCGTGCAACTAAACTGAATCCGTCGGATAGGTGTTATAAACATACTTTATATCGTCATTCGACTTAAAATTCCAATAATGTTTATGAATTAAAAAATTTTAAGTTGCTCACCGCTTTGAGCTATCCGCACACTCTTACAGTTGCCTACGATGAGGAAAAACGTTTCCCGCTCGCTGCAAAGGTTATGCACGAGGGCGTGTAAATGGATGACATTCTATAATCTTGCAATTCATTGTCACATATGTCTTGATTACAAGATGAACTTATAAGGATGTTTAATTCCGGTGCCTTTAAAAATATTCCATTTCATTGTTACATATATCTTGGTTACAAGATAAACTTATAAAGATGTTTAATTCCGGTGGCTTTATACTCAAAAAGTGGGCGAATATTAATGCAAAAGTCTTAAAACGCGTTCTGCTAGAAAACCGAGAGAGTCCTGTAACATTTATGAAAGATGGTAACGAATATTCAGCAAAGTGCTAGGATTAAAACGGTTCCCTTTGACTGACTATTTTTATTTCGCAGTAGATAAGACTGATAAAGTAACTAATGAACGTTCTGTTTTGAAATTATTAGCTTCTATTTATGACCCCGTAGGTTTTAATTTGCCGCACATTATCCTTGCAAAAGAAATAATGCAAGATTTATGGAAGCTTGTTATAGAATGGAATGAGCATCTGCCAACCGACGTAACTAAGCGCTGGCTTAATTACGACGATGATCTCCCGCGACTGATACAAATAAAGAGAGATAGACATATGCTGCTACCAGAAAAGACCGAATGTGAATTGGTCGCCTTTTGCGATTCAAGTTCTAGTGTTTATGATAATTGTGTGTATGTGATCAGTCGTAACGACAAAGCTCAGACTAAAGCACGCTTGTTGACAGCAAAATTTCAAGTAGCCCCCGTTAAACAATTAATTATCCCAAGGTTGGAATTTATGGCATCAGTTTTGTTAAGCATATTAATTAAATATGTACGTGACATTTTAACTCGTGTAAAAATTACTTGCATCACTGCGTTAACCAATTCGACTATCGTGTTGGCGTGGCGTCATACATAATCTTACAAATTAAAGCCTTTAGTTAGTAAGCATGTTACTCAACTGTTTTTTTTTTATAGGATGAGGGTGACAAACGAGCACACAGTCCACCTGATGGTAAGTGGTTACTGCAGCCCATAGACATCTACATCTATTCTCTTTTACAAATCAAAATGTAGATGCGTTGTCACCCGTGAGGACTAAGATGGAATTCCTCATTTCCAGTAAAAAGGGCCTCCGGCCACCGGCACTCACCAAGCGAAACGCAGAGGTAAACCTCTACTTCACGCTGGTATTCTGTGAGGTCGTGGTACCACCCCGGTTCGAGCCGGCCCATCCGTGCGACAGCAAAAGCTGCCGCGTGGCTCTACCACTGTTAAGTATTACTTCTGCACTGTTGGCGTCACGTGAGTAGCGAGTGCAATACGACAGACATCTGCTCGCGCGGAGCGTCTCCGTTGCAGCTCGTGAAGGGCAGTCAGCAGTGGCTGAAGGGCTAATCTTGGTTGTACGACGACTATTCGCAGTGGCCAGTTATAACATTTACAACCAAAAAGGAAAGTAGTACACCCGATATTAAATTAAATTATACATTAAGCTCCTTCAATTTAATCACCAATGAAAATAATTTAATATAAGAGACTAAGTTCTGTGACTGAATATTTTTCCCATTTCTTTTCTTATGATAAACTGCAACGTACATTTGCTCGAATATTGAAATAATTCCGACTCAAATACAGTCACTCGAATCACTCAATACTGATGACTAATGAATTAAATACTGCTCAAGATGTTTTAATTATATTAGTACAGAGTGCATACTTTGCAAATTGAATACATAATTTTTCAAAGAGCACAAGGTACGATTCGTCGTTGAAAAATTTTTCCACATTTATTGACGAACACGGATACCTCAGTGTCGAATAAATTATTCAGCGTTACTTTATGACGCGAAGCATCCACGTTTGTTATATAAAAATAGTATATTTACCCCATTACTTATTAAATATTTACATAAAAAATATTTACACTTACGCCCACGCACCTAACAAAACATTATTATTTTTTTTTTATTTTATCATCTCGTCGCATTTTCCTGTCAGTTTTATCTAAATGCAAAACTTGTTTTAAACATATCTCAGTGCTCTTACACCCGTATTTATATACAAGTAAAAGTAATTACTTGAGTAAAAGTAATTACTTGAGTAATGATTTGTATTCTATAGTTAAGTAATTGCTCCAAGTTAGAACTGTCAAAAGTTAGAATTCTCAGCCAAGTAATAGTCACTATTTCCTTTACTTAAGCACTACTTAAAGGTTATTTTGCATAAGAAATGGAAACTTTGGATAGCATTGAAGCAACGATTATACAACATGTAACAAAAACCCTGGGGTTACCGTTAAGTGCGTTATCAGAATCAGTATTCAAACGTATAGAAATAACTTTTATTTCAAAAAAACTTGAACATAAAAAAATATTTTAATTAAAAAAATAATTTGCGAATTGTATGTGGTTTTATTACCTCTGCATTATCCGGACAATAAGAGGATTGTGAAAGAACCCCCTTCACCGATGTTCGTGTCAGTTAGAGGTAATAAAACCACATACAATTTGCAAATATTTTTTTTTAATTAAAATAACATTTTTAAATGTTCAAGCTTTTTGAAAAAAAAATTATTTCTTTACGTTTGAATACTGACTCTGATAACGCACTTAAAGGGAATCACAGGGTTTTTGTACACGTTGTATGTATAATCTTTATAAGTAAAAATTCACGTGTCGGCACATAAACCATGTGTAAAACTGAACATTTAAAAATTTACAAGAGTTATATATAACATGTCAAAAGTTTTGTTTCTCCAAGCATTCTTTTTTTTTTGTACTGGCACAATTAAATAACAACAATGATATTATAAACTTTATAACATTATGTAAATAATTTATATAACATTATTATATCAAATAAAGTAATTTCAAAGATATTATTGCAAGATTTTGAAAAAATTATTTAGCTTACGTTTGCTTTTTCATGAAAATAAACGCAGTCACGAAGTGTTGTCACACAGAAACAACCATTAAGCGTCGAGTGTTACTTGGGAATTTGCTCAAGTAAGTAAAGTGCGTTACTGAACTATAGAATGAGATTTTGTTATTAAGAATTCTAACCTTAAGTAATGACTTAATGAAGAAATTACTTAGCAACAAGTAATTACTTCTTTATAAATACGGGTGTTAATGCCTGAGATGGCACCTTTGCCAGCAGCCCGATTGATACTTAATATAGGTTTTGAGCATGTAGGGGTGGACTTTGGTGGCCCGTTCTTTAGAAAAGAAAGTTTACGATGAAATGCTTAGTGTTAAGTTGTCATATTTATCATTATTTATTTGTTATTCAACAAAAGCTGTACACCTGGAAGACTTATCGTCGTTATCATCGAAGTATTTTCTCGCGTGTTTAGACAGATTTGTAGCGCGACGAGGTGTGTGCTCCTTCCTTCATTCAGATTGCGGAACTAATTTCGTCGCTGCTATTAAGCATTTAACCGAAGTTTTATGTTCGATTAAAAAACAGTATATTTGAGGGTTGCTCAAAACGACAATTTATTTGGAGATTTATACTTCCAAACGCATCACAAATAGGTGGGCTCTGGGAAGCCGGAATAAAATCCGCCAAGTACCAATTAGCGCGAGCCGTAGGAGACAAAAGTTTGACGTTTGAGGAACTCACCACAGTGTTTTGTAAAATAGAAGCAGTTCTCAACTCGCGGCCTCTCTGTATGTTACCAGCTAGTGATAAGTGTAACGTTTTGACTACGAGACACTCTAATTGGAAAAGGGTTAACAGTAGTACCTGAGTATATTGTAAAAGATATAACAATATATTCAAAAATGTTCACAATTTTTAAGGCGTAGATGGAGTCATGAATATTTACATACGCTGCAATAGAAAACAAAGTGGCATTCGGATACATCTAATATTAATTCTCGTAATCATAAAAACTGATAACGTACCGTCGTGCAATTGGCCTTAGGGTACAATAAACGCTCTTTACCCGTTTCAGATGGGATTGTTAGTTGTGTCACGCTTCGCACTCAAAAGAGTACTGTACAGAGACTGGTTAATAAAGTCCTCTACCTTATATACATAACGTCAGTGAAGTTCTAACAGTGCGTAAGTCATTTTTGGCAGTTTTATCATTTTGGCGCCATTCGATGAAGAAAGATAATGCGCTTTCTTTCGACCAATCAGAAAAGAAATAGCTAACCAATCACGCCGCATTTTTTGATAAAACTGACACCACGTAAGTAAACCTACGTAACTAGCTAATAATGATTTTACACAATTACTTTGCTCTCCTGTAAAGCAGACATTTTTGACTTTCGCACTGTTAGAACTTCACTGACGATAAATTAGTTTATTTATATTAACCGTAGATTTGGTTTCGGGGGGAGGGGGGGGGGGGGTGTTCTGTAACAAATCGCAACTCACAAAATTTATACCAAGGTTTAATGATCTGATATAAAAACCGATGCCAGTGATGAGCCACAATGTGTTTATCAGCCTAAATGTGTACGTTGGTTTTGTTTGGCGCTCAAGAGACCAAACGCGTAGGCCGATTTTAATGATTCTTACGTCAATCGATTTGTCTTAATCTTGTTTTACTAAAGACATGACTGTAAATAAATATTCATCATGACTGTTAAAAATATTGTGAGAAAAGAAAAAATGAAAGTGGACGACCTATGTCACGTCAGGTATCATTGAATTGCTCTTTGAAAATCATCTTAAGGTTTCATCATAATTTTTTATTTTAATTGACTATTTAGGAGCTATTACGATTTAATGTTCATTAGCAACTATTCTGACTTAAATTTTCAAAACTTTATAACAAAGCTATGTTAAAGTTCTTATCGACGCTTAAAAGGCAATTATTGCCAAGCGACATGTTGGCAATTTTACACTAGAGCATTTTAATTTTCTTTTTGAAAAAAATCGTAATAAATCGCCTATTAGTCATAATTTTTTTTATACGGATAGGGTGACAAATGAGCACACAGTCCACCTGAAGATAAGTGGTTGCTGTGACCCATAGACATCTACATTTACCCTCGTTTGCGAATCAAAATTCAAATGCGTGGGGACTAAGTTGGAATGCCTCTTTTCCAGTATAAAGGTTCTCCGGTTCTCTACACTCACCATACGAAACACAGCAATATTAAACTGCTATTTTACGCGGGTATTCTGTGAGAGCGTAGTCCTTCCCCGGTCGAGCTGACACATTCGTGCTACAACTTTACTACTAATATAGCTGCAGCATGGCTCTACCACGTAAAAAAACTACTCGATTCCAACGAATTTTAGATGTTTATTAAAGACTTAATAAAGTGGGATTTAAAGATTTTGAATTTTCTCCATATTTTATGAAATAATGTCGGTTAGGAATAATTTCATCAAATAAGTAAAAGTTACTTACCGACATCAAAACTTTATTGTAAAACAAACTAAAATTAACTAAACTTCATTATATTATAATTGTGTTTCAAGAAAAATGAAGATGAATGAAAATGACTTTTCTGTCCGACAATTTTCTTGATAGTACAAATAAAATTAGGTTAGTGTGGGATTTTTTTTATTGTATTAATTTTATTTTTATTTATAATAATATCTTAAAACCTTAATTCAATATAATAAATATTGAATTAAGGTTTTACTACACAAAATTAAGGACTTTCTGCCAAAGATTTTCGACGGGCATCGTCATCATAATTATCATTACAATAGTAATCTACTCTTGTAGTAATCTACAATCACACACTACTGAATATAGACGTCCATCTGATGAGAGAGGAATTAGAGCATAATCCACCACTAGTGCGGGTTGATGGAGGTCTTAGGCCAGTATTAATGACGTCTAGATAGATCTGTAACATACGAATATTGCAGAAAAATCTTTCGCAAAGTGGATAGCTGACTTTATAAAGGTTGTGGACTTTAATACTAAGACTTTAATAAACTGTTTGTATAAATAAACAAAAATAATTACTATTATACTAATACTATTACTAAAGTAAGTAATTTCAGTTCAGTTCAGTTTCAGTTTTAAAATATATAACGATATCTTTTGGCAATATTCTATGGAATTTAAAAGTATTTAAACAAGGCTTTACGTTTTGTTAAAGAAATGATTCGGTGACAGTAAGAGAAGAATTTAATGATTTTGTAGTCAAAACAGGAACAGTAGTAAAATGTTTCTCACAAGCCATAGCAACTTCTTGATGGGTTTGAGTTAAATAATTGGTAATATTCAATTGAAAATCCGAGTTCCGTGGTTTGACCTTCCCCGTTTTACTTTTAATTAATATCCATGTCATTTCAATTTTGTCGGATGCAGTTTTAATTTTTTTGCTTAAATGTAAAGCCTTAGCTGTGGAACATACTTTTTCAAAAAATTTTAGAATATTTTATTTTAACATACTCTTTAAATATAACACTAGGATTATATGATCTTTCATCATAAAGCTCGTATAAATTTCGTCTACTTTTATAAATTCCTACTGTACTTTACTACTTACTAAGCATATTTGGCATATTAAGTTGCCTATGTGACAGTTCAGTGAAGACTAATCGGTATTTTGTTACCAATAGCCACTCAAAATTTGCTTTACAGTGCGTATAAGCGACAAAACAAACTACATACAACAGGGATAAGCCCATTTTATACAAATTTCATAACACAAATAGTTACGTAACAAAATCATTAAAAGAAAAACAGCGGGTAAAATATTATCAAACGACAAAATATATCCTTTTTAGGCAGAAAAACACTACTATATTGCTTGTTTAAGTCCATTGCATTTAGGAAAAAATACCAAATGAAAATTAGTACATAATTAAGGTGTGTGAAAAAGTCTTACGTGACACGAAAAAAATAATTTAATCCGGTAAAATTTCTTGAGTAACTAATGCTTATACCAAAAAAATACTTAACGTCTAACCGCATTAATTTGAGTCAAGGCAAAAATTACTAAGTTAATTTGGTTAAAATCACCTACCAAGTGAAAATTATTAAAAAATCGGAAAAATTTTAGTCGTTTGGTTGCCGAAAACTGCAATTCTGTAATTTTTTAAGTTACCAAGCGACAACAAACTCATCCTAGCGGTACGAGAGTATGACATATCGACGCAGAACTTTTTTGCTGATTTCAATGATGTACATAACGCAATATCGCCCAGCATGTCGCTTGGTAATTATTGCCTTTCAAGCGTCGTTATATAATCATATAAAAGGTTTAATTAGTACATTTCTTACGCAGTTGGCTCTTTTTTAAAATAGTTTTAACCATTTAGCTTGTTATAAAATTAAATAAGACCGCTATGGATGTAACACCTCATTTATTTCTATTTTTATTTTCGAGCATGTTATATTGTTCATAAGCACCGCAAGAAACTATTTGCATAAAATTATTTCATGCGGTTTGGACCCTCACACATTCTAAATAGTTTCTATTTCCACATTGAAATAATTTAAACAAATAAATCGCACGTGTGCGGTCACTAAACGATTAGAAGCTTTTATCCAACAAATTTGCAGGCATACCAATTTAATGTAGATTGCTATTGATGCTTTAAATATTTTTATGTATATTATTATACCAAATTACATTATTGTATATATCATTATATTACATATTGTTGTATGTATTGATTTTTATATATTTTATGTGTATTATTAATATATGAGATAATATTGCTTGTATAATTATTGTTGACTGCCTGCCTGCTTGATCTAGTGATCTTAAACGCGATTGTTGATGATGAGGTCCCGGGTTCGAATCCCGGGGTCGGGCCAAAATGAGAAATTGGATTTTCCTATCAAAAATTCTTAATAGCAGCCCGGAGTAAGTAGGCGGTTTTTATCCACGTTTCTTAAAAAACACTTAAAGCCGTTGGAACTGCGCCTGATTTCTCTCCGGTCGTGTCGAATTACCGTCCCATTGGATTATGAGAGTAAAAGAATAGAGAGTACTCTGTGCTTCTTCACAGGCTCGTGCACTAAAGTCCTGCTCTACGCAGCTGGCAAGTCTCTGTTGAGACTGGCCGCCATGACTGCAATTCGGTCTGGTGGACATTATTTTTATTTTTAATATTGTTTATATAATTTCGCCGTGTAGAGGTGAACCCCATATCATCCCGTGGTAGATTTAAAAGATGACAGAGGGAACCAAACCCGGAGATGTGCAGCAGCGTCTTCCTAACAACAACTAAAACAATAAAAAACTGCGGGTGCCACGGTTGGTCTACCTAATGATAATTTGATGCTATGCCCCATAATCTCAATTTATCCTAAATTAAAAATCAAAATGCAGACGCGTTGTCACTAATGAGAAATAAGGTGGAATGCCTCGTTTTCAGTAAAAAGGGTTTCACCATACGAAACACAGCGGCCTTAAGCTGATATTTTACGCTGGTATTCTATGAGAGCGTGCTCGTATCCCGGTCGAATTGACCCATTCCTGCTACAAATAATATAGCATCAGCGTGACTCCACAACGTATGAATCTTTTTGATATTTTTCATTATCATTATATATCTTTTTTATAAGATTAGGGTGACAAACGAGCACACAGTCCACCTGATGGTAACTCAAATCAAATGCAAATCAAAATGCAGGTGCGTCATCACCCGTGAGGACTAAGATAGAATGCCTCGGTTCCAATAAAAAGTGTCTCCGGTTCTCTACACTCACCATACGAAACACAGCAGCGTTAAGCTGCTATTTGACGCTGGTATTCAGTAAGATCGTGGTCCTTCCCCGGTCAAGCCGACCTATTTGTGCTACAATTATACTATTTTTTTTATAGAATAGAGGGCAAACGAGCATGCGGCTCACCTGATGGTAAGTGACTACCGCCGCCCATGAACAACCGCAACACCAGGGGAATAATAGATGCGTTGCCGGCCTTTTAGAAAGGTGTTAGCTCTTTTATTGAAGGTTCCTAAGTCGTATCAGTCCGGAAAATTTGCTGATGGTAAATGATTCCACAAGGAAGTTGTGCGAGGGAGAAAACTTCTTCTAAATCGCACAATGGTGAACCGCCAATCATACAGATGGTATGGATGGTAACGCGAGTTTTGTCGCGATGTGCGATGGTGAAATTGAGCGGCTGGAATTAGTCCGAACAATTCCTCAGAGCACTCCCCGTGATAGATGCGATAAAATACGCAAAGAGATGCAACATCTCTACGCAGTGCCAGTGTATCGAGCCGATCAGAGTTGTAAAGTTGCAAGCGATGTGCCGGCATGAAATACTGTCTCGCTCTGCTGAGCACGCCAAGCTTTTTAGAGGCCGATTTGGCCTTCCCTTTCAAGTGACCACGAAACTGCACACTATTCGATATGTCGACGCCAAGGATTCCGATGCTGGCTGAGACAGCAAGGGAAGTGCCTTGAAACTGAGGAGATACGACAAAGTGGTTCTTTTTAGCGGTAAACGCGCAAACTTGTGTCTTCTGCGGATTGAACTGGACTAGATTTAGTCGGCCCCAATCCGAGACTTTGTTAAGCAAAGACTTGACTTCAGACACAAGTTTGTTCCGGTACTCGGCGACGTTTTCTCGAGAAATATTGGCACGGCCAGTATATAAGGCATCACCAGTGCTGTCGTCCGCATAGCAATGAATGCTACCAGTTAGCAACATATCATTGATATGCAGGAGAAACAGCGTTGGTGATAGCACGCAGCCTTGTGGAACACCAGCGTTGATAGGCTTGAGATCAGAGCATGCACCGTCTACTACAACCTTGATGCTCCGATCAGCAAGGAAACTGGTGATCCATTTGCACAATTTCTCGGGAAGCCCATAGGCAGGAAGCTTCGAAAGAAGCGCTTTGTGCCAGACCCGATCAAAGGCCTTCGCTACGTCCAAACTAACGGCTTATGCCTCCCCCTTGGACTCTACTGCCTCCGCCCATCTATAAGTTAAGTAGACTAGAAGATCACCAGCTGTTTGACCCCGAAGAAAACCGTACTGGCGGTCACTAATTAGCTAGTGATCCTCAAGGTACCTCATCAGCTGGCAGTTTATAATGGCTTCCATTATTTTGGAGAACAAGGATGTGATGGCGATTAGCCTGTAGTTGGATGGGTCTGAGCGGTCGCTTTTTTTAGGGATCGGGTGGACCAAAGCTGTCTTCCATTAATTCGGGACTACGCCTTGAGAGTAGGAGTACCGGAAAAGACGCGTTGAAACCTGTGCTACCTGTGTCGGCGGTGTGTTTCCCCCGTCATCTAGAGTCGAGTTGGACGCAAAAAGAGAGCTTAACAGATCGGCTTTCTCCTTTGCGGCATGGTCCAGTGAGTCGTCCTCTCTGTACAGAGATGGAAGAGATGGCTGACAGAAGTTCCCTTGGACAGCCTTGGCGAGAGACCAGAATGCACGGGTTCCCGAAGGAAGGCGAACTAGCTTTTCGCCAATTCTGCCGATGTGTTCAGACCTTGCCTTGGCAATGACGCTTTTGAAGTACCTGGAGGCGGAATTATACTTCTTTTTAAGTGCACTGGTGTTTACATCCCGAGAAGTTGATGCATCAGCCCAGGCCCGGTAGCACTCCTGCTTATAGCGTGATGCTATAAAATAATACTAATATAGCTGCAGCATGTCTCTACCACGTACAAAATATGAATTACCAAGAGAAAGGATTTGTTTATTTAAAGCACTACTTTAATTTAACTACCAAAAAAATCACAACGGAAGAAGTTTCTGAGCGCAGCCTCACTTTAAAATTTCATCCATAATCTGTAAACCGCATTGAGTTGCTGAAATAAAAAATTGCTTTTCATTTATTTTATTTCCATTTGGGAAGTGTTCACAAAATAAATTTTAGCAAAATATTTTAAATGGATTAGGAATTCATTAAAGGATTAGCCCAAAAACTAAATGTTAATTTCCTACATTTTATCGCATAATATGTACATAGGTAGTAATCATCCTCTTCTGCATAGGACTCCGTTAGGTTAGGTAACCTTCTTCCATATTCCTGTCGTTAAACAACTGGACGTGTACTACTGTGTTCACATGTGGAGGGTATAAACAATTACAAAATTGGTTGCTAAGTAGACAATTATATCGTAAACACACACACACACACACACATTTTTATTTTGCTTATGGTATATTTGGGAATATAAATATGTGAAATCCGTTAAGGTGAGAGCCTGGTGGGGGGCCTGGTGGGGGTAGCACAGCATTTTGATCTTGTGTACTGCCATCATAAAATAATCGTAGTGGATTATTACTAACTTATACCTATAACTTTCCGTGAGATTCGGATGCAGGTTTCGAGGGAAATGAAACAGGACATGGACATCAGCATCTTCCTGAGATCAACTCAGAATAATAACCGTGGCAACTGTGGCAAATATGGCCTTTTATGAGGCAATTTATGAGAAAGACCTATGATCAGATTGAAATCAATGTCAGGTTGCAATTGATGAATGAATGAATAAATGAAAGAACAAAAATATGACTTTAAGTAAAAAAGTAAAGTTGCAGCCTTTATACGTCCCACTGCTGGGCACAGGCCTACTCTCACTTCTGAGAGAGTTTTAGGGCAAGGAAATGTCCGCCGCGCTGCCCCAATGCGTGTTGGCGAACTTCACATGTCTTCGAGATATATTTTTTTTATTTCTCAGACATGCAGATTTCCTCGCGATGTTTTCCTTCACCGCCGAGCACGTGGTAAATTGGAACTTAAAATAGCATTTAACAATTTCATTGGTGCGAGCGGGGATCGAACCCGGGTTGCTCGCGTACTGTTAAACTTACAGCGAGCGCTAACCATCTGAGCTACCACGGCTATAAAATAAATAAAATATGACTTACTCATTGCCAGGTGTGCTTGAATGTTGTGCTGTGGAACTTATTAATTATAAGACAATAGTTGTCTGTATGTATAGAATACCAAATGTAAGCAATTTTAATGACGCTATGAATAAACTTGAAATTATTTTACAAGATATATCAAACATGCGCTTTAGAAATATTATTATCGCCGGAGATTTTAACGTTGATATACTTAAAAATAATAGTCAAACGATAGCATTTGAGTGTCTGCTATTAAGTTTTAACCTAAAATTAGCATTGAAACAGCCGACACGTATGGCCAGCATGACATGCATCGACAACTTTGCGTACAACTCTGATAAGCGGTGTAAGTCTAATGTGATAGAGTTAGCATTATCAGATCATACAGCACAGATTTTACAATACCCAGTTCAGAAATGTTATGTTACTAACTACTGGTATAATACTAGAAGGGATTATAATTACGAAAACATGTTGAAGTTTAAAGATTGTCTAAAAAACCTTTCCTTTTCAGAAATTTACTGTACAGATGATCCTAATGTAGCATACAATAATTTTATCGATACTTTTAAACTATTTTATGATCTATGTTTTCCGGTTATCGTGCACAAAGTCAATGTTTTAAAAAAACTAAGGTGGTTATCTCGAGGTGTTAAAATATGTAGTAAAAAGAAACGAAAACTTTTGTGGCTGTCGAGATTACAACCTAACCATATCAATAAAACAAACTTTAAAAATTATTCTATTATATTCAAAAAAATTAATAACCTAACTCAAAAGGCACAAAATAGCTATAAAATAAAAACTTGCAAAAATAGGTCAAAAACGACTTGGCAGATAATTAATCAAAACAAAAACAATACTCCAAAACATTATATAAATAAAATTGAGGTAAATAGCCAAGTTATATCGAACCCAGCGAAAATTTGTGAAGTATTTAATAACTACTTTGTCGATAAAATTCAGCCAAAACTTCATGCCGGAAGTAAACCAAAAGCAATTAATATAAACACTATACCTAACTCTATGTTTTTAGAGCCTAGTACAGCATATGAAGTAAAGGAAATAATAATGTCTCTGAAAAACACATGCAGTGTAGGTTATGATGACATTTGTACGAAGGTAATTAAATATGTTGCTAATGAGATATGTGATCACCTGACTTATATAATTAATCTTTGTATTTGTGCTGGCATACATCCAGATGCCTTAAAAATCTCTATAGTAAAACCACTATTTAAGAAAAAAAATAGAGAGTTAATTGAAAACTATAGACCAATTTCACTCATTCCCATAATTTCAAAAATAATTGAAAAGTACATTTACAATAAATTATATAAATATGTAGAAAAACATAACATATTGTGTGAGGAACAGAAAGGATTTAGGCAGCGTAAAACAATAAATATGGCAATATACGACTTTGTACACAATATTGTTAATAATATGGACACAAGAACACCAGTCTGTGCCATATTTTGTGATATGACCCTGGCGTTTGATTATGTTCACTACCCTACTCTCTTATATAAAATACACGCCTATGGCATCAAAGGTAATGTACTTAACCTTATAGAATCTGACCTTAAGAATAGAATACAAATAACTGAAATTAAGAATTTTAATAGGGTTAATAAATACGAAGCGACATTTCGATCATCGGAACGTAAAGTCAGCTTTGGAGTTCCGCAAGGGAGTGTCCTGGGACCGTTACTAATTATATTGTATATTAATGACCTACCGGAATACGCAGAACAAAATTTGACGCTATTTGCAGATGACAGCACCATAACAGTACCTTGTAAAAATATTAATACATACGAATATGACATAAACAATTCCCTAAAAACAATTATAAAATGGCTAGATCACAATAATTTAAAAATAAATTTAAGCAAAACAAAGGTTATACATTTCAGTCAACGCAAACACGATAATAATAAACTCATAATACAATATAATAACTATAATATTGCCGAAGTCGAAAGCACGAGATTTTTGGGGCTGGAAATTGATGAAAAATTGAATTGGAAATCGCACATTAGGACTCTTTGTAAAAATATAAGTAAATCTGCTTATGCTCTAGGCATATTGTCTTCTGTAATTTGTACGGATGGACTCCTTACTGCGTACTATGGTACGGTAGAAACACACCTACGATATGGTGTAATATTTTGGTGTAACTCTTGTGAAAAAGGAAAGGTATTTACGGCCCAAAAAAGGTGTATACGCTCCATGTTTAAGCTGAAGAGTACCGATAGCTGTAAGCCATATTTTAAACCATATAAAATATTAACTCTACCTTGTATATATATATTAGAGATAGCAGTATTTGTAAAGCCGAACCAGAACCGTTTTAAGTGCCTGGCAGACATTGCCCCAAGAAACAGACGCGATAATAGTAGAGTTTATATTCCTAAGGGAAAAACAGCACTAATACCTTGCGTATTGTCTGCTGTATGGGGCCGACTGTTTACAACAAACTACCCAATTGTTGGAGGGATCTCAACACTTCATTATTTAAAACAAGGCTACGAAACTTTTTAGCGGACAAGGTGTACTATAATATTAATGAATTTTTAATGGACAAAATATTGTGTTAAAATGTTTACGTATGTCACATGCATTTTTTATTGATAAATAAATTGTATTATTATTAATGTAATTAATTTGACGATGGCTTATAATGATTGAATAATATTGATAATAATGTACCGATTGACTAGACTTACATATAATTTAAAGAGACTTTTAATTTTGTTAATCTAATGTTATATTGTGTTGTGAAAAAAAATAATTTTTGCATGCCTTCTGGTAAAATATGGTGGAATCTATACTATATATTTGTCACCACATTCTGTATCACCCATATTTGCAAAATAAAGATATTCATTAATTCATTCATTCATTCATACATTAAAAAAAAGATAATAATATGAAGATTATGAAGCAATGACTTTTCCGCGCTGACTTTGCGTCTTGAGGAATTCACATGTCCCCGAAATATTATAATAGGATTCCTCACAAAGTTTACTTTAATTGCCGAGCATGTGATAAACTAGAAATGAAATCACCTACCTCACAGTTTGTTTCGAAGGATGATTTTTTTTAAAGAATAAGGGTGACAAACGAGCACACAGTCCACCTAACGGTAAGTGGTTGCTGTGGCCCATAGACATCTACATCTATCTTCTATCTATCTAATTAAAATGCAGATACGTTGTCAGCCGTAAGGACTAAGATAGAATGCCTCTTTTCCAGCAAAAAGCGTCTCCGGTTCTCTACACTCACCATACGAATCACAGCAGCATTAAGCTGCTATTTTACGCTGGTATTCTGTGAGAGCGTGGTCATTTCCCGGTCGAGCCGACCCATTTGTGCTACAACTACGATTATATAGCTGCAGCATCGCTCTACCACGTATAAAATATATATTTTACATAGTTGCTACACTTGACAGACGGGTTAGCAATTGCAGTTTTATTTTAATTTTGGTGTTTTTATAGAAATGACACTGCTGCCAATTTTCTGGTTAATTTCCCTTTGCCGCATCTATCGTCGATATAACCGGTGGATATTCTTACATCGCCAATTGACAATGCTCTTACTCCCAAGCCATTGCAGAGGTAATAAAACCACATACAATTTGCAAATATTTTTTTTAATTTAATATGATTTTTATGGGCGAGTTTTCTGTATGTAGTAAAGATATTTCTATACGTTTGAATTCTGATTCTGAGAACGAACTTAACGGGATCCGCTTACATCCTGTATACACGGTTAATACGGAAATAATATTATTGAAAGCAAATATACGAAATCCAACTATTCAATTTAGCAAAGGCTTCAATTTACATTTGAAATTCGGTTCACAAAATGGAATTCATTTCACATGTTGAAGCTTCGAACGCGAATTAATTTTTTTCATAATTTTATACTCACTAAGAGCAGTACAAAGTCTAAAATTAGTTGTACACATATGAATCTCGGTCTGTCATGAAATAATTATTGGAATATTATAATATAATATATTTATGAATATTATATAGAACTGGAATATTATTTAGGTATTATAAATGCAAATTTAAATATAAAGGTAAATGTGGTAAGCTGTTTGAATAAATATGATAATACTTTATGAAGAAATTATTATATAAAGTCCACATACACATGTACTAATGTTTTGTCACGAGCAAAAGATATTGATTCGGTTAAAAATCGCAAGACTTAAAAGTGACGACAATTTCGAAAAAAAGGAAAATAACGAAAAACATATTCATCATTTTTATTTATAAACATCATCATAGGCACATTAATCTCAGCGAAAAGGTGTCTTTAAAAGAAGTATATATAGTAACTGTTTACTTTTCTGGACCTCATAAGTGAGATAGTTTTGAAACAAGTCTGCTGCGCCACTCCAAATAATTTTAGTGTACTTATCACTTTTTTAACTTTATAATTTCTCAGACAAGCTTCCTTCAGATATTTTTCTTCACTGCCAAACGTGGAGTAAATTGACACTTAGATTATTTACTTTATTTATTTAATTGAACTTATTTGCAAAAATTGTACAAAAGCAGACTTAACGCCGCAAGACTCTACCAGCTAAACCTATAAGTAAGCAGAAAACACTACTTTTGAGGTGTATTATGATTTGTAAGAGAAAGAATTAAGCAACAACAAAATAATAATTTGAAAATTAACAAAATATAATAAAAATTACTTATAAAATTATAATATATTCATAAGTACATGTGTGTTTGTGTGTGAAGAAAAAATAATAAATAGATAAATATTTCTAAATCTAAATAACATAACATATAATAATGTAAATAGCGTAACAAATTATCGGAAGATAAAAATAGAATTAAGCTTGAAGAGTGTCTAGAAAAAAATCAAGCGACTTTTATTATATTTTGATAAATCTACGGTTTTTGTTCTTTGTTATTCTTTTATTGATTTTATTTATAAAAACTACTTTAATATATTGTTTGCCATTCTTAATTACTAGTCCATTGCAACAATAAAGGGCACCTACCAAGCACATCTAACACCTCAGAAATCTATTAATTACAATAACTAAATCAGTTTATTACGAACGCTTTAATCATGTACATTGTACAATATTACTATACTAGTGCAGAGAAATAACTTCTAAAACATAAATCAAAATTGTGAGAGCTACAAAATCACGAGTCACGGTCACGACACTGAAACAAACAAAGCTCGTAAATCCAAGTAGTCGTAAAATGCTTACGCTGATATTTTGATACCGAGCACGAGTAGACTCTCGCTTCACGTTTCGCCTCGTACCTCGCCTCACAGCTCCCGTGTTATTGCGAGGTAACGAGTGCCTGTTTACACTCTCGCGATGCGTTCAGTTTGCGTTGAACCAGCAACGATGAGAGACGTCGAACTAAGAGTGGCATCAACTCTTACCTTAATAAGTATTTATCGACGCTTGACCATTTTAAAAAGAAGGAAATTAAAAAAATACGTCCTTGGGGAAGAATAAGGTGGATGATATCTGTTCATCGAAATAGAAGCTTTTCAGATTCACGATTTTATATAAATTTCTAGTTACGATTGTGCAAGATTAAATAAAATTGTTTTGTTTGTTAATACAAAGTCAATATGAATGTTCTTACGCGAGTGTAAACAGCACGCTCACGTCCCTCGCGAGGTCCTTTGCCTCGTGTTCTTAAAACCGCCTCCGACGCGAGCGCCGCGAGTGGCGAGGCAAGCCACGAGCTAGCGTTTACACTCGCACCTCGTGGTTCGCCTCGCGACTCGCCTCACCGCTCGCTCGAAGATGTAAACGGGGTATAAGAGTTGGGCGGACGTTGCTACTTGGTACGGTACAATTTTTTCCGAGAAATATATGAAACATACACTTATCACAAATTCAGGTTTTTATAAGCCTTTGTAATGCCTGATTATTAGTTATTAATAATTTAAATTAAACTTTGATGTTCGGCTAAATACAGAAGAGGGGTGTGTTCTTTTGGTGTATAAACTCACAATTAACTTAACATCCTGAACAGAAAAGAATAACATAAGATTTAATGATAATATTATATAAAATTATTAAAAGCCAAAAATATTAGTTTAGAATCATTGATAAAAAGCTTATTAGGTCATTAAAATGTTAGCCAATTACATGAAGCTCTTATCAGTTGGATAAACTTGACAATAATTCTGTCCCTCCTGTTATTTTAAACAATTAAATTATTCCCTTACCTCCTTATGTTAAAGATGCTATATTATGAATAGCTCAAAATTTTAGGTCCGCCTAGATATTTATATTGATTAACAAATTTCGAGCCGTCATGCTTCAAGGCAATTGCTTCAAGATTATTCCTGGTGTAATTGCTGGTACTTTGCTTACTACGTTCACATACTCAATTCTTTATTTATTGACTATACGTATTACTACGTAGTACCTACCATTATTTATTCTGTGGTATTACAAAATCACCTATCAGTCATTCAGGCGGATAAGCATGTGTACCTGAGATTAAATTTCTTTCTCTTATGTCTTTTGTCGCACCTCCATAACAAGTCTTTCGGTTTACCTGTAGGTTGAAAGGTAGACGTAATACAAAATGACTCCACCGTGGGAGCCCACACTCGGAATTTTTCGTTGTCTTTTTAAATGATATAATAATTTCTTATTTTTACGCATGCATTATTTATGGAATAAAACTTTTTTTTTTACAAATTTTATACCGATTATTTTATCCACTTTTTAACTCCCGATGTTTCGAGTGATTTGCGGCACCCATGGTAATTTTACTCCGTGATCATGTGCACGTGCACAAAAGTTGCAGTTCAATTAAGCACTATAAAATACGTTAAAGCAGTTTCATTTAACAGTTCACAATGTCAAAAGAAATTATATCAAAGAAACTATTTTTTTTTCAACACTAAAATAAGCTAATGCAATTTTTTCATGTTCAATTCTTATATGTGATAATATGAAAAATGTTATAAAAAGAAAACATTAGTGACTTCAAAATGACCTGTAAATAGTTTAATAAAAGTAAATAGCCTACAGAATTATTACGGCATTAGAGTGATTTCGGTATTAATCCGTGAATTGCAACGGAGATGTACTGCAGTCAATAAAAATAAAAAAAAACACCCAGGCTGTTTGTTACGTCCGTCTCGTTCAATTTCACAAGTGGCTTGTTTCGTTTTTCATTGCATTTGTGTTATTTCAGAAAGCTTGTTAACATTTCTTTTTAATGTTTAACTAATTTTTTGTATAGTAGCGATTGCCAACCCGCTTGCACTGCGTGGCAACTGTGGCAAATATCCCCCCATGAGGCAATCTTTGGGGGAAGCCTATGTTCTTCAGTGGGCTTTAAGAGGCTGAAAATGTAACGGTAATGGTAAGCTAATTGTCCATGCGGTAACAAGTGGCACAACAATCCACATCAATCTTAAACCGTAAGGTTGCTCTGAACTTCGTTTTCCAGTATAATGATGCCAGACAAATACCTTAGAATTCCTTTTCTAATAATGTTCTTTTTCTAGTTATGTCATATTATACCTATCTGTTGACAAATTGACATTGAAAAAAATATACGGCAATACATAAGGTTTTTATTCTGAAAAAGCTTATTACCAACCATAGTGTGTATTTGTATGCAATAATTTTCCTTTTCTTTGCTTCTTTTACTTTATTTTTTCTTTCTTTTTATATGACCGAGAACCATTGAAATCACACTGACATCAATGATTCACGGTCATAAAGAAAGAATTGATATGCCTGAATTGATGCTGTCGCCTGTTTTAGATAATTCACATCTATTTATGGTTACAGATATATGATTGGAGAATACTATAAATCACCAAACATCAATTACGAGATATCAACTAACAGATATACCGGCCATTTCTCTAAGACTTCATCTATAGCCCCAGACATAAAATGAAATGTAAGTAGTTTATTTTCTCATAATTCTACCGCATGCTCCAAATAAAATCATTCAATCGAAATATACACAAGGAACGAGGAAATACATAATAACTTTCCTTATTTAAAAGTTCATTCTAGACTAGTGATTTAACTTTTCTACCTAAACTAAATAATTTTTAATATAATATATATGACTTGTGAGATACATTGTGTTTTCATGCAACGGCCAAGTCTATCTATCTATGTATTTAAAACAAAAGATTTTTAATATTGATCTGGTCATTATAAGATGTAGTTAGTTTAGTTAATTACGTAATAACTTGAGACAGAACGGCCCTTAAGTAGGGATGGAATAAATTAACCGACTTGGTATTACATGGATCTCACAACGTTTTACGGTAGAACAAAGTTGCGAGACTTGTTTTTTTTACAAGTTATGTTTTTGATGGCATTTTAATTACATGTTAAAGAAACAAAATAAATTAAATAACTTAAAAAGTAATAACAGGTTTGTTAGTTACCTGTTCAGAACAAAATGTATCTATGAATCATTTGGTTTCCAAAACTTAAATGAAGCTGCTTGCTGGTTCTTCCAGGTCAGAGGTATTTTCTGCACCAGTGGTAAATTAAACATTTCATTCAACTTAGGGCCTAAATGTCCCTTATAAGGCAATCTAAGGGCATGCCTGTGTTCAGCAGTGGAATTTGATAGGCTGTTACGAATGAATGAATGAATGAATAAAAATATTTATATACCTTTTTCTAAACGTTACATAGATTTTGATAGTTTAGTAATAATAGTAACAAATAGTAATAATAATAAAACTTTCCAAGAGAAATGTCCATGACAAATTATTCTCGAGGTATGAAATGTTGCGAATGCAGGCTTTTGCGATATAAGGATATTGGTTTTAAAAGGAAAGCTACTAATTATTCTTTTGTTTAGTAACGAGTTCTGTCAAATGTTTTAGAGATTTAACTGTGATCCCTAAAGAATGAAAGAGATCATACTAAAAATAAAAAAGTACTTAGAATTCTTTATTTTAATTTGTAGAAGTTTTACAGAGAAATATAAACTACGTTTATTGTACCTTTAGATAAGATTTTATTCAATTCCTTAATGTATATATATAACGTATGTATTATACGCTAGCTGTGCTCGGCAGATGTTGTTCTGCCCTTTCCGGTAGGAGGCAAGTTGTGTTTCACTCCGAAATTACTCCGGACTTTTTACCGTGTAAATACAAAAGTTATCAATATAAGAAAGTTAAACATCGCCGGCACGACTAAAGTCTTAGATCACAATTTTATGTGCTTGCTGGTGTAAATGCATCATATTGAAATCTGCATATCGGGGAAATTAATGACACACTACAGGTTTTAAGCCCGATAATCCGCATTGGTGTTGTAACAGATCTTATTTACTTCTCAACCCAATAATAATAGGATACCTTTGCTTAACTGTGAAATTTTTTTAATTACTATAAGACAGTGCTTGACCATACTACCACCAAGTGGTAAGTTACCCTAGATACACCCTAGACATATTTCACCCTAGATGGTAAATCGCACTGCCCTAGCGCAACTGTTAACTGATACTTTCAATAAGTAACATAAGTAAATGTATCACGACTTGAAATTAGAAGGTTCCCATACGAGACCAGGAGACCATACTCGTATTAACTGGAATCAAATTATTCCATTTAGGCCCTCAACGGGTGGCAGCGTATTTATATTTTGATAACTAATCGAGGGCGAATGTTGATCTATGGGCAGCCCTCATTTCTATGAAAAAGGTAAGTTACTTTTGTAATGTATAATTTATTGCAAAAGCAACCATCATGTACAATGTACATGTATGTGGTAGAGCCACGCGGCAGCTTTTGCTGTCGCACGGATGGGCCGGCTCGAACCGGGGTGGTACCACGACCTCACAGAATACCAGCGTGAAGTAGAGGTTTACCTCTGCGTTTCGCTTGGTGATTGCAGGTGGCCGGAGGCCCTTTTTACTGGAAATGAGGCATTCCATCTTAGTCCTCACGGGTGACAACGCATCTGCATTTTGATTCACAAACGAGGATAGATGTAGATGTCTATGGACCGCAACAACCGCTTACCATCAGGTGGACTGTGTGTTCGTTTGTCACCCATATCCTATAAAAAAAAAAAAAAAAAAAAAAAAAAACTTTTTAAACAAAAGAAGCGTGTGCCGAACTATTCGTCTAGATTAATTCCGTATGACAAAAGTTTTAACAAAACATCTGCAGTTATAAATCACACAGCAACATATTCTCGTATGCAACAGAGCACGAAATCTTTATTAGCAAAACTTTTCATACGCCATTAATCCCACGACACTCATTCACCTAATGAATTGTTTTGCTAGCAATTATTATTTTTCGTAGATTAGTATCGAAGTAGAGACAGCAGTAGTTATTATTTTTACTTTTACTGCTATGGTAAATAATGCTGTGAGATCAGACGCAATAAATTTGTATTTCACAAGCTTTATATTTACTGTAATTACTTTGTGGTGATTAAGTGTATAAAACTGCACTAAGTATCTCTCTAAGTTTGTTATAATTTTTAAATTTTGAATTTACATTTAACTTTTATTTAAGTCACTAAATAAAATAAAGCAAGTGAAAACGAAAAACATTTATTCATTACACTGAATGCAAGTAAAAAGAAATAAGAGTATAACGAAGGAAACTAAAAAAACGGTAACAAGATCTAATTAATCGTATGTGTAAAACTGAATGCTGTCGAACGTGAGTCTACTACCAGAGCTTGCGTCTGCTATAACAGCTGCGCCATCTGCTCGCTGTTGTTCACGTGAGAATGTGCTCGATGTCTTCTCACGGACGTAACTTCCAAACGTTGCCGAAGTATTACGACGGTCGCGTACGAACGGTAGCCTGATGCACAATTAACACTCCTACTACGACATTTGTGCGCTACAACCCTATCCTAGAAGATAGCTAGTCTCCATTGAGACTGTCCACTGTGATTGAAATTCGGTCTGGAGGATATTACCTGTTATGATTACCTGTTACTTCTACAAATTAATTAACGACCAACAAACGTCTTACCGCCAAGCATTGGTCTGCTCTCACCTCAAAAGTTTCTGTCGAGCAGGGAAGAACTGACTGAGCTTTTACAATGTGAATTGGTGGACCTCAAATGTTCGTCGCAAATTATGCGTAGTATCTTCGAAGGATAATCATAAAAAGTGCCAATTTTGTTTTTATTTGAAAATATAACCTCTATCGATATCCTAATCTGCACTATAGATGAAAGTTTATTTGCGCAAATAAACTCATGGTTCACGCGACCGATTCCAATTCTACAAACTCGTTCTGTATTGTTTCCTTTTATTAAAAATTGTATAGTTGCTAAAACTACTTATTGGTTGTTTGTGTTTCTGATCGCTTCAATACGCATTAAATAAAAAAAAACAATTCGAACACTAGATTTTTTTTGAAAAAGGAATGCCCAAAAATACGGTCCTAGGCGCTTGCATTTATCGACTACGTTCATATCTTACCAGGTAATCACTGTAACAAGTGAGTGGTCTATACTTCACTTATCGGTACGAAGCTACCTTTAAATATACTTTGTCCCTCATCAGTTATTAGTTCTTCAACCAATATTGCAATAAAAATGCATATTCCTTCAATTCATTTTTGTATTATATACTATGTCGGTAACTACTTATTTATTTTATTTTTTATGTTCTAGCAGGCGGTTTACAGAGGACTAGCTTTTAGTATAACAATATATGCTATTGTATATTATGTTTAAACTATGTTTACAATAACTAACTTTGAATTTGAATCAGATATGTAATTTTTATTACTTCCAAATAGGATAACAATTTTGTGTTTTACAGTTACAATTTTATTTGCGCTGTTGGGGAACGAACTTTAAATTTAAAGGAAGTGGACTAGTGCTATTTCCTACGGCTTTTGAATTATTTAACAATATTAATAGAATTAGGAGCAACTTCGCAAAATCCATTAAATTAGAGATAAACTCAGCAAAGTTAATTTCCTAAAATCCGGATCTAAGTTAAGCTAATTTGCTAAGATCGAAAAGCTAATTTAAGGACAGTTCAATTTAATTTTATAAATTAAAATGTACCGTTTAGAGGCTGACGATTAAAAATGCTTCGAACGCAGAGAAAGATATATAAATATGTAGAAAGTGTAACTGAGTATAGTACAGAGACCAATTTTGTAATTAGGAATAATAATTAATTCGTTTACACGAATTAATTATCCAACAAGTCAAGGATAAAGTAATAACGGAATACGACAAGCGCACCGTTCCACGTCAGAGCCAACAGCCAAGACTGCCTCAATGGCTGCCGCTCCGTCCATTTTATACAAGCAAAACGGGCGCCACCGCAGGTGCGATAGCGCAGGTGTGCTGTGCACGTGTTGTTTATAAGCATTCTGTCTAGCTAGACCGACGCCGCCGCACCTGCAACGGTGCAGGTGCCGTCATATATATATCTTACTCTGTGTATAATATCCTCGAGCATTTATAAAACGAGTCTAGTGGTCGTATGTGTTGGAGTGATATAAAACCAGTTATTAGGTTTTTCTCTCAATAAAATACTCACTAGCATCCCGGAATAGGGAAGTTGGCGGTGTTTTATTCACGTGCTTTGGAAAATACATACATATAAACGGCATTGTCCAGCATCTAAATTGTTTCGGAATGTCATCCCATCGAACTATGATAATGAGGAAATAGAGACCACAACCGTGCCTAAGTTCGTTCACTCTAATCATGTTCCTCGCAGTTGGCTTGTCTCCGTTGAGAATGAGACAAAAATAAACATAATTTAAAATTTTGTACTGCCGACTTCAATATAAGTTATTAAGAATACTTAAAAACTATTGTTCTGACCAAGATCAAATTCATATATAACCCACACGAGAAGTACCAGCTTTCAAATTAAAAAAATAATCATCAAAATCGGTTCACCCAGTAAAAAGTTATGAGGTAACAAACATATAAAAACATACAGTCGAATTACTTACCGTCTCCTTTTATGAAGTCGGCAGATAAGGTCTGGATTACATTATTATTAAATTTTTATAATTTTTACACGTGCAAGTTTCCTCACGAATTTTTCCTTAACGTCGAAGGAAGTAGTAAATTGTCATTTATAATTATTGTATTCAACAATTTTATTAGTATACTAGTAGATATTGGAGTAGAATTTCACTTTTGCGGTTCGTTCGCAATCACTGTACGCGTAGTATTATGTAATAGGAGTAATTATAAGATAACATAGATTAAAATAGCACAACGGTAACATGGCTTTTTTCGTTGTAACCCACAGAGCTTTACTGTAGCATATTATGTTTGCTTTTTTATGGAATAAGACAATGAAGACTATGAAAATGGAGCACACAGTCCACCTGATGGTAAGTGAATACTGTGACCTATAGACATTTTTCAAATTTAAATCAAAATGCAGATGCATTGTCACCCCAGAGCACTAACATGGAATGCCTCGTTTCCTGTAAAAAGGGTATCCGGTTCTCTACACTCAACTTATGGAATACAGCAGTATTAAGCTGCTATTTTAATTTGGTTGCTTGTGCAAAATTATTTTTTACAACACAGTAACAGCATCTCTCAAGCGATGAATCAAATTAAGATTTGAGCCTTACCAGGACCAATCTCAAAAGCATTAGGGAAGGATAAGATAATTGGAGATGCATTAATGATATCTAAAAATAAGCTTCTACCACACATTATTGGTTGGAATTTATGTTCGCAACGTTCATTTATTTGAATAGATTCTAAGCCATCTGTCCGAAATTTCATTTAAGTCGATATCTAAATACAGTTATTACAAATCTTTGCAAATCTACATATTTGTATTTTTACTTCTAAAACGTTCTCCATAAACAGTCTGAAGGCTTTCATTGAATGGACGACAGTAGGAGTCAATAAGAGCAGACAAAGGTTGTATGAACATTATCATAAAAATTCGTCTAACCCTAGCGTCAAATTTAGGAAAAATGTAAAAAATAATTAAAAAATATTTAAAGGAATGTGCCTCACAGACAAGTCTTTTCATTTAAGCAACAAAATTAAGACTGTTTCTAATAAAATTAAAATAACGTGGAGTATAATTAATAATGGAACTTATATGGTCGACTCTCAATATTCAAACTACCGGTTGAGCTTTAACAACGAATTAACGGAATCAAATCAGGATGTGACTGATATTCCGATCTTAACCACTAAGTCACTGAATTCTTCTCCTGCCATCGCCGAATCACTACTTAAACAAAATGTAAATCCTTGTACAAAGAATTTTACATTTCATAAAAAGTCATCAATAGATATTTTAAAATATTTTAAAACTATTGATATTAAAAAAAAACTGTAGACCTATTGGGATTTCCGTTAATGTTATTGCTTCTATAATGGATATAATCGCACTTAAACTTACTACTATCTTCAATACGAGTACTAGTATCGTATATTGTGTGTTTCCTGATTTAATGAAGCACAGTAAAGTAATATCTTTATTTAAATCTGGTGGTACATTAGACCCTGCCATTTTAAACCAATGTCTGTACTGCCAACACTTACTAAAATTTTTGAAAAATTATTCTTGATGAAATGTTAAATGTTTTAATATAAATAATTTACTTCATAAAAATCAATTCGGTTTCACAAAGGGTCGCTCGAAAACAGATGCTAGTATAGAGCTGATTTATTATATGGGAGAATTCACAGGATGCTTTGCGTATATTTTGTGATCTATCCAAAGCCTTCGATTGTGTTCATCATAAAACATTAATCAGGAAACTACAAAACTACGATGTAAGAAGTAATCATCTTAAATTGTTTTAAATTTAAGTAAAAGAACGCAATAATTTTTCATTAATCGCATGAGCACTTCTGGGTCGATATTACAAATGGGCGTGCCTCAAGGCTAATTTTCGGATCCTTTATGTCTCTTGTATATTTTAAAGACTACATATGGAATGTTAGTAGTAGTAGTAGTAGTAGGGGATAACTATAATATAGTATTATTTGCTAACGACACTTAATTATTTTAACACACACATTTTCACATTTCACAAATTTAACGACAATTATTAAAACATGACGAAGTATATAATGCTATATATAAATTAGTAAATTGATTTAATGTAAATAACTTGCATATAAATAGTACTAAACGAAATGCTTGAAATTCATGACTCCCAATGTCAAATAGTTAAATACTAATGTTATTTTATATGGCGAACAACTGAGTCTTGTCGAAACCACCATTTTTCTTGGAATAACACTAGATGCGAAGCTTCAATGGAGCACCCACATATCAAAATTAGCAAGCATATTTAGTTCAGAAGCATATGCTGTAAAAATATTAGAAATCTTACCAGTTTGGAAACAGCTGGACTTATTTACTTTAGCTTTTTCCCAATCATAATGTCGTATGGTATTTTGCTGTAGAGACACGTGACTGACATAGAAAATACATTTGTTTTATAGAAGAGGGCCATATGAGCAATCTACGATTTAAAAGCTGAAGAGTCACATCGACAAAAATTTAAGGAAATTAATATACTAACTTTGACCTCTCAATTCACATATTAAAATGTGGTGTACGTACACAAAAATAAGTAATATTCATTCTGTAAAGGTAGTTATACAAAAATAAGTAATATTCATTCTGTAAATGCTATGAATAGACACAAGCTATTTTTACTAGTTACTCGACTCCATCGAGTCAGTAATACATTCCTAGGACGATGTATACGCTTTTACAACAAAATCTCAGAATATATACAACATTTAACCTGCTCAAAGTTCAAAAACTTTATTAAACAAACTTTGTATAAATTGGGTTATTATAATATAAGAAATTCATAGATGACCCCTGGGAATGAGGCGAACGCTACAAAGCTATTTCTAATTTGTTTTGTGTGGTTATTTGTGTAACATAAATCATTGTAAGCTGTTATTTAAAAAAATCCGCTTGGTTTCTTGTTGGTTCTTTCCAGGAGGTTTTTTTCGAACTAGTGTTAATTAAATAAAGTGAGTTTCAATAAGTGTTATTTATAATCAATATTAAAAAAAAATCTGTTTCTGTATTGTTATCGGTCCTTATACGAGTGCAAGTCTTCAAGTCAATCGTCCGTCTACAAGTTGGTGAAAATTACATTAAAATATTCAGTAACATAGCTAGTAGATATATTTTAACAAAAGCGTATTATAACACAATCCCCATTTAAATATGTAAATATTTCTTGTTCAAATTGAAAAGTAGCTTCGGAAGTTTTTGTTCTCCAATACTAACTGAAGCATCATTTTAATATTATAGATCAATGGAAAAATGCCCTTTATACCAAAAACTAGAACCTGAACTGAATTTATGTCATGAACATATTATATTGTAATCCTCAACTCAATATCATTACCCAAGCTAGCTGCTGAGCACGTTTTCAATTTATAGAATAGAAAAAATCTCTTAAAAGTTCACTTTTGCAATATTAAACTTCATATGTATATTATAATAAAGTGACGGTTGAATTCTGAATTTTAACGGCCTTTCGAAAGCACATGGTTGACACAAAATATTTTCTTTGATCGTGTAGTGGGGGTGTAAAAATATCCACTACCTCATATCGTCCCGTGGGTTTCCTAAGAGGGGACACAGGAAAACAAATAAGGAGATGGTCAGCAGCGTCTTCCTAACTACAACTAAAATAAAAAACCATGTTTGCCAAATCGCTTGACAAGCGTGGCAACTATGGCAAATCCCCCCTATGTCTACTGCTACACACAGTCCTGAGCCAACTGAATCAATCGACTTATTGCATTATATGAGATAGACGGTACCTCATCTCTTCTACTATTTACACTGATTAAAATTAAAACATTATAAAACATCCAAGCCAGAGCTCGTGTTAGCTCAGGGGCTAAGCGTTCGCTATAAATTTCACCGTACGCGAGCAACCTTAAAATTGCAATTAACAAAGAAATTGTAAATTGAAATTTAAGTGCTTATTTACCACGTGCTAGGTAGTGAAGGAAAACATCGCGAGGAACATGTTTTTCTCTTATTTCAAAAAACATTTTCGAAGAGAGTTGAAATTTGTCAAAGCGCATTGGGGCTGCGCGGTGGACATTTACATGCTCTAAAACCCTCTCAGAAATGAGAGGAGGCCTGTGCCCAACATTGGCACGAATATAGGCTGTAACTTTAACTTTTTAACTGTAATACTAGTAATATCTAAAGCAATTTCTTCTTCTTTCTCGAATTATTTCCCTGGCTCGATTATGTAATATTATGAGCACAAATCAACTGGAGAAAGCTCAACTGGAGAAGGACTATGCTCTCTGAGAGTACCAGAATAAAATATCAGCTTATTTCTGCTGTGTTTCGTATGATTTTTTTAAAGGATAAGGGTGACAAACGAGCACACAGTCCACCTAATGGTAAGTGGTTGCTGTGGCCCATAGACATCTACATATATCTTCGATTAAGAATCTAAATGCAGATGCTTTGTCACCCGTGAAGACTAAGATGGAATGCCTCGTTTCCAGTAAAAAGTTTCTCCGGTTCTCTACACTCACCAAACGAAACACAGCAGCGTTAAGCTGCTATTTTACGCTGTTATTCTGTGAGAGCGTGGTCCTTCCCCGGTCGAGCCGACCCATTTGTGCTACAATAATAATATAGCTGCAGCATGGCTCTACCTGGTACCTGCGTATAAATATGGGTATAGAGAAACGGAGATTCTTTTCTTTTTTCTTAAATTTTTCATCAGTATCTCTGCGTCCACTATTATTTAAGCCGTTAAAATATAGGTCTATATAGTAATACATGTTAAACGGAAAGGACCAACAGACTTAAAGTCCACTTAATCTTAACTACTGCAACTGTGTCACGTATCAACTATCACAAATTTTAAGCTGAAAGCTACAGTGACGTGGTAATCTCTAATGACTAAGATGCCTCTCAGCCTGTAATTGTAGTGACACTATATCCTTTAGACAAGAACACAACATAGCCCGTAATGCTGTTTGGCGGCTGTTGTACTAAATCAAACGACTAGTAAGCTGAAGTGTAAATGCGCCGGCCATATAGCTCAAAGAATCGAGAGCCGATGGGGAAAAAAATTCTCAAGTAGCAGCCCCGTACCGGTAGGCAAAGTGTAGGGCGACCCGACACTAGATGAAGCAATAACCTGGTAAGACATGCAGGAAATCGATGGTTGCAGGCTTAGGACCGTGCTTTGTGGCATTCTTTTGTAAGCTTCTTTCCGGTAACCCTAAAAAAGTCTGTATTTATACTGCTCATTTATGATAGGTACTTGTACAATGGCAACCCAAAATTATTAAATCATTCGACCATTGACTCTGTCGTTTAATCGAATGCATAGTAAATCTGTGGAGGGGATTGTAGTGAGGGAAGCTAACACGCAAAAGAATAAAGGCATTCTGGTTCCAGGTTCAGAGGAAATAAGTCGTGAGCAATAAAGCGCCGAAGTAGTTGTAATAATAGTTAATATCTAATTATTGGAAAACTGAAACTGTAAGTACGTGAGGATTTATTTGCTATGATATTATGTATACCCTGTGATATTGTATTATTTTATTGAAATATAAGATGTGATTATGTGAAACATTAGGTCTTTCTTTTACGAATCCCCGAATTTGAGTTGACGACAACAGTTTAGTAGTGGGATCGTTAGAGAATTTTTATAATTTTCTTTCACGAAAACAAAGGCCATTTTAGTTGATAATTTTTACTTCATCTTTTTAAAAATATATAATAAGTCGTTGTCATTAACTTAAAAATTAACAAATTAGATACTATTGTCTATAAGTTAATTTAGAATTTAGAGAGATTTATGTAAAATTAGAGACCCTAGTCTTTTATATTGTAGTCGTTTATTATTTATCTACCCACACTTTTTTTTTCTGTAAATATCGTAAATTAAAATAGTTCATAATTCTTCGATAACTAATTACTGTATTATTTTTGTCGCAATTACTTTCTTAATATAGAATATTAACACACCTTTATTATAAAAAAACACACATGTTTTTTTATAATAAAGGTATTAGTTTTGTCAAACGTCATGATTAAGAAATGATGTTGGTACTTAAAACTATCCTCAGAATATTCTTAATTGGTATGTTAATAAAAACCAAAGTGTAGTTGCAAAAATATAGAGTGGAAAAGAAAAAAAAGTTAAATATTCATTATTTTTTTTATTTTTTTTTTCTTATTTTCAAAAGGATTATTAAACTTGTTTTTCCTCTTGGTGCTTTTCCTGTAAGAATCTATAGCAATCTTAAGAAATTCAAATTCGACCATTGAAAATTATGATAACATGCGTAATAATTTAATTATTACTATGTATAAAACTAATATTTTATTAATCATCATCATCATTACAGCCTTTCATAAGTCCACTGCTGAACATAGTCCTCCCCCAAGGAATGCCATAAACCACGGTCCCGAGCCACCTGCATCCATCGACCTCCTGCATGTCTTACCAGGTCGTAACTCCATCTAGTGGGGGTCGCCCTACACTTCGCCTACCGGTACGAGGCTGCCACTCGAGAACCTTTCTTACCTATCGGTTGTCGGTTTTTCGAGCTATATGGCCGGCCCACTGCCACTTCAGCTTACTAATCCCTTGGGCTATGTCGGTTATTCTGGTTTTAATGCGGATATCCTCATTTCTAAGTTTATCACGCAGAGAAACCCCGAGCATAGCCCTCTCCATAACTCGCTCAACGACCTTGAGCTTCCTCATACGGCCAGCAGTGAAGGACCATGTCTCAGATCCGTAAGTCATCACTGGCAACACGCACTGATTTTACAGTTTCGTTTTCAGGTTTTGAAGAATGTCTGATGAGAAGATGTGTCGTAGTTTCCCGAACGCTGCCCAGCCGAGTCGAATCCGTCGATTGACCTCTCGGTCAAAATTGGACTTACCTAATTGGACTATTTGTCCCAGGTTAATATAATCGTCAACAACTTCGCGCTTAGTGTTCCCAACAACTACCGGCATAGGTGTGACATGGACGTTAAACATGATTTTTGTTTTGTCCATGTTCATCTTAAGACCTATCCGTTGGGAGACACTATTGAGGTCATTGAGCATAGTGCTTAGGTTCTACAGCGATTCTGCCATAAGGACTATATCGTCGGCAAATCAGCAGCGGCAGTGGTGAAGAGTTTCGGGGATATAACGTCACCCTGTCTTACACCTCTCTGCAGTTGGATAGGTTTCGTACTCTGATTCTGTACTCGGATAGACATCGTAGCCCTTCTGTACAAGCACTTCAGCACTTCGATATATCGACAGTCAACATGGCGCCGCTGAAGGAACTGCAAAACTGCCCCAATTTCGACGGAATCAAAGGCTTTCTCATAGTCCACATACGCCAAAAATAGCAGCAAATTGTACTCCTCGGACTTCTGTACAATTTGCCGAAGGGTGTTTGTGGTCCGTGGTACTAAAGCCTTTTCGGAAACAGGCTTGTTCGTCGGCTTGTAAGTCGTCAATTCTGCGTGCGAGACGATTCGTAATGACTCTCGAAAACAGCACGTAGACGCGGCTCAGAAGGGAAATCGGTCTGTAGTTCTTTAAGAAAGCGTTGTCGCCTTTCTTGAAGAACAAGACCACCGCACTTCTGCTCCACGCCTCCGGAGTAGTGCCAACATGGAGAAAGGAATTAAAGAGTTTCTAAAGGACTTCAAGTACAGGTTTTCCACCCGCTTTCAGAAGCTCCGCAGTAATTCCATCCTTGCCCGGGGACTTGTCATTGTTAACGTACTGGAGAGCCATTCTAATCTCGCTCAGACTGACGTCCGGGATATCTTCGGAATAGTGTTGGGTAAAACTCGCTCTTGGATCGTTACTCACACTTGCGTGTGGCTCCAACGATGACGTGTACAGCTGCCCGTAGAACCTCTCAATCTCACTCCAAATCTCAGGTGTCCCGGAAACGATGCTGCCACATTCGGTCTTCAGCCTTGACAGTTGGCTCTTTCTGGCAGACAGATCCCTGGCAAAGACTTTGGAGCCTTGGTTCCGCTCGATCGCTTCTTCAATACAAGCTGTATTGAAGTTGCGTAAATCCCGCAGCATGCATTTAGAGATATGTCTGTTCAGTTGCCTGTATGCTGCCAAATCTGTTGAAGAATGTAGCTTCATCTTTCGTCTAACAGCCATGAGATTAAGAGTGTGATCGGAGAGTTTTTGTGTTATTCTGCGGTGGGTCTTGCAGAACTTAGCTTTGACCGCATGGACAGTTTTCACGATCTTGTCATTCATATCTTCCACTTCATTGTAGTCTTCTACGTACTGAAACCGTTTTTGTAACTTGAGCTGAAATGTTTCGGGACTTTGGATTAGAGCACGAGGAGAACAGAGCGTTGGCTTTATTAAACGAGACCTCTCCAACTTAACGTATAGGTTCGGTGTGTCGGTGATCACTACCAGTTTTCACCCTCGCGATCACTGAAACACTACTAACAGTAGTCGTCTGGTCGTCATAATGAAGTCAATCTCATTTTTTGTCGAACCGTCGGGGCTCGACCAGGACCACTTCATGTGGGGCCGCTTCTGGAAGAAAGAGTTCATCATAAAGAGTCCCTTTTTCTCCAAGTTCTCCAAGTGAATTTGGCCAGCTGCTGGCCTCTTAGGTTACGTTGCTCTATTCCGAATTTTCCTACTTTCAGCTCACCGTTCTCTCTTGTGCCTAGTTTTGCATTGAAGTCTCCCATTAACACCGTATGGTGGGTTTTAGAAGAATGCAATGCTCTAGAGATATCCCATACATTTCCTCCACCTCCTCATCGGGCTGTGCCGAGGTTGGTGCGTAAAGCTGTATGACCTTCAGCGAATACCGTTTGGTGATTCTGAGTATAAGTTACGCAACCCTCGTCGACACACTCTCAATATTTACAACGTTGTTAACGAGATACTTGTGGACGATTAATCTGACAACTTTTTGGGACAGACTGTCGCGGCGGCGGTAAAAATTTATTAAGATAAATTAATCTGACGTTGAATTGATACCGATGATTATATTTTAAGCTATTCTATTGGAAGTTTCAGATATGAATATAATGGATAAAATTGAGCTCGGTCGAAGGGAAGGTCCACTGACCAATGAAGTTGACTCACCCAGGTTTGAGGGTGAAAGTGAGCCCAGGTTAGAGGGCCAGAGGATGCTCAGGTTAGAGAGCAGAGGATTACCCAGGTTTGAGGCTGAAGGTGAGCCCAGGTTAGAGGACCAGGGGATGCTCAGGTTAGAGAGCAGGAAATCGCCCAGGTTAGAGGGCCAAAGGATGCTCAGTTTAGAGAGCAGGGAATCGCCCAGGTTAGAGGGCCAGAGGGTGCTCATGTTAGAGAGCACAGGATCACCCGGGTTTGAGGGTGAAGGAAGTGAAGGATGAATAAAAGGAATTTGAGAAGAAGAAACAAAACTACACTAAACGATGACAGACTAAAGAGAAGACGTGACTTTGTGACTGATTCAGGTAGCTCCGAAGAGGTGAAAGGAAAAACAAGCAAAGGAGATACGAACCGAATGAAAAGCACAAATTGAGGAAAAGGTACCGGAGTAGCAGTTCCAGCTGTGAGTTAATTATTCTTAATAATAGCAGTAAGAAAATAAAATCTGATACAAACCTTATTCTTGATAAGTTTTTGGCAATTTTAAATAAGGTTAAAAGTTAAGAAAAACCTTAAATATCGTTTAACGCTAATGTTATATTAGAATTCGACCCCATGAGCAAAGAGCAAACAGTGATGGTATAGATCAATAAAGTAGAAGAGTGCGCGGAGATTTATGGGTGGGAAGAGAGGGCAATAATACAATATGCTTTACCTAAACTTGTTGGGGTCGCTAAGACCATCGCTGTTGCTCACATGGGGTGAATGGAAAAAAACTACTTGAATCATTTTCTTGCCGTGAAGACTATGCTGAACTTTTGACGGAAATACTAAGCAAACGTGTCAAATATGGTGAGTCGTTAGAGCACTATTATTATGCGAAAATAAATTTATTAAATATATGTAGAATACAGGGAAGGCAAGCGCTAGATTGTATTTTATATGGGATAGATGACCGGGCCATAAAAGTAGGGGCACAAGCAGCTTAATTCACGAAACCCGAGCAGGTTTTAAAATATTTTCGTACCGTAAAAGTAGCTCAAACTAGGGAAGTACAAGACACGAGTAGTAGAAACGGATATGAACGCAAAGCTCAGTTTAATGCAAATCAATGGATTACAAATACTAAAACTGTGTCGTCTAAATCGAATTTAAGATGTTTTAATTGAAATGAGATCGAACACTCTAGTTTCAAATGCGATAAGCCTTTAATTGAGTGTAATTTATGCGATAGGTTACGACATCATTCCTCTAGTTGCTTTCGAAATAAAAACGGTATTGATCTTAATAAGACTGAGTTACTGAACAAAGCGGATAAAAATGAAAAACAGGTATCCAAGCTCAATGTTTCCGATTAAGGTTTTAACTAGCCTAAATGACCTTGACGAAACGGCTATCGCAGAGATTTTAGCCAACGTCAACACCGTCTAGCAACTACGTTCTGTATTACTTATAAAAGTGCAAAGATTAATAGACTGCAGATATGACAATTATAAAAGTGACGTACTGCCTGTTATGCTTGCGCATCACTGAGAATTATGACGTGGTTACGCATCTTCAATTACATTGTTCTGTAGCTTTGTCCGGTAAGCGTCACGAGCTATCAAGTGTTCAAGTTTCAAGTACGTAAGAGTTTTTTTATGATAATTGTTAAATCGTATTTATTTGTATCGTATTAGTAGATCTGGGTCAAAGCGTTCGCTGTAAATTATTCCGGGGTTTGATCCCCGACAGCACGAATGCAATTTGTAATTGCAATTTTCGTCACACACATTGGGGCTGTTCGGTGGGCATTTCCTTGCCCTAAAACCCTCTCAGAAATAAAAAAAGAGTTCTGTGCCTAGAAAAGGGATTTCTATAGCCTTTTACTTTACTTTGTAGCAATATTTATATTCGTTTCAGACACAGAAGGGTACCTTATGCTGACAAAAATATCATGTGAAGGCGACGAAACCGTAAAACATCTTTGTATCTAGATAAAACGTTCGAAAGATTGTCAGTCATGTCATACGCCACATTTTCTATATAGCGTAGAACATTGCAGATAGGGCAAAATAAAAAATAATCCAAAATATTATGGGAACTTTTTATTAAATATATACATTTATAGGTATTCATAATAAAAATAATGAACAAGCTGCAAGGTTCAACTAATAATGTTTCTTGTAAACACAATTGTAAAATTTCTATTTTAATTTTTACCAATGGTTAATTGATGAAACGTAGTCATGATCACTTCATATAAAATTTATTTAATTAAAATTGAGACATGACCTATTTGGCTTTCTACTTACAACTCGGCGGAAATTTGAAAAGAAGATTTTGTCTTTTCACACAAGTATTGTTTACAACTGGCGTGGTTTCGAAAAGCGTGATTAAGTATCAGCGGTATATAATCAATTAAATACTGAACTTTTTAAAATTTTTTTTGTTTATTTTTGTTTTATCTTCTTAAAAACTGACGACGTCTGACTATTTTATTATTTGTTTTTTTTTTGTAAGGCATAAGGATAAGTTAAACTAAGTTAGATTAACTTGGATAAGTTTGTAATTTTTGTAATTTTATCACAAAATTTCCGCGATAAATTATTACCTTTTCTACAGTGATTCTCTGTTCTTAGTTTCGGCGTGACTGTAGGATGTTATACTGAGTCACGGTCAGTTACTAAGCGGCCATAAATCTATTATATGTATGTATAGACATACATATATAGATTTTTGATTTTAATGTTTATGTTTTTTTGAATTTTGATTGATTTTTTGAAACCTGGTAAAATTATTTTTTTCCATACCAATTCATGGGCCTGAGTATAATGTCAGTTATGCTCTTTGGCTGAAGTTATTTTTTTATTTTATGCTCAATTGCAGACAAAACAATATTGATTGCGCATCTCTAAAACAAAATTTTACCTCTTCTCCTTCTAATAATAGCTCCTGCACCTAACACGGCGGAATAGTTATTATTATCTATAAGATCATTTGCAGAGACTGTTTTTGTTAACAGTTATGAGTGTAACATTTTTATCAACTGCTTTGTTTATAGTGCCTTGAGCAACACTTTGCCGGTTTCTGTACAGAAAATGATGCTGGATTTGCAGATATGGATGGCCGCTACCATTGAATATAATACCTGCTATGTTACACTTATTTACATAGAAACTTTTATTATCATTTGCATAAAATTCTAAATAGCACTTTTTACACAAGAAAGTGAACTTTTAGATCAGTCCATCTTAATTAATTAAGTGAAAAGTAAAACAAACCAATAGGTCCGTGATTTAAAATTTCTTGCAACTTTTTATAGAAAAGCATGACCTTATCATAATATAACAGTCAATCATTTAGCCATGTGATAAAACTTTTAAGTATGTCAGTCAAACATTAATGATGTTATTCGGGGCATTATACTGAAAATAGTCTTTTAAATATTTTGTAGTACAATTGATAATCTTCAGTATGATTGACCGTGTATATGACTTTTATAAGTCTATGTTATTGTTGATGAAAATTATTATTGCAGATAAAAGCCCTTTCACATTTATTGTATTCTCGAATTAAATTTATCAAAATGAAAATAAGAATTATGGCTCTTTATAACTGATCTTTAAATGTAAAACACTGACTTGAATTTATATAATTATCGGCATTTTTTAATTCATTAAACTTTTTTATGATTGTGTTAAAACTCTACTTGTAAAAAAAAAACAAATATATATATTATAGTTCTTGATGAAAATAAAGTATGCGCGTTACATCGCATCCCATTAAGAATTTCTAATGTAATTCTTGGTGTAAAGCTAAGACGTTATAATAACTGTAAACAATAGAATAACAAAACAATGAAAATATTTGTAAATACTTGCTTTATAAACTAATAAATATTATTTGACCATAATAAAATAAAACAAGGTAGTCTTCGGCATGAAAGTAAAAATATATATTTTGGATAACTTTTTCGATATCTAACAGCCGGATCAGCGCGCGATTCTGATACATCTAAAGATGCTAAATTTCAGCAAGCACTGTCAAATTCAATAGGAGTGACAGAAAAACGGTTCTTGATATAAAAGGGTAAATAAATTATTTAACCTATAAAGTAAAATCATTTTATTAGAAATCAAAATAGCCCAATAGCTTTATTAACATGAGATATATAATTGTACGAGTGCTTACAATACTTAACATTATTTTACTGAAATCTCAGAAAGTTTTTTTTTAATAGAATAAGGGTGATAAACGAGCACACAGTCCACCTGATGGTAAGTGGTTGCTACGGCCCATAGACATCTACATCTATTGTCGATTATGTATCAAAATGTAGATGCGTTGTCACCCGTGAGGACTAAGATGTAATGCCTCGTTTCCAGTAAAAAGGATCTCCGGTTCTCCACACTCACCATACCAAACACAGCAGGGTTAAACTGCTATTTTACATGGTATTCCGTGAGAGCGTGGCCCTTCCGTGGTCGAGCCGACCCATTCGTGCTACATCTATACCTACTACTAATATAGCTGCAGCATGGCTCTACCACGTAAGAAAAAATTGACGTTGAAATTTAAGTATTTTCAGAAGCAACATTGCAATTATTTTCTATTGAGTGAATTTTTCTGGAATCGTGTTTTGCAAACCGCCACCTGAAATACGTACAATGTTTTTTCGATAACGATGTGAAATTACAAAACGATCCCCATGCATATCAATGTGGCTCTATTCGTGGCCTCTTAATATGAACATATCTCGGGATTCAGAGATTTTAAGTTTTCATGCGTAGATAATGGAAGATATAATATTATATTATTACTGTCCCGTGTGAGGCAACCTTTATACTTATATACATATTCTCATCATATTTTTATGGTTGGTTAGAAAAATTATATCTAAATGCAAACTTTCACAGGGTAATTTTTTTTTACTATTTTTACCCAGCAAGTAGTAAAGCAACTACAATCCCATCGGTAAGTGGTTATGTAGCCTAAGATGGTGAATTGCACTGACTTAACAAAAACCTATTCACTACTGCCCAATAGTACTAGGTAAGTATTATTTGCGACCTATTTGTGTGTGTGTGCGTGTTTGTGCGTGTGTGTGTGTGCTGTGTGTGTGTGTGTGTGTGTGTGTGTGAAGAAAAGCGTATGAGAGTACGTGAAGAGGAATATAGCCAGCCCATTGCCATTTCACTGTAACATTCGGTTGGGCTATGTCAGTTACTCTGGTTCTACTGCGAATATCTTCATTTCCAACTTTATCACGTAGAGAAACCCCTCTCCAATTTAAAATTTTTACATTTTTTGATTAAAGTTTGTTTAACATAAAAAAAAATCAAAACCCAAGAATGTCTTTATATAGTTATTTATAATTAGGGAAGCACCATTTTTTTATTTATTTAAATTGTTTGATGTAATTTGATAACAGTGTAACTAAATTTAAGTATCTGTATCTATATTTCCCTCCCCAATAATATTTTATTAAGTCATACTCATTAAAATAGCGTTTTATTGTAATACATAATTATAAAATTCAGTATCAACTAATAAATAAAAATATGCAACAATAAAATTACACAGGTATTAAAAACTATCGAAATCTAAGTAACGGGAGCATGTAGGTCGTTCCACATCTAAATTATATAAAAATGCATTTTTCAATTTCACTAATCAACGTCGCCGCGAAAATTTCTTCTTCTTTGGGCACTTTAAAAATTAATTTATTTAGAAAATAATATATACAGTTACCAGTGTACAGATATTAACTAAATTAAGTATTTCTAGTCTAAAAATATTTATAATTGAGTATAAACTTTTAAAAAACTAATATATAATTGAAAGAAATCGCCCCAACACCGACGCGCGGTCCACCCTTGACGATGTCCGAAAACGGACTGTGACAGGCTGACAGGGCGACGGAGCATGCGCGCTCGCGTAAATATATTAAATTTCAGGGAAAAATTGATATATTCTCTTATAAAACGGGGAATAAAAATAAAAGTCTCAATTAAAAATATTAATATTTTTAAGACCTTTTTTTTAGTGTAAGAACTATTTAAAAAGCTTGTGCCTTTTCGGAGAAATTTTGCATAATATGACAAAGATAGGTACTCTTTGCGGATTTTTTTTCTAATAAGGGGTTGACAAAAATACAATTTTGTTCAATTAAAAACATTTAACAAATCCTCTTCTGTTAACCTGTATTTTTTCTTTGTGGATTAAATGAACAGTTGTTGAGATTTTTTTACTTAAATATCCAAAATTTAGGAATTTCAACCACTGTTAAGGCCTTAAGTGGAGTTAATGAGAAATATGTTTTGAATGTCAAAATTAACGGTACTAAATTACCGTGTCACGTTGATTTGGGAAGCCAATGCTCACTCATTTGGATGAGCAAGGCTAAGGAATTAAATGTTACTACTAAGTTTTTAAATGACCTCCCAGTGCTTAGGGGGATTGGGGCTAATTTTGTTTATCCTCTGAGCGTAGTGACTGCTGAAGTGAAAGTTCAGGGCATCCGAAAAACTTTTGACATATATACAGTAGATGATTACGTTTTAAGTTACCCTCTTCTTCTAGAGCACACGTTTACTGAATATCCTGATAGTATAATAACCAAAACTCCTTCCAAATCTGGGGGCACGGTAGTGCCCCCGCCAAGCCGAGCAAAAAAGCGGCACGGCCGTACCATCCTTTTCTCGAAGCAGTTCAGACCATTTCCGAAACCCTATAACTTCGTTATGGATAAAACTAGAAGCCTGAATTTTTACTAACCAAGTAGGCATTGTATACACTCAGTATATTTTAAATTTCATTAAATTTGAACCAGTAGTTTAAGAATTATAACTAGTCAAAGTTTCTTAATTTTGTCACTCACTGACTGACCGATCATCAAAACTCTGAGGCACTTCTAGCAGACATAGAAACTTCAAATTTGGAACACAAGTATTGTTTAATATATAAATTAAGGAAAAATTTAAATATTTTACAATTTCGGTCCAGTTTTTGAGATACATCAACTGCATAAATAACTTTGTAATCCCATATAAACATATAGTATTACAAAGTTACATTTGCAGCGAATGAATCTGTACCTATATATGTGTAATGGAATAATAGGTGTAAATAGCTACCTAGATAAAACTATCTACAAAAAGAAATGAGATACCATCAAAACACAACTTGTAAAAAAAGCCAAGTCTCGCATCTCAGTTCTTCTACCGTAAAAAGTTGTGAGATCCATGTAATAACAAGTCGGTTAATTTATTCAGTCCCTAGATTGATACATAGATTGACTTGGCAAATATATCTCACAAGTAATACATATTATATTAAATTAGATTGTTTATTGCGATTGCCAAGTCAATCTATGTATCAATCTAGGGACTGAATAAATTAACCGACTTGGTATTACATGGATCTCAAAACTTTTTACGGTAGAAGAACTGAGATGCGAGACTTGGCTTTTTTTACAAGTTGTGTTTTTGATGGTATTAATTTTTAAGAAGATGAATATTCATAAAATTCATTTCTTGTCCAATAGTGATGTTACTGTTCATAATAACTCGTTCAAATTAATACCTTTAAATTGGACCCGATGTTTGATGGAAGCGTGTACGTGCGGGGATCACTTAGAGAAAAGGATGGTAATGAATAATATCTTCTTCCGGGCGAATACACTATCAAAAATGGAGTCGGATTACTATTAGTATATTACGTGTCTAAAGGTGATATAACCTTTTCCAAAGATAATCTACTTTCTCGATCTCTTAACTGCAAATACTCCGAGTCCGTGCCAATTCTCGATTGTTGGTTGATGTCTTTTGATTCATTTAATCGTGACGATTTAATTAATTGTGGTGAAGGACTTAATAAAAATAATCGTTTGCGTTTGCAAAATCTATTAAACAAACACCACGATTGTTTTTCAAAAGGAATGCATGATCTTGGGTTTACCAATGTAACTGAAATGGTTATAGAGCTTGAAGACAATGTGTCTACTGTGTATAGACCGTACCGTTTATCACATTCTGAGAGATCGCTGGTAAATGCCATGATAAACGAAATGCTAGATAATGGGATTTTCAGGGAATCATCATCGCCTTATGCGAGTCCAATCGTTTTAGTCCAGAAAAAGACCGACGAAAAACGCCTATGTGTCGATTACCGAGCCCTCAATAGAAAGACCAAAAAGGATCATTACCCTCTTACTCGTGATGAGGATCAACTTGATCAACTGGCAGGCAATACATTATTTGTGTCTCTTGACCTGGCTTATGGCTATTATCAAATACCAATATCGGAAGAATCCCGACATAAAACTGCCTTTGTTACTCCGGATGGACAATTTGAATATAACCGCATGCCATTTGGTTTGGTCAACGGACCCTCAGTATTTCAGAGGGCGATTTATAAGCATGCATAATGCTAAAATAAAATATGCATTAGTTTACATGGACGATATTCTCTTTCCATGTAAAAATGTAGATTAAGGGTTGGAACGACTAGAGGAAGTTTTAATACTACTTAAACAAGGCGGACTAACGCTAAGACTCACTAAATGTAACTTTTTTATGAATACTTTAGATTTCTTAGGGTTCGAAGTGAACTGTAAGGGCATTCGATCTGGGAGTAAAAAAACAGGAGGCTGTTGCAAAATTCCCAACATCAACACGAATTACGTAAATTTTTGGATATATCTGGGTTCTTTAGAAAATTTATAAGAAATTACGCTATTTTAACTTCTCCCTTGACCGACCTTCTAGAAAAGAACGTAGCTTGGACTTGGGGTAAAGAACAAGACAAGTCATTTAGCACAGTAAAAACTACGCTTACACAACGTCCATTGTTACCTCTATACTACCCGAAAGCAGTAACACAGCTTCATACCGACGCGTTCAAAGACGAAATAACTGGTATTCTTTTGCAAAGTGACTCAATGGGTGCTTTTCATCCCATCTCCTATTTTAGTCGGAAAACCAATTGCGATGAGTGAAAATTTCACTCTTATGAGTTAAAGACATTAGCATTAGTAGCTTCGTTATGTAATTTCCGCGTATACTTACTAGGGAGAGCCTTTGAAATTTATACCGATTGCAATGCCTTGTGAACTACGTTAGTTAAACGCGACCTTATTCCGCGGGTTGCACGTTGGTGGATCCAGATTCAAGAATATAATTGCACCATAGAATATCGTCCTGGAGCTCGTATGGCGCATGTTGATGCGTTAAGTCGCAATTCTGTTATGGGACCTACACCCGAGGCTCATATTCTAGACATACTTGCAATCGAAAGTTCTGATGAGAATTGGATCGCCACCGTGCAAGGCTCGGATGAAAAGTGTTAAAAATTAAAGAAATTCTTAGTAATACAAGCACTAAACAGTCATGGAAATACAAAAAACTATAAATTAAAGAACGGACGTGTATATCGTCGGCTCGGAAATGAAATAAGATGGCTGGTTCCGAAGGGAGAGCGTTGGCAAATAATCAAACATAACCATGATGATATTGGGCATTATGGCTTTGATAAGACATTACAACGCATTCAGCAACGCTACTGGTTTCAAAAAATGCGGCGTTTTGTCAAAAAGTATGTACAGTCTTGTCTTGAATGCGCGCACCATAAAGCTCCAGGTGGTAAGTGGATTGCATCCCATTGAAAAGCCAGTATACCCTTCTACACTGTACACGCGGATTATTTAGGACCTTTTATTAAAAATAAAATAAACAGTGGTAGAGCCACGCGGCAGAATTGCTGTCGCATGGATGGTCCGGCTCGAACCGGGGTACCACGACCTCACAGAATATTAGCGTGAAGTAGAGGTTTACCTCTGCGTTTCGCTTGGTGAGTGCAGGTGGCCAGAAGCCCTTTTTACTGGAAATGAGGCATTCCATCTTAGTCCTCACGGGTTGCAACGCATCTGCATTTTGATTCGCAAACGATGATAGATGTAGATGTCTATGAGCCGCAGCAACCACTTACCATCAGGTGGACTGTGTGCTCGTTTGTCACCCTTATCCTATAAAAAAAAAGAAAAAAAAAAAGAAAAGGGAATTGTTATTTATTTGTTTTAGTTGACAGTTTTACTAAGTTTGTAAATATAAAGGCTGTTAAGAACACCAAGTCTCTGACTAGCTTACGTGTACTAAAACAACATATTGGTTATTTTAGAGTACCTACTCGTCTCGTAACTGACAAGGGACAAGTTTTACGAGTAAAATCTTTAAAGACTTTATTTCCACCAATGGTATAAAGCATATTGTTAACGCCGTAGCAACATCTAGGGAAAATGGGCAAGTTGAACGTTTCAAAGAAACTATACTTGACGCCGTACTATAGTGGGCCGTAGACCGAACTATACTGGCCATATAGTGGCGGTTAAGAATATCCACTACCCCATATCTTCCCGTGGGTTTTGTAGAGGGCGACAAAGGGAAACAGGCAGGAGATTGGCAGCAGCATCTTCCTGGTAACGGCAAAAATACAATAAAAAACTGCGGTTGCCAACCCGCTCGCCAAGAGTGGCAATTATGGCAATATATCCCCATGATGAAAGTTACGAAGAAACGGCGGGGTAGGGGGTGCTAAGAATCTCCGGTGGAGGTTCGGTTGCCACCTACGACAACTCGACCTGGCAACATACAACGCACGCACCCTGAGGACTGACAAGAAGATCGTAGAGCTGGAAGAAGAGATAGACAATTTACGCTGGCATATTATAGGATTATCCGAAGTCCGAAGAGAGGGGAAGGACACGGTTATCCTCGAATCCGGCAACTTGCTCTATTACCGGGAAGGCGACCATCTGTCCCAAGGAGGTGTCGGATTTATCGTCCACAAGTCTCTCGTTAACAACGTTGTAAAGATTGAGAGTGTGTCGACGAGGGTTGCGTACCTTATACTCAGAATCACCAAACGGTATTCGCTGAAGGTCATACAGGTTTACGCACCAACCTCGGCATACCCGATGAGGAGGTGGAGGAAATGTATGAAGATATCTGTAAAGCCATGCATTCCTCCGAAACCCAATATACGGTGTAAATGGTAGACTTCAATGCAAAACTAGGCACAAGAGAGAACGGTGAGCTGAAAGTAGGAAAATTTGAATATGGCAACGGAACCCAAGGGGCCAGCAGCTGGCCAACTTTATGGAGAAAGAGGGACTCTTTATGATGAACTCTTTCTTCCAGAAGCGGCTCCACAGGAAGTGGACCTGGTCGAGCCCCGACAGTTCGACAAAAAATGAGATTGACTTCATTATGACGACCAGACGACAACTGTTCAGTGATGTCCCAGTGATCGCGAGGGTGAAAACCGGAAGCGGTCACCGAATAGTTAGAGACACACTGAACCTAAACGTCAAGTTGGAGAGGTCTCGTCTAATGAAATCAACGCTCCGTCCCCCTCGTGGTCTAATTCAAAGTCCCGAAACCTTTCAGCTTGAGTTACAAAACCGCTTTCAGTGCCTAGAAGACTGCAATGAAGTGGAAGATTTGAATGACAAGCTCGTGGAAACTGTCCATGCGGTCGGAGCTAAGTTCTGCAAGACCCGCCGCAGAAGAACACAAACACTTTCCGATCAGACTCTTTATCTCATGGCTGTTAGACGGGAGATGAAGCTACATTCTTCAACAGATTTGACAGCATACAGGCAACTGAACAGACAGATCTCCATATGCATGCGGCGGGACTTACGCAACTTCAATACAGCTCGTATTGAAGAAGCGATCGAGCGGAACCAAGGCTCCAAAGTCTTTGCCAGAGATCTGTCTGCCAGAAATTGCCAACTGTCAAAGCTGAAGACTGAGTGTGGCAGCATCGTTTCCGGGGCACCTGAGAATTTGAGTGAGATTGAGAGGTTCTATGGGCAGCTGTACACGTCATCATTGGAGCCACACGCAAGTGTGAGTAACGATCTAAGAGCGAGTTTTATCCGCCACTATCCCGAAGATATCCCGGACGTCAGTCTGAGCGAGATTAGAATGGCTCTCATGCATCTTAAAAACGGCAAGGCTCAGGCGAGGATGGAATTACAGCGGAGCTTCTGAAAGCGGGTGGAAAACCGGTACTACAAGTCCTTTAGTAGCTCTTTGATTCCGTCCTCCATGGTGGAATTACACCGGAGGCGTGGAGCAGAAGTACGGTGGTCTTGTTCTTCAAGAAAGGCAACAACGCTCTCTTAAAGAACTACAGACCGATTTCCCTTCTGAGCCGCGTCTACGTGCTGTTTTCGAGAGTCATTACGAATCGTCTCGCACGCAGGCTTGACGACTTCTAGCCTCCTGAACAAGCCTGTTTCCGAAAAGGCTTTAGTACCACGGACCACATACACACCCTTCGGCAAATTGTACAGAATTCCGAGGAGTACAATTTGCCACTATGTCTGGCGTATTTGGACTATGAGAAAACCTTTGATTTTTCGAAATTCGGGCGGTGCTGCAGTTCCTTCAGCGGCGCCATGTTGACTGGCGGTATATCGAAGTGCTGAAGTGCTTGTACAGAAGGGCTACGATTGGCTATCCGAGTACAGAACCGGAGTACGAAACCTATCCAACTGCAGAGAGGTGTAAGACAGGGTGACGTCATATCCCCTAAACTCTTCACCGCTGCATTGGAAGACGTTTTCGAGCTTCTGGACTGGAAAAGATACGGTATTAACATCAATGGCGAGTACATCACTCACCTTCGATTTGCCGACGATATAGTTCTTATGGCATAATCGCTGGAGGACCTAAGCACTAT
>JAVANC010000006.1:50788991-50852262 GCA_033319125.1 Parnassius glacialis | reverse complement strand
ATGTTTACCTGGGACAAATAGTCCGACTAGGTAAGTCCAACTTCTACCTAGAGGTCAATCGACTGATTCAACTCGGTTGGCAGCGTTCGGGAGATTACGGCACATCTTTTCGTCAGGTGTACCTCAAAACTTGAAAACGAGACTGTACACCAGTGCGTGTTGCCAGTGATGACATACGGAACTGAGACGTGGTCCTTTACTGCTGGCCGGATGATGAAGCTCAAGGTCGCTCAGTAAGCTATGGAGAGGGCTATTCTGGGAGTTTCTCTGCGTGATAAACTCAGAAAGAGGATATCCGCAGTAGAACCAGAGTGAATGACATAGCCCAACGGATTAGTAAGCTGAAGTGGCAATAGGCCGGCCATTTGGCTCGAAGAACCGACAAGCGATGGGGAAGAAATGTTCTCGAGTGGCAGCCTAGAACCGGTAGGCGAAGTGTAGGGTGTCCCCCCACTAGATGGAGTGACGACCTTGTAAGATATGCAGGAAGTCGATGGATGCGGGTGGCTCAGGACCGTGCTTTTTGGCATTCTTTGGGGGAGGCCTATGTTCAGCAGTGTACTTGTGTAGGGCTGTAATGGTGATGATGATACTGGACGCGCTATCAACATCCAGCCATAATGAAGACGATAGATCTTTGGATGAGCATATTTGTAACATTCAAATTGGTATTAACACAACTATCCATAAAACTACAAGAAAAAGCCTCTCCGAATTGTTATTTGGGTTTAATATCACCAGTAGTAGTGAGGCATTATTGCATCCTATTATTGCTGACACCACAAAAAATTAGATTTTGAAAAGTTAGCTCATATAAGTGATAGGGCCAGAGAGAATATAAAAGCACAGCAGTTTAAAGACATTGCTAGGTTTAATAAACATAGGAAAACTGGGAAAACGTAGGTAGGGTGATTTACTCAGAGTTGAGAGGCAGGTGCCTCATGATGGTAAATCTCAATAATTAGTGACTAAGTTCCAAGGACCTTATCGCGTAGTAAAAGTGCTGCCTAACGACAGATATTTAATAGAAGACACTCCACTGATGCGCAAAAATGGCCGTCGTTACGAGGCTGTAATTGCTGTAGACAAAATGCAGCCATGGCTGAATTTCTCTCGAGATTTGTCAAGTAGTGATAATGAATGTAGCCGTAGTGATAATGATTTAGAAACTTAATATTGTATTTCATGCTATGTATAATTACATAAAACTTATCTATAAAACAACACAAATCCTTCAGAACATTAATTGTAATTAAACATGATGGCATTTTTTTGTTTTAACTTAATTTAAATATTTTTTGAATTAATTGTGAAATTTAAAGAAGTTATGATTATATGAATATAAAGGCATAATGTTTTTTTTTTTTACAAAATATGTCTAATTTGTACGCAATATGATATGAATAAATTAATAATGAAATATAATACAATGTTATACTAGAATTATATAAATAGTTAATTATGTTTGTTGAGTAGTTCACTTTTTATTCACAATATTTTAATGAATTAAGATTGTAATGTAAAAAAATAATTATAAATTTATTTAAGTGCGGGGACGCACTCGGAGCAGGATGGCCGAACTGTTAGCTTCGTTCCGGTAACCCTAAATAAGTCTGTATTTTTACTGCTCGTTTATGATGGGTACTTGTACAATGGCAACCCAAAATTATTAAATCATTCAACCATAGACTCGGTCGTTTATTCGAATGCATAGTAAATGTGTGGAGGGGATTGTAGTGAGGGAAGCTTACACGCAAAAGGAGAAAGGCATTCTGGTTCCAGGTTCAGAGGAAGTAAGTCGTGAGCAATAAAGCGCCGAAGTAGTTGTAATAATAGTTAATATCTAATTATTGAAAAACTGAAACTGTAAGTACGTGAGAATTTATTTGCTATGATATTATGTATACCCTGTGAATCCAATGATGCCACGAACTATTCCATTCAATAGAATTAAAAATCTCAAAGTGCTCATTATTTTAAATTATTTACATCAGATAATTTGATAAAAAATGAAGTTGGTGACATAAAAACTATGCCGATAGGCCCCCAAAATATTAAACTAAAGTGTTTCTCTCTTAATCTCAGTTTTGTGTACACAGTACTGGATACACATGTGTACTACGCCAGTATATACTCTAAGTCTATTATGTGTACAGTACCCAGTCACAGCCTGAAAAGTAGTAGTTAGACTGTCATCCAGTATAATAATGTCGATAAACGTGGGATGCAATTCCTACGTTTGGCAAACGTGGTATTTTTGGTAAATTATCCCGATAATGGTCAACTGTCTGGATATTTTAAGTGTGACAATTTTTGTTGCTGCACGAATAAGTATTCAGTAGCATTCTAAAATTTAATTTTATCAATCATTATTTTTTAAGCAGAAAGTAGAGGGCGCTATATTGCAATAATACCATGAAAGTCAAAACCGTACTATCTAGTATTATCAGCAATAGAAGGTTGAGGTGCAACTATCTCAAAAGCCACTCCAAAGAAGCAAACATTTATTTGTTATACAAATAAGCGATACAGTGATGTTGATTCTGTTTAAGTTTCTGTTTCTGTTAAAAATACGCTATCAGCGCCGCTAACATCGAAAGCTATCAGTTAACTATCATATTTAATAGCAATGTTTTATTTAGTTATTAATATCGTCAAACTATCTCTTTTCGTTGGTTTGTACAAGCTATTATAAACATTTATATAAACATTTTGATGATAGATAGCGCTGTATTGATAATTAAAACGTAAATTATCGGCGGAGTTACAAATTATTACACAAGGATTAAAACTAATTTTAAAAATTATAAATATGATATTTATTTCAAGAAAAAACACCCGACATTCAGCCTATTAACTAACATCATCATTATAATTACTACGTCCTTTCATAAGTCCACTGCTGAACATAGGCCTCCCCCAAAGAATGCAACAAAGCATGGTCCTGAGCCACCTGCATCCATTGACTTCCTGCAGTCTTTTACCAGGTCGTCACTCCATCAAGTGGGGCGTCGCCCAAAACTTCGCCTAACGGTACGAGGCTGCCACTTGAGAACCTTTTTTCCCCATCGGTTGTCGGTTCGTCGAGCTATATGACTGGCCCACTGCCACTTCAGCTTACTAATCCGTTGGGCTATGTGGGTTACTCTGGTTCTACTGCGAATATCCTCATTTCTAAGTTTATCACGCAGAGAAACCCCGAGCATAGCCCTCTTCATAGCTCGCTGAGCGACCTTGAGCTTCCTCATACGGCCAGCAGTGAAGGACCACGTTTCAGTTCCGTAAGCCATCACTGGCAACACTCACTGGTTGTACAATTTCGTTTTCAGATTTTGAGGTATGTCTAACGAAAGATGTGTCGTAGTTTACCAAACGGGACTGGACTTACCTAGTCAGACTATTTGCCCCAGATAAACATACCCGTCAACATTTTCGAGCTTAGTGGTCCCAACAATGTACCGGCATAATAGGTGTGACATGGACGTTAAACAACATTTTTGTTTTGTCCATTTTCATCTTAGGACCTATCCGTCGGGAGACACTATTGAGGTCATTGGGCATAGTGCTTAGGTCCAACAGCGGTGCTGCTATAAGGACTATATCGTCGGCAAATCGTGAGTGATGTACTCGCCATTGATGTTAATACCGTATCCTTTCCAGTCCATAAATTTAATAACGTCTTCCAATGCAGCGGTGAAGAGTTTCGGAGATATAACGTCACCTTGTCTTACACCTCTCTGCTATTGGATAGGTTTCGTATTATGGTTCTGTACTCGGATAGCCATTGTAGCCCTACTTTACAAACACTTTAGCACTTCACTATAGCGTCAGTCAACTTGGTATCGCTGAAGGGACTGCAGCACTGCCAAAATTTCGACGAAATCAAAGGCGTTCTCAAATACCACAAACGCAAGGCAAAGTGGCCGATTATATTCCTCTGTCTTCTGTACAATCTGCCGCAGGGTATGTATGTGATCTATGGTACTAAACCCTTTTCGGAAACCGGCTTGTTTGAGCCGGTTGAGCACCCCACTCCCTTTACTTTTATTTTTGTCTTTCTTCAGAATCTATGTATATCTAAGATATATTAATATATCAAATTTACGTGACTTACACGAAAAAAACACTTTCCCGTTATTTTTTAAATTGTTTTCTGTCCCCCAAACTGAGTGAATATAATGAAGAAATTTAATACATTCTGAAATTTTATTACAAAAAAGGATAAACGCGACTCAAGCCGCGGAAAACATTTGCATATGGTACCTAATGCTGTTTCAGAAAGAGTAGCACAAAGTTAGTGTTTCAGCTCGGGAATTTTGGTGTCAAAGATTCAAACTTCTCTGGTTGCCCTCATATGGATAAAGTCGATGCCATTTTTGACCAAAGAGCAAGATTTAAAAATTTTGCTGAATTTGGCATTGAACAACTTCTGATGATGTTCCTAAATTGAAGTGCATTCGAGCAAAGCCGCAGGTAAAATGCTAGCATGAAAATAAAATTGAAGCACGTCTTTTTTAATTTTCAATTTATACACTACATAGTAATAAAGCTACAATTTTGTTTATAAGTAATAATACATAATAATATACATATTACTTTTTTACATTTTAGAATTTGAACAATAAAATGATGTACCAATAACAAAATGCACGAATGTACTTTTATTGAGAGCAGTTTAAACAGAGCAATAAAGATGAAACGCTTCATTTTATTCGAAACGGAAAGTGGACTTTTATGTACAGATTGTTCAGTGACCGTGTACAATTGGTAGTTTGTGGCAATATAAATACAATTTAAAATTGAGCAATTTTTCAGCGTATTGTTTCACAGCATAATATGTCACGTCATAGTTTTATGACACGTCATAAATTATATCTTAAGCGATTTAATCACGCCAGACAACAGATTCCATGCTTTATACATTAATCGACGCTATTCGATATAAAAAACTGGCACACTTTTTTATATAAAAGACATACTTATTTTTTATTTATTTGACCTAATAGAAATATACTATGTTACAGTTTTACAATGTGCAAGTTGCTCAGCAGTTTTGTAACGGTTTGATGCACTGGCGCTGCGTAGGGAAGTTGCATCCCTTCCTTTTTTCTATAGAATCTTTAACGGGGAGTGCTTTGAGAAATTGTTCGGATTAATTGCAGTCGCCAAATTTCATGATCGCACATCGCGTCAAAATTCACAATAGCATCCTTACCATCTGGATGCTTGGTGTTCCACGACTGTTCGTTTTACTAGGAGTTTTCTTCTTCGTACAACTTCTATGTGTAATTGTTTACCAACGGCAATTTTTCCGAACCGATACGACTTAATCATCTTCAAGAAAAGAGCTTACACCTTTCTTAAAGGTCGTCAATGTATCCGCAACTTCTCTGGTCTTGCGGTTGTTCATAGGCGGCGGTAGTCACTTACCATCAGGTGAGCCGCATGTTTGTTTCTTTTAATCAGATCAATAAAAAATGCTCTATTACTAGCAAAATAAAGCTTACCTAATACAAATATACAATTTCTAATACAACGGGATAACTCCGGAGTCCAGGAAAAAGTTTATGATATGGGAAAGAACTTGAAGAATATGGTCAAGAATATAAATGATCATACGGCGGCTGATGTTATCGCAGCCCGAAGTGTTTGACTATTAAGTTTTTCATTAGGAAAGGATTATGTTCTTAATTTCATCCGAAGTAACTGTAAAACATGGAAGGGATCAAAATTTAAACAAGGTAAGCCATTTAAATAATCATCAGTATGACACTTGGTTTGGTGATATAGAGGAGGATGAAAAACAAAATGACTGTTAATATCATTATCATCCATACCAAGTATCCCTTGAAACTCAAAACGAAACTGTTTACTGAGTTCGAGAGAATTTTTTAGTAGAAATCTTAAAAAGGCTTATAATTATAGTAAGTATTTTTTTTTATGAAACTGAAGTGAACTAGAGTGCAACTGTACTCTATGGATACCTGCAGCTAACTTCAAACAAAGATGGCTACAGGTGCGACCTCACCTTTTAGGAATAAAATGGAATGCCTCAAACCCTCCAATTATGATGGCTGTAAGCACTGTTAATTGCTATCAGAAATAGGTAAGAGGGTGTTACATATACAAACATATTCCTAGGCAGAAAATAGTCCCATCAAAATGTTTGCTTCATTAATTATTCACTGTCATTATCCTCTTCATTTGCGAGTATAATACATATAACACATGAAAGTATATTTAAAAATATCATGTTCGTATTAATGACGTGTTGTATTGATTTATTAGCGTGTTCATTTCCTTCTCATTCATGCACATATTTCTGATAATAAAAGACATGCAATTCACAGAACAAGCAAACAATGGGGTAGTGTTCCATTCCAGTACATCGAACCTATTGTTTCCTTTAACCAGATCATCGTTATATGTAACACTCAAATAGCTCGATGTTGTCGGTGACAACATAAGATCTTGAGATCTGTTAGTATGGATGTAATGAATAGTGTTCTCTCTCATTATTTCTTCATAAATGCACTAGCAGTTATGCGTTTTTAATACTACAATTTCTATACCGCCATATTAAAATCTTTTTTTTATCCTTCTTTGTTAGCTTAATTGGATATAGATATCTCACATTATAAGGAGAATGTACCTCAATCGTTATGCTTGGCAGACATATTGATGATCGTTATTTTTCATCTTCGTCAATGCTGATCATCACCAGTCTGTGTGTTTTGTCTGGCGTGATCGAGGTTGTTGCAAATCTATTGGAGGTAGATTGGGCGTGCAATATAGCTTGAAGAACCAACAACCAAGGGGGAAAAAAGTTATCGACTGACAGTATCGTACTGGCAAGCGCAGTGTCAGGTGATCCCCCACTAGACAGAGTAACAACCGACAGACTAAATAATGAAATACGCAGTTAGTAGATAGATGCAGTTGGTTTGACTGGCATTTATTATATTTCAGAAGTATGTGTGGCGCTGTAAGAATATCCACTACCTCATATCGTCCCTTACGTATGGTAAGAGGTGACAGAAACTGAAACAGGAGATATGCAACAGTATTTTCCAGCTAGCAACTCGAAATAATAAAAAAACTTCGGCTGCCAACCTGCTTGCCAAGCGTGGCAACTATGGCAAAATGTTCCTATGAGGTAATCTATGGGGAGGCCTATATTCATCAGCGGACTTTTATAGGTTGTAATGAAATCTGGTATTTCTCATTTAATATTTAAGAACAATTATAAATTACCATACAACGTTTTGGTTGCGCGTTTGCTAAAGAAATAAAATTGAGAAGCATCGGTTTATTTGGAATGAACAGCAAACTTAAATGCACAAAGTGTTCAGCATCTGTAAAGAAATGGGACTTGGAGTGGAAATACAATATTAGAAGTTCAAGAAAATAAAAATTGTATTTCTCGGATGGCGTTGCTCAATGTTTCTGTGAGTTTATATTTTTAAATGTATATGACGGCATGACAGTGGCATAATCGTACGCCAATACAGCAAAAATTGTAAAAAACGCGTACACTGATCATCCTACCTGTCACGCCACTCGATTTTCCCTACCGCTGCACTACTCGAATCGTTTTGCAACGGGTATAAGACGACCGCGCAGCGACGGAGCGGGCGGTCTTGGCTCTGGCTAGACACTCACGGATAATTAATTTGAAATTTATTAATATTGTTAATTATGAAAGTGCTCTGGTGCAATTTATAATTAACAGAATTAAATATTTTCTAGTAATCCCTAACTTCTTATTCATCATGGCTGGCCGCTTCCTCCTACATATACTAGCTGTTCACTGCACGTTAAAGTCTCGTCAAACTTGGTCCAGCTATTTCGGAGATAGGCCGAAACAAAGAGTGAGACAAAATTTTAAAAATTGTGTTTTTTTTAGAAGTAACGTCTATACGTTCTTATGTTAAACAAACACTGCAATTTCATTAATTTGTATAGGTAAGTTGCCTCGGTAGACGTGGATATGCTTTTACATTTAGGTGCAGTATAAATAATAATATATACCTAACTCTCTCAGAATTGTCGAGAAACTAGTTCGCCTCCCTTCGGGAACACGTGCATTCTGGTCTCTCGCCAAGGCTGTCCAAGGGAACTTCTGTCAGCCATCTCTGCCATCTCTGCACAGGGTGGACGACTCACTGGCCCATGACGCAAAGGAGAAAGCCGATCTGCTAGGCTCTCTTTTTGCTTCCAACTCGACTCTAGATGACGGGGAGAACACACCGCCGAACATCCCGCGGTGTGAGTGCTCCATGCGGGAAGTGCTGTTTACACAGCGCTTGCTGCGTAAAGCACTCCTCTCCCTGGACGTCAACAAGTCGAGTAGGCCTGATGGAATTCCACCTATTGTGCTGAAGACGTGTGCTCCGGAGTTGGCACCGGTTTTAACGCGTCTTTTTCGGTACTCCTACTCCCTAGGCGTAGTCCCGGACTCATGGAAGACAGCTTTGGTGCACCCGATCCCTAAAAAAGGCGACCGCTCAGATCCGTCCAACTACAGGCCTATCGCCATCACATCCTTGTTCTCCAAAGTAATGGAAACGGTTATTAACAGCCAGCTCATGCGGTACCTTGAGGATCACCAGCTGATTAGTGACCGCCAGTATGGTTTCCGTCGATGTTGCTCAGCTGGTGATCTTCTGGTCTACCTGACCCATAGATGGGCGGAGGCAGTGGAGTCCAAGGGGGAGGCGTTGGCCGTTAGTTTGGACATAGCGAAGGCTTTCGATCGGGTTTGGCATAAAGCGCTTCTTTCGAAGCTGCCTTCCTATGGGCTTCCCGAGAAATTGTGCAATTGGATCACCAGCTTTCTTGCAGATCGGAGCATCAAGGTTGTAGTAGACGGTGCATGCTCCGATTACAAGCCCATTAACGCTGGTGTTCCACAAGGCTGCGTGCTATCACCAACGCTGTTTCTTCTGCATATCAATGATATGTTGCATTCATTCAGCATTCATTGCTATGCAGACGACAGCACTGGTGATGCTTTATACACCGGCCGTGCCAATATTTCTCGGGAAAACGTCGCCGAGTACCGGAACAAACTTGTGTCTAAAGTCGAGACTTTGTTGAACAAAGTCTCAGACTGGGGGCGACTAAATCTAGTCCAATTCAATCCCCAGAAAACACAAGTTTGCGCGTTTACCGCTAAAAAGATTCCCTTTGTCGTATCTCCTCAGTTTCAAGGCACTCCCCTTGTTGCCTCAGCCAGTATCGGAATCCTCGGTGTCGACATATCGAGTGACGTGCAGTTTCTTGGTCACTTGGAAGAGAAGGCCAAATTGGCCTCTAAAAAGCTTGGCGTGCTCAGCAGAGCGGGACAGTATTTCATGCGGGCACACCGCTTGCAACTTTACAAGGCGCAGGTTCGGCCTCACATGGAATACTGTTCCCATCTCTGGGCAGGGGCCCCCCAGTGCCAGCTCCTTCCACTTGACCGCATCCAGCGCAGAGCGGTTCGAATCGTCGACGACCGAGTTCTATCCGATCGGCTTGACTCACTGGCACTGTGTAGATAGGTTGCATCTCTTTGCGTATTTTATCGCATCTACCACGGGGAGTGCTCTGAGGAATTGTTCAGACTAATTCCAGCCGCTCAATTTCACCATCGCACATCGCGACAGAACTTGCGATACCATCCATATCATCTAGATGATTGGCGGTCCACCACTGTGGGATTCAGAAGAAGTTTTCTCCCTCGCACAACTTTCTTGTGGAATCGATTACCACCAGCGGTTTTTCCGGACCGATACGACTTAGGGACCTTCAAGAAAAGAGCCTTCTCCTTTTTAAAAGGCCGGCAATGCATCTGCGATTCCCCTGGTCTTGCAGTTGTTCATGGGCGGCGGTAGTCACTTACCATCAGGTGAGCCGCATACTCGTTTGCCCCTCTTCTATGAAAAAAAAACTCGACCACTATTGGGTTTAGGTTTGTAATTACCTTTTTGGCACTAAATCATAATAAAATTATATTTTTTTATATAATATAATTATGATCGTTGGAAATGGAATGGGGGTCACTGTAGAAGCGTGCTCGTCGCGACCCCTGCCAGCCCTTTTCAGGGCTGCAATTCTACTTAGCTGCGCACCCATGTCAACGAGGGTTAGGGCGTCCCCCCAAGGCGACGCACACCAGCTCGTCCCCGTTGGTGTGGAATGCAGCGCGCAAAGCGGCGATGGGGACCGCCACCCGTCACGCACAGCCCGACACGGCGGAAGGTGGAGGACAGAGTGCAGAGTTGGCACGTGGAATGTTAGAGGAGGCATGAGAGATAAGACGAATGATTTGATCGAAATAATGAAAGAAAGAGAATTAGATGTCGTGTGTATGTCGGAGACCAAACGGAAGGGCAGTGGTACTGAAGAGCTCCCTGGCGGGGCGTTAGCTCTATGGTCCGGAGTCCCGGAGAGCGAGAGCGCCCGCCAGGGAGTGGGGGTGCTGCTGTCGTCTCGGTTGGTCGATGTTATGACTGAATATAAGGTTGTGAACTCAAGACTTCTCTGGGTTCGCTTTAAATTGGGACTGACGAAGTTATTCCTTTTGGCTGTTTATGCGCCGGTAGCTTCGTCGTCCAGGGCTGAGCTGGAGGAGTTTTGGGAGAATGTAAGAGAAGTTCTAGATTTGGCTAGGGGAAACGAAAGAATTGTTGTATGTGGTGATTTGAATGGATGGGTTGGTACCGCTCGACCAGGGTACGAGTCGGTGCTTGGAAAAATTGGCGATAAAAGGGTTAATGATGCTGGCAAGCTTATACTGGCGGTATGCAAGGAAAAGGGTCTTCTTGTGACAAACACTATGTTTAATCACAAGAAGATCCATATGTATACTAGAGAAAGAAAGAATGAGAGAAGTATGATCGATTTGTTCCTGGTGGATGACCGACTGCGAAAACAGGTGATGGATACGCGAGTGTTCAGGGGTGCTGACCTGGGAACGGATCACTATCTAGTGATTACTAGATTTAGGGGTCTGTTCGCGGGTTGGCGCTACCGGACGGCAGTGACAAAACCACAGTCGGTCTGTCGCATCCGAAGCTGGAAGCTTCAGGAAGCGGATACTAGGGACAAATATCATGCGAGGGTAGCCGAAAAGCTTGACAACATAGATGGCAGAAAAGAATGTGTTGAAAGAACATGGCAGAACCTTAGGGATGGAATGGTAAGTGCAGCGGAAGAAGTGTGTGGAACGATTAAAAGAGGCAGTAGTAAAGGAAGAGATGCATGGTGGAATGATGAAGTGAAAGAAGCTGTAAAGAAGAAGAAGAAAGCATGGTTAGACTACTTGGCCTCTAGTAATGATAAGGATATGAGAGAGAAGATGAAAGAAAGATATAAGCTGCAGAAAGTTCACACGAAAGCATTGATTGAGGAAATGCGTGAAAGGTGTAGAATGGAAGCGGACGAAAGGTTGTCGCACAACTTTAAGGAGAACTCCAAACTCTTCTGGAAAGAGGTTGGAAGGACCCGAAGTGGTGCGACGGCCTTAAGAATGAACAAAGTGCTTTCGAGAACTAATGACGTCCTCTCAGAAAAATCGGACGTCATGCAGCGATGGAGCGAATTTTATAGAGAAATGTATGCGTGTGATGATCTTAGTGAGGGATCCGGGGATGACGTCGAGACTGGTACGCCAGACCCGGACCTCGATGACACTGAGGTCATTAGTATGAAAGAGATTGAACATGCGATTCGAAGTTTGAAATGTGGTAAGGCTGCGGGACTAGACAGAGTTACTGCTGAAATGGTCAAGTATGGTGGGCCTCGCGTCTGGGAAAGCTTTCATCTGCTGTGCAATTTGTGCTGGCGGACGGGGGATGTCCCGGATGATTGGCGATCCGCAGTCATTGTGCCTTTATATAAAGGTAAAGGTTCACATTTTGACTGCGGGTGCTATCGGGCGATCAGCTTGACCAGTTTAGCAAGTAAAGTTTATTCGAAGGTTTTGACACGTAGGATGCAAGAGAAATCGGAAAGATTTCTATGGGAGGCACAATGCGGATTTAGACCTGGAAGAGGATGCACGGATCAAATGTTTTCTCTCCGCATGATCACGGAAAAGCTTCTGGCTGCTAACCAGAGGATTTTCTGTGCTTTTGTGGATCTTGAGAAAGCATTTGATAAGGTTGTAAGGAAGAAAATGTGGGAACTGTTGCCGGGGTATGGTGTGGATGGTCGATTGCTAAGGGCTGTGCAGTCACTTTACTGTGACTGTAAAGCCTGTGTGCGGGTAGGGCATGACCTGTCACCCATGTTTAGCGTCCAAACGGGCGTAAAACAGGGTTGTGTCATGTCTTCCTGGCTGTTCATACTGTATCTCGACAGCTGTTTACAGAAGTTGAAAGATAGCTGTTTGGGTGTGAAATTGGGTGACATAAAAGTAAATTGTCTGCTGTATGCTGATGATGCAGTGCTTATTGCACCATCAGAGGCAGAACTGCAGGCATTAGTCACGTGTATGAAAGAGGAATGTGAAATTAAAGGTCTCCGTTTGAATGCCAATAAAACTAAGGTTCTGGTATTTGAAAGGGACGAAGAGAGAACGAAGTGTGAAATATGGGTAAATCAGGAATGTCTAGAACAGGTGAATGAAATTGTATACTTGGGGAGTGCTTTTAGCCGGGATGGAAGATGTGATTTAGATGTGGACAGGCGTGTCGCTGCCGGGAACAAAGTCAATGGTGCCCTGACTGCGTTAGTCAAAAGGCAAGGCGTAGTGAAGAGTGCACGCCTTGCAATACATAACGCAGTGTTGGTACCGACTTTGTTATATGGCAGCGAAACCTGGGTATGCCAGAAGAAGCATAAAAGCAAGTTGAATGCAGTGGAGATGCGATCTCTTCGTAAAATGTGCGGCGTCACCATGGCTGACCGAAAGCGAAACGAAGAGATTTGCAATATGGCAGGTTTGAAAGATGACCTTATCACAAAAATTGATAAGGGCGTGCTTCGATGGTTTGGGCACGTTGAGCGAATGAGTGAAGATCGAATGGTGAAGAAAATATATAGCGCGAAAGTTAATATTAAAAGGTGTCGAGGTAGACCGAGACTAACTTTCGAAGACCATGTGAGCAAATTGCTCGAAGAGGGGAGGGTCAAGAGTACTCGGATACCTAGACGTGCATGTATGAAGAAGATGATGAATCTGAAAGAAGCGAAAGAGGTATGTAAGGATCGTGACACTTGGCGATCTGTTCTCTCTGGCTACCCCGTCAGGGATTGTGCGTGACGATAAGTAAGTAAGTAAGTAAGTATGATCGTTGGACCTTTTAGAGGTACAACTTCTAAACGAATCAACCGATTAACCATATGCACACTACACAGTTAATATATAAATGTTTGCGATACTTGAAACAGTAGTGGTGTGTACGAGTGCATCAACACAAGTGCACTCTTTATTTCTTCATTATCATAGTCCTATGGAACGTAAATTCGACACGACCGAATATAGATCAGGTGCAGGACCAATAACTTTACGTGCTTTCCGCGGCACTGGACCATCCGTTAAGTGTCATATCCCTCTACAAGATGCACGAGTGTACAAGCTTGATTGAGAATGTGGAGTATTTTATATAAGACAAACAAAAAGATCTATGAAAACCCGCGTGAAAGAACATATATCTGAAGTGAAGCACCGATACTCCAGGAAGTCTTCAGCCTGTTAACATGTTCAATGTGTGAACAAGACCGTCTTCGCCATTAAATTCGATTTGATAGACCACAAATCTTCGCAAATGAACACCGAATCCTACCAAGAATGATAGGCGAGGCTATTGATATTAAATAAAAACATACTAATTCCAATAGAGAATATGAATGGGTGCAGCCATCTCCCTGGGATCCTATTTTTAACAAATTAAATACACTGTAATACTTCAAGACACTGTAAGATAGTTTTGCATAGATCGAATCAAAAATTAATATTCAAAACCTGAACGTAGCCTTGGTTAGCTATATCATTGGGACGTCGAACTCCTCAGTCTCCCATGTGACCATAGGTGCTGTAAAGTGCTCGAAACGTATGGAATTAAAAATAAGTATCAATAAGTAAGTAAAACTTAATAAAATCCGTAAAAATGGTTTCATTCAATGTGTAGTATTCGCGTAAATATAAGAAATCATTAATTTAGACTGACAAGCAAACGTACAGTCCATTTAATGGTATATTAATAATGTTGCCCATATGCACCTAAATTTTACCTCTGTCCTGGGGAGAACCAGCAAGAAACCCAGCGGGACTTTTTTTAAACATATTTCACTTTACAATAGTTTTGTACAAATTTTAAATGAATTATTTTAGAACCAGCATGGTGGCGATCACCATTCCCAGGGTTTTTTTTGCATTTTTGTATTCTTTGATATTATAATAAGCCTTATTGTACAATTTTTCTTGCATAAAACATTTAATATCAGGCACAGCAGGTTGTAAGCTGGAGTGGCTTTTGGGCCACCCCAAAGACGCATATATAATAAAGCACATAGTGCATCGTTTAGCATGAAGTGTATATTACACGCATCGGCTGAAAAGAAAAAACTGGCCGCTAGTTAAATGTCGCCGTTTAGTAAAAAGGCTAGGCTATTAATTGAAAGGCTTATTAAGCTAGTTGGCTGCGACAGATATAGCTATCTCAAACCATTTTTACATCGACATGTTCTCAATAAGAAACGATTTAAAGTATGTCATATAAATAGAAATTCATTTTATTCGAAGCGGCAAGCCATTCTAAATGTCTTGAGTATTCAACGCCCGTAAACAATAAATGTCAGAGCCGACAGTACTTTTCAACTTAAATTACAAATGTGCTTTCGTATTTGCAACACGTAGGATACATTTTTGTGGCTGCAATTTTTGGTGGTGTAAGCGAGAGTAGTATATAATATAACATGTGTGTGTCTTGTGTATAATAAATAAATCCAATAAGTGAAATATGAATAAGTTTTTACTATACAGAACCATGTGTAAATGTGTAGTAAAGAACTGTTTGTTTAACTGTATACATATAGTAAACAAATAATACAAGCACTTAGCCCCTGCTCCAACATAGCTCAATGTTACTGAGTCTTCTTTTTAATATCGCACGGAACCCTCCTTGGATAACTCCAAAATCGAGGTGAGAATGTGTCTTTATTGTTACTGTTAGAGATAGAACAGTGATATAGCTTACAACATTAAAATAATGCCTTAGTTATTATAGATTCAGTCTTAAATAAACTGAATACCAAATTTTTCGACTACAAAACAATCGAAGAAAATTGAATTTTATTGAAGTAACTGAGCCTGCAACTTCATTTTTTGGGAACGAAGTCGCGGGTACAGTTATTATTATATTATACTATTGATTCGCGCCGGCTTCGTACACTTGATTTCTGGATCTCAACAACACACACTAAGTAATCAACTTAATCACAGACACAAAGTTTCATCAAAATCGGTCCAGCCGTTTGGGAGGAGTTCAGTTACACATACACGGACAGAAAAATTATATAATATGTATGTATAATACCTTTTACTTGAATCCTTCTCTCTATTAGTAAAAACTGCATAAAAATCCGTTGCGTAGTTTAAAATATCTAAGCGTCAATTCAATTCAATTCAATTTATTTGCTATTCTTGTTGTACATTTGGTCTTATATTTAAAAAATTGTTCAAAACAAGAACCCTGCAAGGGCACTGCAAATATAGGCAATTATTTATATTACTATTATATTCACATTATAGTAATATTAATAAAATTATGATTTAATTAATATTTACAATTAACTTAAATATGAATGAGATCATATTATATTATTTATTTCAATTTCCTATTTCCTACTCAATCACTAAAAAACTCCTGCAACGAGTAATTACATTTTTTCGTTAAATATGTGTTAACTTCCTTTTTAAATTTTTGAATGCTTTTAATGCTTTTGATCCGTTCTGGAATTTTGTTATATATTTCTATTGATATGGCATAAGGGCCGGTGTTTACGATTTGTAATTTTGATGTAACTGTGGATAATTTTATTTTTGGTCTTAAATTTTTAGGGCGAACATATTGAGGGAACCAGTCAATACTATTTCTAACTAGTGAGAATATTTCAGATATATATAGGGATGTTAATGGCAGGATATTATAATTGATAAAGTAATTTCTGCAACTTGTCATGAAGTCGATATTTGCAAGTATGCCAATACATTTTTTCTGAATTAGAAATAACTTGTTAGCGTCTGTGCTGTTACCCCAAAGTACAACACCATAGCGTAGCACACCAGACGGCGGGAAGTGACTTTGTTTTATACTATGTAGATATTTAAATAATTTAACTTTTAATAAAAACTTAAAACGAATTAAATAAAACACGATTTACAGATTTTATCGCGTATATTAACTTATTCTATATTCCCGAGGTTTCAAGTACTTTACAGCACGTCGAATATAAAATAAGTTAATATACGCGATAATATCCGTAAGACTAGTTTTATTTAAATGTGTAGTGTTCGGGTAAATATACAAAATCGTTACTTAAAAACGAGTTCAGAATGTCATCGAAAATCACATAAAAATCTTCACCCCCTATTTTTCCACCTTAAATGATGGTGTTTTTGTCTTTAAATTATACCCCTGTAGTATAAACTATTTTACAAAAGGAATAATTTAAGTCGATTCAGCCCTTTCCGCGAAATCGGTAAACATGCATAAAAAGCATACACGTCTAACTTAGAAACTTCTAGTTTTTTGAGTATGGTTAATAAAAGGAGAGTTAAGGCCCTGGCTGCTACCGAAGATCAAATAATGGCGGCAAGGAATATATAGTCACTAGGCTATCGTAGAAGAACAAGAAAAAATAAAAAAAAATAAAGATGCACACTATTTTCACACTCTTTGAGGACAGCCTAAGATGAACATACAGTCAGTTATCGCCTTCGATGTTGTCGGAAAAGCCGACATAATAAATTGCTAGGGTTGTCAAGGCTAGAAGTAATAAAAAGTAAAAAACTGATATTATTTTATATCATGTTAAGACAAATTAATGTGTATGTGGAAACTTATGAAACTAATTTCTTGTCTTTAAACGAGGACGACCCACAGTTTTTCCGGACATGTAGTGTGAACCAATTTAATTTATTTGCGTGACAGAACAACCCTAGCGAATAGTTCCCGAGCTAGTAACCACCGCTTGGGAACTTTCCGCCTGCGTCTCGCCCTGCACCGCACCGCACGATTTCCCCGTCTAGACGCCTTCGATGACCGACTGTTAGTAGTAGTTAGACTGAGCTTTGAGTGTTATGAGATGCCAATTTGTTGCAAAATCGAGCGTCGGAAGGCGAGTATAAATTTTTTAAGAATATGTGATCTATTTCTTCTACCCATCTTTTTTATAGGATTAGGGTGACAAACGAGCACACAGTCCACCTGATAGTAAGTAGTTGCTGTAAGACATATACATTTATTTTCGATTACGAATCAAAATACAGATACGTTGTCACCCGTGAGACTAAGATGCTTCGTTTCCAGTGAAAAGGGTCTCCGGTTCTCTACACTCACCATACGAAATACGCCGGTCAAGCCAACCCATTCCTGCTACAAGTATAGTACTAATACAGCTGCAGCATGGCTCTACCATGTAAAAAATTATAATATCTGACGTATTCTAACTTCGGTTTGGCTTTCTGTAGCTGTTTTTAAACTTTATACTTTAATTCTCCCAATTTTTTATTAAACTGAATATTGTGTCAGATACTTTATCCAGATTTATTCTTTTAGCATTTGATGAAAACTTTTTGAAATATTCCCCTCACAGATGCGGCTTTTTTAATTCCACTTATACACATACATGTGCTTTTTGGTATGGATTATTCAATATTTTTTATTTATTATCATCACACTAAGCATGTAAGTTGGTAAGGTCGAATACTGCTACAAGTATATGTAATACATATAAATGTAAAATATTTAAATTAATGCGGAAGTAGAAAGAGAACATATGCAAGACCAACAGCTTTTTTGCTTCTTGAAGCACTGGAGTGAATCAGTGAGAAATCTTGATAGAAAAACTCAAAAACTTATTTTTGGGCCATAGCGGGATCCGAACCCGGGGTTACATTATCAGAAGTTGCACTTACGGAAGTTGCACTTACGATCATTAGATCATTAAGGCAGTCACTGATTGGAATACATTTAAAATGCTGTACTTTTAGTCGGGGCAGCTTTTTACCATGTAAATTTACAAAAATTCCGGTCATCAATTACTGCTGTCAAATATGGGCTGGCAAAAGGCCACTTAGCAGTATAGGTTTCTGTGAAAAAACATGCTAAAAGTCTTATTGATGATCTATTATTTGTTTGAAACCAAACTTGCCAGCCTTCAGCATAGACGAAGAGTAGCCAGCCTCGCAGTATTCTAAATGCATTTCGGAGAGTTTGTGCAGGAATTGCATTCCTCTTTTTCCGTTTAACCATAGATAGTGCGATTTACAATCTAGGGCTCTCCCAGAACTTATTCATTGACAAAAATCCGACTCGACCAGAGATTATCTAGTGCAGAGCCAACGGCAGTACGTGAGTTCCGAAACACTGGTTTGAAACACCGCCTAATTCCTGAATCCGGACTGCTACGGAGACTCGCTGCGTCACCGCAGATTCTTCGCCACCACAGGGCAGACTAGTTTACTATAAAAATTCAGTCAAGAGTCATTATAAGGATAATAATTTTGCAAAGCATAAAACATGTTTCACAGTTTAACCGTGTTAACGCAGTAGATAAGAAAGATGTACTGCCTCACGTGCTCCTTTTCAACTGCTTATTTCCTTCCACGGCGGCAGCAATATGTTTAAAACTCAATAACGCGAGAAAAAGCTGCCTTAAGAAGACCGCCATTTGTTACTGAACGGTTATTGACAAGTACACATTTATAACTTTTCTTTGTGTTGAAAAATGTTACTTCTTGTAATGAAAAACGAAATTCCGCTTTAAGTTTTCTTTACTTGAAAGTATTTATTTAAACAGGACTTATGATAACTAATCGATGACTGGTTTTAATACCGGCTTAAACCAATTCATAATTAATATTAGTAATCCTATTTATTGTCTAGTGTGAACATGCTAAGCCAAATAAGTTTTGGCTTTTCAAGTTATTAAATCAATTGGGTATTACGTGGTCTGTAAATTGGATAACTTACTATTTACTAGTTAAGTAACATTAATAGAATGTACAACAACTAATCTGAGGTAGGACTCCTCTAAGTAGTAGGAGTCCGTCTAGTTAGTTACCACTCTCTTATATATATATAAGAAAAAATAGAAGTGCTTGCATTACTGTGTTCAGGTCTGAAAGGTATATAGACCTGGTATAATTACGGGCTGCGAGACATTCCGTCTCAGTCCTCAGTGGTGCTAACGCATCTGTAGCCTTCTTTGTACGAATTTGACTGCGTGTGTTTATGGACTGCAGTAGCCTCTTCCCATCAGTTGGATAAAAAGTTTATCATTTTAGTTTTATAAAAAAATATTATTATAATTTATGTTTATAGATATGTGTTAATATAGTTGTAATTCCGATTCGGCTGGGCAGCGTTTGAGAGAGTACGACAGACCTTGTGGATCTAAGATGTGGTTCTTCACTGCTGGCCGTATGAGGAATCTCAAGGTCGTTCAGCAAGCCATGGAAAGGATTATGCTCAGGGTTTCTTTGCGTGATAAACTTATAAATGAGGTTCTCACAACTTCTTCTCAGCAGCTGTGCAAAATAGCACACTATTCTCCGATAGCGTGGTACGTTCTTGCTCGAGCCGACCTCGCGGTATTCATATTCGTGCTACAACTGTAATATTGGTGCAGCGTGGCTCTTCCACGTATGACATTATTACTTTACTTTTAAAGTAACTCGTTATAAACGAAATGAATACAGAATATATATTAACTAAATAAGCTCGCAGTTGTACATTTACAGAAACACCATTTTATATTTAAAGTACATACTGTATTTACATAGGATATTTTTATATACACACAGCTAAGAATATAAATTTTTCGTTTGAGTCAACGAATAAATTTATTCAGGAATGAAATAATTATGAAAATCTCTTTTCTTCTTAGACTCGAATTCATTTTTATTCAGTTTCCAGACCTAGTTTTGCTTGCAAATTTAACATTCTCTATGAATATATATATACCTGAACGAAGAGGTAAAGCATGAGTTAAAAGGTAACAAATATTTCAAGTAGATATAAAAAAGCCGAGTGTGTCTAGTTCGTTATTTAGTTCTTGCATTTGCAAAACAATAGTTTATAAAAGTATAAAAATAGTAAGGAAGTGCGATATAGTTAACTGAAATAGCCATCAGTCGTTCACATACGTACCATTCAATAAAAGCTAGATGCAGTAAGAAGAAACACAAATGCCTACATGTTACAACCGTTACAGCCTATTCAAGTCCACTGCTGAACATAAGAGATTGCCTCTCAGGGAGAATATTTGCCAAAGTTGGCACGCTTGTTTTAGTTGCATAGTTGGTTGTAGCAAGAATGGGTCGGCTCGATCGGGGTAGGACCACGCTCTCAGAGAATACCAGTGTAAAATACTGTTGTTGTTTGTATGGTTTATGTAAAGAACCAGAGACGAAGACGAAGGCATACTATCTTATTCCTCAAGAATGATACATCTGCATTTTGGTTCGTATACATGTAGATATCTATGAGCCACAGCATCCAATTACCATCAGGTGGACTGTTGAGTGTTTGTCACACTTATTTCATAAAAGAAACTCTTGGCAAATAGGTGGTCAACTGCAGTTTTTTTATTTTTTATTGTTATTAGGAAGATGCTGCTGCCCATCTCCCGAATTGTTTGTCTCTGAGATGATATGGGTTAGTGGATATTCTTACACCACTACACGGTTCCATAAGTGACTCAAACCGGCAACCCCGCAGCATCGCATCCAAACTCTCAATCACTTTTCTACCGACCCTTTTATTTCATCAGTTAAGTAGGGCCTTCATCAATTTTAAAATTGTTAATTATCTAATAAAATGTTGAAAGACTCTTTATTCAAATCTAAACAATTATTGAGATTAAGAACGGACGACCTGGTAAGACATGCAGGAAGTCGATGGACGCAGTTGTCACAGGAACGTGCTTTGTGGCATTCCTTGGGGGAGGCCTATATTCAGCTGTGGACTTGTAAAGGGCTGTAGATGATTATGATGACTCTGTATCAAGTTGATCTCCATTGGTCATTACTCCAGCTCTTAATCAGTTGGAGTCTCCTTGGGGGAGGCCTATATTCAGCAATAGAATTCTGAAGGACACTAATGATGATAATTGAAGTATTGATTTCTTTTTTTTTTTGAGGAATTTAATATGTAAATGAATACGAATCATTTCAGATGATCATGATGAAATATTGATATATTTTTGTCTTGAAATCGGAGTACGTTCAAAACAGAAAAGGTACAACTATCGTTAATTTAATTGCAAACACAGAACTCCTTTTACTATTTCCTCGAACAGGTAAAATTATTATCGGGTTAGAAATATTAGATACGTGAACCGAATTTACTGTAAATTGCCTTACGATATTTGTCTGCACTATAAAAGGAGGTTGTACTAGTGCACATACGATGGTCGACGAAATAGACTTTGGACTTTATTTATTAATATCCACCTTATTGGTTATATAACTATATACATTCTCACCTATCATCAACTACACACCATATTCAATTTATTTGCTATTCTTGTTGTACATTTGGTCTTAATTTAAAAAAAAATTCGAACCAAGAACTCTTCAAGGACACTGCAATAACAATAAATTAATAATAATATATAAAATAATAATAATAATATCATTATTAAATCTACATTATAGTATTAATAATAAAAAAATATTTAATGAAAATTAACAATACACTTAATTATTTATGAGATCAAACTATATTATTTATTTCTATTTCCTATTTCCTGCTCAATCACTAAAAAAACTTCTGCAACGAGTAATAACATTTTTTGTTTAAATATGTATTAAGTTCTTTTTTAAGTTTTTTATGCTTTTAATGCTTCTGATCCGTTCTGGAAATTTGTTCTATATTTCTATTGATATGGCATAAGGGCCGGTGTTTACGATTTGTAATTTTGATGTAACTGTGGATGATTTTATTTTTTTTTCCTAAATTTTTAGGGCGAAAAATAAATATTGAGGGAATCATTCGATATTATTTATAACTAGTGAGCATATTTTACACACACACACACACACACACACATATATATATATATATAGATAGATTTCACATTTATAGATAGTTAATGTCAGAATATTATAATTAATAAAATAATTTCTACAACTTGTCATGGAGTCAATATTTGCAAGTATGTGAATACATATTTTCTGAATAAGAAATACGTTTTAGCGTCTGTGCTGTTACCCCAAAGTACGACACCGTAGCGAAGCCAGGCGTCTGCGTACGCGTAGTAGGCACAAGTTGGTGTTTATAAGTCGGTGGTTTTTTTTTAAGTTCTATAAGAGCATATGTAAAACTAGATCATTTTTTGACAACTTTATTAATTTGTTCCTTCCAATTTAAATGTGCATCTATATTTATGCCCAGGAGACATGAGAGTTAACAGGTTCTAAGGGAATATTTAGGTATTGGTAGTTGATATGTAAGGGGCGTTTTTGGTATGGTCTAAATTGCAAGAGTTTAGCCTTTTTGAAATTAATCTTGAGGTTGTGATCTTGGAGCTAGCAAATTATTACATTTAAATTAGAGGTTAGGAGATGCTGTAAATCTTTGTTATTGGGACAGGGAAGAATTAATGAAATATCATCAGCAAAAAGAACACAGGGGATATTACATATATTCGGATATATGTATATATGTATATGTGAATGATATTAAAACAACAAACAGCCCAGCACGCGTGCTGGGATGTTTGTTGTTTTTAATATCCTGTTATTGAGGGCTGTAAGAAAAAAATTTCAGACCTTACAGTCTAACTCACTCAACTATTATACACAATCGCAATAGGTTCACATGCGTTTAATCTGATGACGAACTGATTTCGGAAAATCATTCCAAATTTTCCGGACCATATGTCTACAGAAGGAACATTACTAGGGTTAAATTTCCACTTTAAGCTCACTAACTCGCCCTTTAAGTTTAAAATAATAATTGCCCTCCAGACCGAATTTTGGTCACATCGGCAAGTCTCAAAGGAGACTATCCATCTGCACATGACGGGAAATAAGTGTTCGGATGTGTGCGCAAACATAGGTGCACTGTTTATTAAATAGATTGCCTGTTGCACACATTTTCTGACCTATATAGTCCGATGGGACAGCAATACGATATGACCTGAAAGTAATCAAACTTCGGATATACGGAATAACACGTTTTCCGAGAAATAGGGGTGAAACACCGGCAAATTCCTGACTCCGACCCGGATTTAGGCCTGATCTGTTATTGATCAAGTGCGTGGGATATGTGAAGCGCATTCGTTCAATAGAGCAACGAGGCAATCAAATGACCTTTTTTAACTTATTATAACCCCACATAATCCCACATGATGGTATGTGGTGATGAAACACTAGATGGTAAATTGCACTGTCTTAGCGTAACGACCTGGTAAGGGTCTACTTGGCGGACAATTTTTTTAAGAAATGCGTCGTTAGGTATATCCTGGGAAATGCCAATATTCTAATTTTAAATTAAAAAAAAACGGTCAAACAGCCATGCCACTCATAATTATTGACAAGTTCAACCTTTCAATATTTCTCTCTTTAATCCTCAAAACGAACTTCTTAAAATGGAATTTTAAATTTTAAAATGTTTGTATAAACCGATATACTTATTAATTTATTTTACTTTGATTAAACCAAAATTAATATGTAATGTACAAAATAACATTTGTTCATATTTAGGCAACTGTGAAAGACAAACATACATAAACTGAGGAAGTTCTATTAGGTGGTCTGTTTTTCTTAATTTGGCGCGGAATTATTTTACTTCCAATCATATCCATCATGACATTGAATCTGAAAAACTTTTTTAAAAACCTGAAAAATGATTAACAAAAAGTAATATTATTTTATTTATTTCAACACTTAAATGTAACACCCTAAGGTAAAGGGTACATAGGGCGGACTTAATGCCATATGGCATTATCTGCCAGTCAACCCTGGGTGCCAAAGACAATTGTATGCAGGTGCGAAACATAATACATAAATAAAGTGTAATTATATTTAAATATAATATATACATAGTACATACCATATCAATAAAGAACTAAAAATTGCTTGAAATATTCAGGAATATATTAAAAAATCTGATATGATGTCATAAAGTGGTTACGTCAATACTTTAAAGTGAATATATTTCCTTGAGCCACATAGATACCTTCATGTCATTTGATATCCAAAACCCCCTTGAGGGTTTCTCTGTGCTCTCAGCTGTCCCACGAACGACATAAATTGCGAGCGTGACACGAAATGTCGATGAACTCGCGGTGAAACCTAGTTTGAATTGAAGCGTTGCAACAGTATTCATGATTTCAATTTTATACAGTTGAAGGTTAAATTTCTGATAACTAAACATATCGATTGAACAAACATTAAGCTAACACAAAACTAGGTTTTATGTACTGATTCTAGCCAGATTAATTGTAATGAACGATGGGATATTTGCCAAAAATCATAATTTTTACTATTTTCGTCATGAATTCAAATATTATGATATGTAATTAATCGCTAGAATTGATTAATAGCTGGAGTAATGGCCAATGGAGAGCAACTTGATACAGAGTCGTCGTAATCATTATCAGTACAGCCCTTTACAATTCCACAGCTGAACATAGGCCTATGCCTCCCCCAAGGAATGCCAAAAAGCACGGTCCTGAACAACCTGCATCCATCGACTTCCTGCATGTCTTACCAGGTCGTCACTCCATATAGTGGGGGGTCACCCTACACTTCACCTACCGGTACGAGGCTGCCATTCGAGAACCTTTTTTCCCATCGGTTGTCAATTCTTCGAGCTATATGACCGGCCCACTGTATCCTCATTTTTAAGCTTATTACGCAGAGAAACCCCGAGCATAGCCCTATTCATAGCTCGCTGAGCGACCTTGAGAGTCCACATATGGCCAGCAGTAAAGAACCACGTCTCAGATCCATAAGTCATTACTAGCAACACTCAATGGTTGTACAATCTCGTTTTCTGGTTTTGAGGTATACCTGACGAGAATATGTGTCGTTATTTCCCGAACGCTGCCCAGCCGAGTTGAATCCGTCCATTGACTCTCGGTTGAAGTTAGACTTTTCTTGTCGAACTATTTATCTCAGGTAAACATACTCGTCAACAATTTCGAGTTTAGTGCTCTCAACATCTACCGGCATAGGTTTAACAGGGACATTAAACATTATCTTTGTTTTGTCCATCTTCATGTTAAGACCTATCTATTGGTGGCTACAATTTGAGGTCATTGAGTATATTTTTTGAGTCCTCCAGCGATTTTTCCATAAGGGCTAAATCGTCGGAAAATCGAAGGTGAGTAGCTCGCCGTGGATGTAAATACCGTATTTATTCCAGTCCAGAAGCTTGAAAACGTCTTCCGAAGCAGCAGTGTAGTTAGTGTTCCGGAGATATAACGCCTTAAACCTGTCTGCAGTTGGACAGGTTTCGTAATCTGGTTCTGTACTAGGATAGCCATCGTATCCCTACTCTACAAAGACTTCAGCACTTTGAAATATCGACAGTCAACTTGGCACTGCTGTATGCACTGCAGCACCGCCCAAATTTCGACAGAATCAAAGGCTTTCTCAGAGTCCACATACGCCAGATATTGTGACAAATTATACAGATCCGCGATGTTAGCACCTTATGTGCGGAATTTCGATTTACCAATTATACCATCTGAAAGGTCAGAAATTGGTCATAAAAGGTCAGTTGATCTTATTAATTGATCAGCGTTAGAAACATTTTTATTAAGGGTTAAAGTTTTTCAAGGTCATTGAGAAATTTAGCACCTCATTCTTGAAAAAAATAAAAAAATAAAAAATATGCGCGATCGAGAAGCATTCGCTGATAATTGGTTAGCTTATATAAATATTTGGTCAGTTTTATTTAATATTTAAAAAATTAAATAAATTGGCATTTTCGTAACGCGCATGCTTTAGGACGGTTAATTGTAACTCAAACTTTTTTTTAAAACTCTTCATATATCATGTGGGAAGTCGTGGAATGTAAATGGCAGTCAAATTTTGTTTAGTTTAGTTATGATTAATTTTTTTAATTATTATATATTGCTATTTAACTATTATATATATGTATTGCTAAGAAATGGACAAATTTTCGGTCTTTTAAGCAGCCTTGTACTAATATATTTTAGAGTATTAATATAAAGTTAGAGTGGAAAAGCTTAAATTATAATAAATGTATTTTAGAAATTAATTTTTATGGTAATTTTTCAAATCCGTAGGCATAAAAGTTTAAAATCATTAAAAATATTTTTATTATATGATGTAACTAAAAATTTATGCTTTTTGCAATTTTTCCTTTACCTGTGCTATAAAACGTTGCTTTGTACCAAACTTCATGATTCTGAGTTCACGGGAAGTACCCTGTAGGTTTTGATTCCCTTGCGAATGTCGAAAATTTGCGGCATGAACGGCTGTATCTTGTGATTGTGTAGGCTTAGAAGTTTGATTTTTTCATAGCTCGAAGGGACATGAGACTTGAGTATTTGAAATGAATTTCAGCTTGATACCTCCACGCGTTCCTGAGAAAAAGGGTCTTGACAGACAGACCGAGGGACAACAAAGTGATCCTATAAAGGTTCCGTTTTTTCTTTTTAGGTACAGAACCCTAAAAATCATGTTTATAAAAAATTATTATAAAATAAGCTATTTAACTACCATCCCCCAAATCCCATGCATACAATTTCACCTTCACGTAGTTAAAAAAGTATCCTAATTCTTTCTCCACTATTATATATTTGATAATAGAAAATGTCTAAGTTTTTCTTCTCAAATAAATATTTAAAAAATTTCCCCCTCCCCCCTCCCTCCCTCCGTCTCGCACATGGTAAAGAGCTGTGCGTAAGTGTTCACTGCCCTGATACAATTAACCGTCCCAAAACATGCGCGTTACGACAATGCCAACTTATTTTTTTTGAGACATTAAATTAAACTGAACAAATATTTAAATAAGCTGACCAATTATTAGCGAATGCTTCTCAATCTCGCCTATTTTTTATATTTTTCGCGAATGAGGTGCTAAAAGGACATTGTTTTGCGTCCATAAAATGTACATCTAAGAACCAACAGTGAAAAAAAAATACCTTTTGAAGTCCGAAATTACACATAATTGTGTGCAAGAACAATAACTCCTGACGGACACTTCTGAAAAATTAGATATTTGCATTTATTATAGAGATTTTGAGGTTATGTTTTATGTTTATGAAACATTACTATGTTATTGCTAATGTAATTTCAGTTTTAGCCTAGCATCTATACGGTAAATAAAACTCAGGTTGTGATTAGGTATTTATTTTATTTATACCAAATAAATACAACATATACCGTCTCATTTGGTTAAAGTCCCTGATTCAAGCCAGGTATGTTGCTAAAGAAGAGTATCGATATCCGTTGTTCAAGCCGTTATTCGTAATTTATATAAACTTATCGAATAAAAAACCAACTACAGAGTGCACTTAGAATTCTAAAACATTTACAGAAATGAATTTTTTCAAACGAAACCAAAATAATAGCACGTCTGTCGTCTATATATTTTGACTTGTTGTCATCTGTCAACGTAATTGACTTTTATTTGCGTGGCACAATGCTGATTTGCCAATGAGATGACAATAGTATTGTTATTCTAAATGACAATAGATGATTTCACTGTATGGGGTACGTTGTTGGCACATATTAATCTGAGATATATTTTAAAATATAAATGTTTTCATAATAAATTTGAGTTTATGATAACTTTTGAAATATGTGAGTGAAGGTATTGTGCGATTGGCCAAATCACATGAGGCCATAAACGCAGCACAATAGCATTAAAAAATAGGTACAAGGTTCAAAATCGAAAAAGTCCTTTTTATTTTGATTTCACAAGTAAGAAGTGTCCGTTACTATCTAATGAATGTTATTTAATGCATGATTAAGGATAAGAATTTTGGTAATTGTCAAATATATGTTGTTTCTTACGCAAGTTTTAACATTGTCCTTTCCCAATAACCTTGAAAAACTTTAACCCTTAATAAAAATGTTTCTAACGCTGATCAGTTAATAATATCAACTTACCTTTAATGACCAATTTCTGACCTTTCAGATGGTATAATTGGTAAATCGAAATTCCGCACATGAGGTGCTAACATCGCGAAGCTAAATTATTATCCTCGGATTTCTGTACAATTTGCCGAAGGGTATGTGTGTAGTCAGTGGTGCTAAAGTCTTTTCGAAAACCGGCTTGTTCGGCAGGTTGAAAGTCGTTGAGTTTGCTTGTGAGATGATTTGTAATGGCTCTTGAAAACAGCACGTAGATGGGGCTCAGAAGGGAAATCTGTAGTTCTTCAAGAGAGCTTTGTCACCTTTCTTCAAGAACAAGACCACTGCACTTCTGCTCTACAGGAATAGTTCTCCACCTCCGAAATAGTGCCGCCATGGAGCGTAAGTCTTGCCGCATGCATTTAGAGATCTGTCTGTTCAGTTGCCTGTATGGTGTCAATCTGATGAAGACTGCAATTTCGTTTCCCGTCTAACAGCCATGAGATTAAGAGTGTGATCGAATAGTCTTCTGCGGTGGGTCTTGCAGAACTTATCTCCAACCACATGGACAGTTTCCACAAGCTTATCATTCACATCTTCCACTTCATTGCAGACTTATAGGTACTGAAAACGGTTTTGTGACTCCAGATAAAAGGATTTGGGACTCTATTCTAGAGCACGAGGGGGACGGAGCATTGACTTCATTAGACGAGACCTTTCCAAATTAAAGATTAGGTTCAGGGTTCCTCTAACCATTCGGTGATCGCTCCCAGTTTTTACCCTACCGATCACTGAGACACCACTGAACAGTTGTCGTCTCGTCGTCATAATGGAGTCAATCTCATTTTTGTCTAACTATCTGAACATGACCAGGTTCACTTTCTGTGGGGCCGCTTCTGGGAAAAGAGTTCATCATAAGTGTTTCTCTTTCTCCATGAAGTAGGCCAGCTACTGACCCCTTGGGTTCTGTTGCCTTTTTCAAATTTTCCTACCTTCAGCTCACCGTCCTCTCTTGCGCCTAGTTTTGCATTGAAGTCTCCCATTAAAACCGTATAGTTGATTTTGAAGGAATGCATGGCTTAAAAGATATCCTCATATATTTCCTCAGCAAAGACACCTCCTCGACACAGATGGTCGCCCTCCCGATGATAGAACAAGTTGCTGTTTTCGAGGAGTGTCGTGTCCTCCCCCTCTCTTCGGATCTCGAATAATACTATAATATGCTTGCGTATTTTGTCTATCTCTTCTTTTAGCTCCATGATCTTCTCGTCAGTACTCCGTGTGTGTGCGTTGTATGTTGCCAGGCGGAGTCATCTTAGGTGGCCACCGAACTTTCACCTGAGATTCTTAGCACCCCCTGCCCCGCCGTTACCATGGTCACCGTAGCCAGGAATAGCGGGGACACCGAGGAATAGCGACCATCTCTTCGTAACTTTCGTCATGGGGAGATATTTTCCATAGTTGCCACGCTTGGCAAGCGAGTTTGCAAACGCAATTTTTTTGTAATATTGCTGTTGTCAGGAGGATGCTGCTGCCCATCTCCCGCTTGTTTCTCACTGTCGCCTCTTACGACAGCCTCTCAACAGCCACTACACGGCAGATACAGGGTACGAAAATATAATATTTTAATTTATCCATTTTTTTTGTTAAGGTTAATCCGAAACCCTTAGAGTTTAATGTTTAATCTAAATGCAACATCACGGGGAACAGACACAATCATACAACAAAAAATTTCCCATATATTCCCATTATTCGGCATTCCCCATTAACTTAATTAAGCCACTTACTTAAGCCATTACTTATATTAATATTTTATTGAAGGATAAAACTAGTTACAGCTGCACAATGTAATTGCGCAGCTGAATCGACGTTTTTCGCTGCTAAAAGAGATCTGTCACGTTAAATTTACAAAAATATGTTACCTTCCACATATAATTAATTTTTAATTATTTATATTTTTAATTACGTGATTGCTATTTACTTTTTATATACTTTAAAAATTACATAAGAATAGTCGTATTGTTTTGGATTTTATTACCAACACAGATAGATTGCCCTATACAATTTATGGATTGGTCGAGCAACGCCTCCGAGGAATCAGTCACTGAGCGATAGTATTGTAAAGTATGCGTTTGTGAAATTGTTGTGCCTCCTCTACACTACTCGCGAAGTAGATGGAAGTAGGACGAGGCGAATAGTGTAGAGAGGTACATTGATTCGCTTCGTCTGACCTCGTTTCGCTCGGGTGACTTCCAATCGCTGTTGGTTTTTTTGCACCAGAGTCAAAGAGCTTCGCGAAGTACCCCAAAGTTATATGAAGCGTCTCACTACTCGACGTATGCCAGTTATGAATATTTTTTTATATATTAATATTAAATATGTAGCTTTCTACATAATTATTTATTTAGTTAACACATTGAAGTCATACTGTTCACATAATTAGGTACCTATAGCAGCTGCCTATTGAACGTTATTCATGTAAAGGGAGCGGGAGACTCAAGGTGACTGAGCTCTTCGTGAAGTATAGTTACTTCACGAAGTAACTAAGAATCAGTAACTAAGAATCACCAGTAGAATAGTTCACACTAGTGTTTAGTCACGTTCTTCGGGCTGCGATTGACTTAGACGAAGTGCTCGTCGAAGTTACTTTGCAAGTATTGTAGAGGAGGCATTAGTATATCGCTTTAATTGTTATGTGTGAGTTTCGTAGTGACTGACGATTGTTTTTGTGTGCGTAGATTTCCCTCGCTAAAAATGACAGACAATTCTGTATCAGTAAAAACGCTATGGCTACTCCCCTCTGGTCCGATGGTGATCCGTATTGCTGTGTGTGATAGATCCATACCGAGAGATACAAAGATTCAAGAACGATCATTCTTTACAATTTTTTTTTTCTTGACATGGGCAGCAGATTTGAAGAGAAACACGTGGTTATTCGGTTCAAATGCAAAAAACGTTTTTTTAAGAAAAAAGTTTACGACAGACATAAATCGATTGTAACACGTATCGATTTAACATGTGGTCCCGTGCGATATACATTCGAGTTTATTAAAAAGAGTAATTTGAGTATTTGGTTAACACGTTCACGAAGACAAAGCTCAAAGAAGGTTAGGAACATTAAATTGTCCTTATTCCACTTGTATCAGGTACACATCCGTCAATTTTTTATTAATTAATCTCTTATCGCTTGGAAAAGGCTCTCAATATTAATATCAAATACCATATTTTACGAGGGCTTCGCTCTCTCACATTATTTTATAAAAAGTGGGAATGCACACAGCTCCACACACGCCGTGTGCAGTCAGCGTACACCAATCAACGCGCTCCTCCGAAGGGGACGTTAAGTTGGGAACTGTACCGTAGTCCACAGCAAAATAACTGGCGAACCAGTAAAAGAGGGCTTGGCGACCGAATTCGCGCATATCAATGTGTGTAAACGCCATACAAAATACGATTAAATCCAGCCACAGTGAATGTACGTCATACGAATTAGGAAACAATAGGCACACTGGCCATAAAAAATACTCTGTGAGCGCCACCATCTGCCAGACCGCTGTTCCTGCAGACATGATGTAAGTGTAAGGCATCACCACCAATTGCATGATCAGCACGGCCAATTGACCGCAAAACGTGTTATGAGTCTACCGCACACCTCAAGGGAATGGTGTACCACGCTGCGCGGCTTTCGGTCGCAGCCTTGAGAGCCTCCTCAGATTCTCCCTCCAGCATGAGACTGAGACCCGCATGAGATCGACACATATGCTCCACCAACCAATACAATAGCAGTATAGCCAAAACGCAGTTATAAGATAATAGTAATAATTTGCCATCAGAAAAGGTTTGGTTCACTGACGTTGAGTATATAGCATTTTTCAATCATGTTTGTCTCACCCACCAGCAAGTTGCTATCAATAATTCAAAGGTGGGAACTTTTGTGAGATAAATTATTATGTTGTTATATAAAACATCATGGAGGTAAGAAAGTCTGCAGTTCCGTAATGAAGGAACCCGACTTGGGCAAAGCTACTTAGGTTGTGAGTCAAACCAAGACGTAGAGAGCGCCAATGTGAATAGCGACTCGCCAAGAAATCATCGTAGAGTCGCAATGCTGCAGAATGCAACAAGCATCAATACGACTATCGTCAGGCTTACACCTTTCCAAGGTCCCCCATAAAGTCCCAGCAGACATCACCACTCGCATACCTCCATCAACCAGAACCACAAGATGCGTCGAATCAGGTGCAGCACAGCCACAGTTTTTTTTAATTATTTTGAGTTGTTATCAGGAAGACTCTGCCGGCTATTTCTTGTTTCGATGCTTTCTGTCACCTCTTACGGCACTCATAAGATAAGATGATATGGAGAGAGGATTATCTTCGACCGCTTTTACTACTGTTAAATAACGTCCTACCTTAGTAAGTAGTCATTTTTCTGGTTTATTTTGCCTAGCTCCAAAATTAGTTGATGTTAACTAGCATTGCTTGCACTGCTGTATTCCATTCTGAAGGATACAGAGAGCCAGTATAATCAAAAGCTGTCAGGCATTTCATCTTAGTAATCAGATATGATAACGCACGTGTAGCATTATCTGTTTAAAGTTGGCTGTGTTTATGCACAGCAGTAGCCACTTTTCACCAGGTGGACTGTAAATCAGCTAGTTTATGTATCCTTTTCTTCAAGCTATCTTAATCTACAGGATAGCCCAAATGACACCTAGTGATGTTAAACACGTGTAACTCTCGTAATAACGGTTTTTTTTTAATGACTTATTTTTATATGTTAAATAAATTTTATGGAAATTTAACTTGTGATGTGTGAAATATGACATCAGACAAATGACCACCATTTTGCTCGATACACGCATTGGCTCTTTTAGCGCATTTTGCATTACACGGCGTAATGTTTCTGGTTGCAAGCGCCGTATTTCGTCTCGAATATTCTGCTTCTGGTTTTTTAACATACACTTTGTCTTTTAAATATCCTCATAAGAAAAATCGCGCGCAGTTAAATCTGGTGAACGAGAAGGCCAAGAGGAATCTGAATTTCTTGAAATTATGCGTTTACCAAAAATTTCACGCAGCATGTCCATAGTTTGCCTAGCAGTATTTGCAGTGGCTCCATCTTGTTGAAACGATAAATTAGGATGTTGCTCCACCATTATCCGCAAAAAGTTGTCGATCATTGTTCTGTAAGAAGCCCCAGAGACTGTTTCTGGCGTTTCATCCTCATTCTCAAAGAAATATGGGCCGATGGTTTTTGTGGCCATAACACCGCACCAAACAGTGCATCTGATTGGGTGTGACTGATGCTGATGTATTGCCCTTGGATTTTCGGAGCCCCACAACCTACAGTTTTGTTTATTCACATAACCACTTCAATTGAAATGCGCTTCAACCGTCATCAAAAGATTATTTAAAAAATCATTTTGTGTGGCTAATTGTGTAAAGCGAATAGCGTATTGTAGTCGTTGTTGGGGGTCTTGTGGTAGAAGCTGTTGCACAATTTGAACTTTGTATGAATATATCTTAAGATCTAACTTTAAAAATCTCTGCAAAGTTGTTCTGGGTATACCCAATTGGCCGGAACGGCGACGAGTTGAGCCATATGGATAATTTGCAACACTCTGCTGTACAGCTTCCACGTTGTCTACAGTACGAATATTTCGATGAGAACCTCTTCCTGGATGGTCGGCAACTGAACCCAGTTCCTTAAAATGGCGAACTAAACTTGCAATCATGGAAGATGTGGGCGCTGATCTTACGTTAAAAAAACGGCGATAATTTCGCTGCGTCAGAACAATTGATCGTTGAGAGAGAATAATAAAATCGATAATTCAAATGCGTTGTTGTGGACTATACGTATTAATTTTGAATTTCCAAGAGTACAGTTATAATCTGCAAAAAGAAAAAATAAATTATGTTAAAAAATAAAAAAAGTTATTTGTGTTTCACATTAGCTGGTCTTATTTGGGCCACCCGTTATAACACTAAAATTTTATCAATTTTCTATAATCTATTAAAATCTTCGAGTAAAACGTTGAGCCAACTGTGATAACTTGATTTGGATGAGTGCATATATACTTCTGACAAGTGGGCGTACTCCCATGTCTGAAATGATTGTAAAACAATTAGATCATTGCGTGTTGACGTACTATTTTATTCCTCAAACATTCAGGTTTCCTTATAATGTCTTCCTTCATTGCCGAGCACATCGTAAATCAGCGCTTACAATTTTTAAAGTTATATTTCTTTGGGGTGTTTGGGAAAAATTATGAGAGTGAATTTTTTACGATGCACGCGCACACCGATAGCTAAAAATGTCACCATGAAATTGTTACGATGCGCGCGCACTCTGACACCTAAAAGCGACAACTTCATTAGGTAACTATCTCTCAAGTTGTCGTGGGAACTGATAACTATATTTGAGGTAGTCATTTTTGTTTTTTTACGCTAAAGAAGTATAACTTCCTACGTGCATACATAAGTACACACACTCTTTTTTTTTTGTTATGTATTTATCATTTTAAAGTTGAATACAAAAGCATTAGTAAAATAGCATCTATAAACCATAAAAGTTTGTAAATAATGCCATAAGGCTTGATAAAGAAAAATAGAATATACGTAAGGTTCCATATGTTACTAAAAATCGAGCTAAATTTATAACTTTAAATTTATAATTGCAATTCGCAATTTCATTGGTGCTGATGGCGATCAAACAGGCTGCTCGTGTAGTCTAACAATATATATATTACTTATTTAAGGTATTTATTTGTGTAACATTAGATCTTAAAATACCTTTTTCCATCTTTAAAAGAACCTTCAAGAATCCTAGGGGTATTTTCAGTACCTACAAATATTTACAATACTGTTTAGAAATTTATTATTTTTTTATTATTTTTTTTCACCAACAATATACATTCAGAAAACAACAGAAAAGATGTGCTTACATCTGATACAATACTATTGTTAGGTGAAAAATTGGTGCCTAAAGTAGGTAAAACCTGTATCTTAGGTCACCAGGTCTCCACCTGTAGGTATCCATGGACAAAATAAATAGATGAAACTACAATAAATGATTTCATTCGCAATTAAAAACAATACAACAAGATTTACTTACATTCCAGAAAAAAAAACACACACAAAAATAATAAGAAAGAGAACAAAAAAAAGGGGAATTATCTTTATAATATATAAAAATGACGTGTCACATTGTTTGTCCGCGATGAACTCCTAAGCTACTGAACTGATTTCAATGAAATTTTACACACTGTGTAAAGTTTGGTCCAACTTGAGAGATAAGATAGTTTTTATCCCTGAAAGTGACCCCCAATTTTTTTATTGCTAATTTCAGGAGTTTTTTTTAGGAAAGCAAATGGTCATCGGAAAGGGCAGAACAACGTCTGCCTGGTCAGTTAGTAAATATATAAGAATTATTTCTGTAACAGCTTGATAGCGTTTACCTTATTCTCAGTTGTTGTTTTTATTCTTAACTTTACATTATTTTACATTATACATTATAACTTTTAAAAAATACAACAATAAACTCTAAAGCCTCGACAGAACCGGTCTCCCTAAGCAATTGGCAGCAAATTTATTCAGCCAAGCGATTTACATAAAAGCAAAATCAAAATATCCTATGCATTCCGGAGTAATTCAATAACTGTCCAAGCGAAGCCCCTTATGCTTCATTTTATGGCTATTACTCTAAATAGGGTTTGATGTTAAAAATTAAGCCACCCTTTCTAACTGCCTAGTAAAAATAATTTTCAGTAATGGTTTTTCTTTACTGTGACTTTCTTAATGGTTTTTCCAGGGTAGGTTTTTACTCTGTGGCCAGTAAACCGTGTCGGCTAGGACGAGTAAAAAATGATTTGTCACTGGCCTCGGGCAAGTTAATTGCAGTCGAGTAGGTACCCTGGATCCAACCAATGGGACGGCCTCGTGATATTAGATCGCTAGACGAAACACAAAATTTGTACTTGATACTAACAGGACAGTGTATTACATTTTTATAAAGCTAAATATTAAATAGTGCAACAGCATCTTTCCTGTTATAAAAACTAAAAATAATAAAAACAACTGCGGTCGGTAACAGCCTGCCAGGCGTGACAACTATGGCAAAATCCTATCGATGAGGCAACCTACAGGAGAGAGAGAGAGAGAATCTATGTTCAACAATGGACTTTTACATTCTGTAATGGATAGATGGATACATAGCTACATATCTGCTCACAAGCTTTGCACTTTTATAAGATCATATTTGAATCGATTATTTTGAGCATTATTTTTAAGACCATTCGAATTCGATTAATCTACGTAAAACACTTAGACTACCACAAGGAATGTCCTTGTGAACATTTTTTTCTCACAGAATACCAGCGTTTAATAGCAGCTTAACACTGCTGTTTTTATATGGTGAGTGTAGAGAACTGGAGACCCATTTTACAGGAAAAGAGGCATTCCATCTTAGTCTTCACGGTTGACAACCCATTTGCATTTTGATTCGCAAACGAGGATAGATGTAGACGTTTATGGGCCACAGCAACCACTTAACATCAGGTGGACTGTATGCTCGTTTGTCAGCCTATCCTATTAAAAGAAAAGAAAAACCTATTCGAAATCATAGTTTGTGAGTTACACCGACTAAATGAAATTGCGTTGTGACAAAAATCGTTGCGTTAAAAAAGGATTTCACATTTATCAGAAATACAACACAGGCGCATAATGTAGGCTAGTTACAATTTGATCTGATAAACCGACTGAGTTAAAGTTAACCATAACAAATATGGCTAAGAGGTTAACCGCAATGAAAAATGAAAAAAACATTAGTACAATTCATCGTTACCAGGTATGTTTACAACAGATACCAGATTTAATTTACGAAATGTAGTTGTCATTCCTCATACTGTATCTGGGGTAAATTAATTTGCTTTACGGTCCAGAACACCAATAACACTATATCAAGGCCCGTCGTGGTCGGCCCCTGGCTGTAAATAGAGGTAGTGTAAATCAAGACCGCATTCCACTGCTTGCTAAGCCTTTAATGATGAACCCGTTGTAACTTTTATGCTTAATTAAAGAAGTTTCATGAATCTAAGAAGTTGTTAAATCCTTGCGTGCTGGTGTGGTTTTTTTATTTCATAAGTTAAAGTATAAGTTATAGATTATGTTAGAAGGACATCTTCCACATGTGAGAATGATATGAATTATTTATACTTCGCTTTCATGTTATAATATGACAAAACAACTCGAAACCATTAAATTAAATCTATACATACTCCTATAATAAATCTGTTGAAAAGTTGTTTCTGTAATTCTAGTATATTCTTGAAAACACAAGTCCAGGGGACTATATAAAGGGTACAGAAGCCGAATTAATTGTGTTTAGAATTTTTGTCTCTCCGTCAGTCTGTATGTCTGTCTGTGTATTCCGAATTCAAGCAAAAACTACTGGACCGATTTACATGAAATTTTATATGTAGGTAGTTAGTAATACTATGGGTAAATTCAATTGTGCATGCGTTAAGCGCATTAAAAATTACGTATAACATAATTGTACCTAATTTTTTAAGTAGTTTAAATACAGACAAGTTTTCAATAAAATCCTTACTAATACTTCCAATATTCTGATTTATTTCTGTCAAACTACAATTAAAAATAAGTTTAGAAAATACGAAAGAGCAAACCATTTAATGCGGAGATTTTAATTTTTAGACCCAATACTGGATATTTCTGACTGATCAATTAAAATAATTAAAATATTTTAAATTTTGATAATGATTAAAAATATGCGATGGGGGAGTTTTCACATAATATAAAAATAGAAAAACATTCAAATTCAAGATAAATATTTGTGGGCCATACAAGTTCTTGTTCATAAATCGTATGTGAAATAGAAACCGTGGCCCATGGCTCCGCAGTCAAACGTTTACCTACTATATTGCTCTCGGCAGCACTGCGCTATGCTTAGTAGCACTAGGTAAGGTTAGGTAGCACTTCGCTACCCTTGTTAGTACTATGCTATACTTGGTAACACTGCGTTACACTCGGCAGCAATTAGTTGCAGTAAGTAGTATCATCCCAGATGACTTCTTAGGTAGAAATGAACGTTATCAACAAATAAACAAGCTTAAGTTGTAGTCAGAAAATAATAGCCTGTTATATTTTTAAATAAATTATTTTTAGAAAATTTGTTGACAATTCTATAAAATATGTAAAAAATATATTGGCAAATCCATTTGTGCATGCCTTAAACATAATAAAAAAATTACGTATAACATGAATAACGTAAATTTTTAAAGTTTTAATTACACACAAGTTTTCACTAAGGACCTTATAATTATTACTATACTTCAAATTTTACGATCATTTTATGTCAAATTTCAATTCAAAAAAGTTTAGAAAATCCAAAAATGCACGACTCATTACTCATATGATCGTTAAAAAATTAAAAAAGATGTAAAATGTAGTTCTATTCGTCAAACAGTTCCAGTAGGAGTCACCGAAGTATACTTTCAAGTCACTCTATCAAGACCGAAGGTAAGGTCTCATCATAACTAACAAAACAAGGCCAAACTCGGCGCATCTATTTATCCTTGTCGTGGAGTTCCAGTTGCAGTTATCAAAGTACACTTTCAAGTCACTGTATCAAGTGCAGAAATGAAGTCTTATTATAACTAACAAAACAAGGCCAAACTCGGCACATCTAGTTCTCCTCGTCAAGGAGTTCCAGTTGCAGTTATCAAAGTACACTTTCAAGTCACTTTATCAAGTCCGGAGGTAAGGTCTTATCATAAACAACAAAAAGAAGCCAAACTAGGCACATCTAGTTCTCCTCGTCGAGGAGTTCCAGAAGCATTTATCAAAGTACACTTTCAAGTTACTCTATCAATTCCTGAGGTAAGATCTCATCTTAACCAACAAAACGAAGCCAAACTAGGCACATCTAGTTCTCCTCGTCAAGGAGTTCCAGAAGCATTTATCAAAGTACACTTTCAAGTCACTCTATCAAGTCCAAAGGTAAGGTTTCATCATAACTAACAAAACGAGGCCAGACTCGGCACATCTAGTTCTCCTCGTCGAGGAGTTCCTGTAGCAGTCATCAAAATACACTTTCAAGTCACTATATTAAGTCGGGGGGTAAAGTCTCATCATAGCTAACAAAACGAGGCCAAACTCGGCACATCTAGTTCTCCTCTTCGAGGAGTTCCTGTAGCAGGCATCAAAGTACACTTTCAAGTCATTCTATCAAGTCCGAGGGTAAAGTCTCATCACAACGAACAAAACGAGCTCAAACTCGGCACGTCTATTTCTTCTCGTCGAGGAGTTCCAGAAGCATTTATCAAAGTACACTTTTAAGTCACTCTATCGAATCCAGAGGTAAGGTCTTATCATAACTAACAAAACGAGGCCAAACTCTGCACATTTAGTTCTCCTCGTCGAGGAGTTCCTGTAGCAGTCATCAAAGTACACTTTCAAGTCATTCTATCAAGTCCGAGGGTAAAGTCTCATCAGAACTAACAAAACGAGCCTGTGGGTTGCGTAGGTGAAATAAAATGTTATTCACAGTCTTTTGGTATTTACTTCGAATTTCAACGCAACACCATATATATACAGAAGGAGTATATAGCACAAGCACAAATAGTTAGCAAGAAAGTATACAGTACAGAGAAGAAATAGAGAAAGTTCACAGTAATAATTTAACAGTAAAAACAATAATACGTAAGCGGGCAATTCCAAAGCGGTTAGCATCGAGCGACATGCACTTCGCGTCAGGAGCAGGTTCCGACTGGCGGGAGGTCCGTAAAACTCGGACGCTGCGCATGAGTCGATCGAGGTGGCGAAAACAAAGGAACCGGTCTCGGTATGCTTGTTTCCATTTGCGATATACGTCACGACGGCTCGCTGGCTGAGTGTAATAATGTATTGTGTTAATATAAAATTAATGTATAAATAGATATACATAATACTTTATATAAATATTATAGATATAAAATTAGTACTGTTTAATATTAATAAATAAATATAATGGTATGATGCTAAAAATTATAAATGTTATAAATATATAATTTTATAAATGTAGGAGAATAGCCTACATCACTTCCCCCCAGAGACCATCCTATGGGCGATAATAGTCTGGAAACCGAACTCGGCGTCCAGAGCGTGTTACGCGTTGTGTTTCTATGTGTGGTGTTGGTGTGGGAATGATTGGGTTATGTGGTGTGTGTAGAGTGTATTTGTCTGCGAGTATGTAGGCCGGTTTGAGTCGGTCTATCGATACAGTGACTTCTTTACCCTTGACCAGAAGCTTAAACACTTTGTTACCGCGTGTGAGGACTTTATGTGGACCGGTGTAAGCAGGTTGTAAAGAACTTCGCAAAGCACCTTCGCGAAGAAAAACATAGTCGCAAGAATTTAGATCTTTAAAAACAAATGTCTTCTCGGTGTTGTGCCGAGTTGTTGGTACCGGTTGCAAGGTCTTGGCGATATTACGGAGTCGTGCAGTGAACTCAGTGATGTCCACAGGGCCATCTGTACTACGTTCAAAGAATTCTCCAGGTAATCGAAGAGGCTCGCCGTATACGAGTTCTGCGGAAGACGTTTGCAGATCAGCCTTAAAAGCACTGCGTATGCCAAGTAGGACCCATGACAGTGATTCAGTCCAACCACTGTCAGCATGACACATAATAGCGGCTTTTAACTGTCGATGAAATCGTTCGACTATTCCATTGGACGCAGGATGATAAGCTGTTGTGCGCTTATGTTGAAAGCCAGCAGTTTTTGATAGATGTTGAAACAGGGCTGATTCAAATTGTCGTCCTCGGTCTGTGACAATTTCCTCAGGACAACCATAGCGAGCGATCCAATGGAATAGCAAAGCTTGTGCAACAGTTTCGGCTGTAATGTCGGCTATTGGTACTACCTCAGGCCATCGCGTAAAACGGTCGATTGCGGTGAGGCAGTAGCGGTAGCTTTTTGACCATGGAAGTGGACCAATGAGGTCTATATGGACGTGTCTAAAACGCGTGCGAGGTAAGGCGAAAGTACCCCAAGGTGAGGATACGTGTCGGCTTACCTTGGAACGCTGACAGGCAATACAAGTTTTAGCCCAGTCTCGACAGTCCTTCCTCATACCTGGCCAAACGTAGCGTTCTGCTACCATTTGAGCAGTGGCCTTTGCTCCAGGATGGCTCAGGGAATGAAGACTGTCAAAGACTTGTTTGCGAAGGGTGTTGGGCACAAATGGTCTACGGATTGGTGTACTTATGTCACAGTACAATGTAGTACTGCAACCAGGAATATTGTACTGTTCAAAACGGAGTGACGACGAACCAGTTTTTATAAGCTGGGCAAGTTCTACGTCATTGGCTTGGGACTCGGCTAAGGTGGCGAGATCGACGGGCGCTTCCAGTTCCTCAATGCGACTTAAGGTGTCGGCAACAATGTTATCTTTGCCAGATATATGCCTTAAGTCAGTTGTGAACTGGGCTATGAAGTCTAACTGTCTATACTGACGAGGCGAGCAGTTGTCTTTCCTTTTATGGAATGCAAAACTGATCGGTTTATGGTCAGTATAGATGGTAAAGTGTCTCGCCTCCACCATATGACGAAAGTATTTAATAGCTTCATATATAGCTAATAACTCTCTGTCATATGGGGAATACCTCTGCTGAGTTGGGCTTAACTTACGCGAAAAGAACGCAAGTGGTTGCCATGCTCCGCCTTTCAGCTGCTGAATTACGGCACCTATAGCTACGTCCGACGCATCTGTTACTAATGCCAATTTGGCTTCGCAGTCTGGATGGGCTAATAAAGCTGCATTAGACAGACTACGTTTGCAGTCTTCAAAAGCTTTGATTTCTTTATCTGTCAAAGTTATTGGTTGGCGACCTTTGACAGCACCAGTCAGGAGGTTGTTAAGAGGCGCTTGTGTTTGGGCGGCATTGGGTAGAAATCGCCTATAAAAATTAATGATACCCAAAAAACTCCTCAACTGACGTACCTCCTTGGGTTGTGGGTAATCCAGAATGACCTGTACCTTTTCTGCAAGGGGCTTAGTGCCACTTTCCGAAATACGGCAACCAAGGAAAATGACTTCATCAACACCAAAAATACACTTAGAGGTGTTTATAAGCATCCCAAATCTCTTGAGTCTGTTAAATACTTCGCGAAGATGTTTCTCGTGTTCCTCTTCGTTTCGTGAAAATATTAGAAAGTCGTCAAGGTAACAGTAACAAAATTCTAAGCCCCTGGTCATCTCATCCACGAATCGTTGGAAGGTTTGCGCTGAGTTGCACAAACCGAACGACATGTAAGGGAACTCATAAAATCCAAACGGTGTGGTAATTGCAGTTTTTGGTATGTCGCACTCACTGACAGGTATTTGGTTATAAGCCTTAAACAGATCGATAGTGCTGAAGACCTTACAACCAGCTATACTATGGGTAAAGTCGTGTATATGTCTGATTGGATACCTGTCAGGGATGGTGCGAGCATTGAGCATTCTATAATCCCCACACGGGCGCCAACCGTTGTCTTTTTTCGGTGCGAGATGAAGAGGCGATGACCATGAGCTTTCTGAAGGCCTAGCTGTACCATTGGCTAACATGGATTCGAATTCTTGTCGAGCAATTTTGAGCTTATCGGGTGCTAAGCGTCTTGGAGAAGAAGTTACTGGTGGGCCTGGTGTCGTGCGAATGTGGTGTATAGTGTTGTGTGTTATCGTGTGTTGTGTACCAGCGGGTCGCGTGATTTCAGGAAACTCACCTAAAATTTTGTGATACCGCGAGCTGCCAGTCGAAACCTTCACAGATGAAACAGAATCTGGACAAGAAATTAAAGATACATTAGTAACTAAAGTAGTAGTACTATCTATTAATCTTTGGTTTCGACAATCAACAATTAGGTTATAAAAAGATAAGAATTCAACACCAATTATAGCTTTCGTAACATCAGCTACCACAAAACGCCACTTAAAACTACGTCGCAGTCCAAGATCTAGGGTAAGGTGGGCATAGCCGTAAGTCTTTATGGTACTCCCGTTGGCTGCACAGAGTTCGTAATTGGTGGCTGCACGACGATCACGAATTAAGGACCTTGGAAAAACACAGAGGTCGCTTCCTGTATCGACCAAAAATTGTGTTTTTGAGGTGCGGTCCGTGACGAATAGGCGACCAGTAGTGTTAGGACAGTCGTCAGTCGCCATTAATGACCGTCCTGTAAGTTTCCCGCCTTAATATCACACGGTGGCAGGCATTTATGTGCGCGGCCACCATATTTGGCGTGATACCAGCAAAGTGGGAATTTTTTATATCGAGACTGCGATCTTGATGAAGAACGCCCACGCTGGTGGTGTCTGCTCCTGGAACGGGGCCTCCTATTTACCTGAGTTGACAGTCTTTGCAGTTGCTTACGAAGTTCGGCAACTTCCCTTGTTAAGGCGTCGCAGCTGAGACCAGGTGTGGATGTACTTGCCGGGCACGTAGAGGCGACTTGCGGTGAAGACGGTACAATGTCCTGTATCTGCTAAATCTGCCAGCACTTCCAATGACGCGCTGGGTTGCGCGGCTAGCACGGTCTGGATACTCCTCGGCAAACGGCTGGTCCAGATAGTCTGCAGGAAATCGTCAGGTACTTGGGGTCCTGCTAGGCTCTGGAGGTGTCGCAAGAACTGTGAAGGCTTCCTGTCACTCGGAGTAAATAGACTATTGATTTCCATTTGGCACTATCTTAAAACACCTTTTCTCTCTTTACTTTTTTTAATATTTTCCAATAGTGATTTGTAAATTCATACTCTAGCCAAGCATTGCTTAAAAATATCTATGACTATTATTATCACATTTCATTCCTTACATTCAAATAAACAATCTACCTTCAAACAAAAGCATTAACACACTTCACATTATAATAAAAAAGCACCAAAGACATCAACGATGAACATTTATTTTCATTCACTGCGATCAAGAAATATACAATCCGTGCGAAAGAAGACTAATAATATACCGCTCACCAGATGTCGCTAGTTGGGACTGAGGTGATGTTATTTGTCACAGTGTCACCATAACTGGAAAGTTGCGTTACAATTTAAAGTTTTTCGATTTCTAATTTATACACCTATTTAAACAAAACAATGGCTCAGTGGTTGCTCTTTACAATGACTCTACTTTTTTTGCACATTTTTAATTTTTTTACTTTTACCAATATCTGTAGTTTGATTTATCCATTTTAATCTAATTAATATGTATAAAATATAATTAATATTTCTGATTGTGTAGTGGTGGAGTAAGAATAGACTACTACTAACTATATAGTACTAAGATAGAATAGACTAGAAATAAAAAAACTGCGGTTGCCAACTCAGTTGCCAAGCGTGGTAACTATGGCAAATATCCCTCTTGGGGCAATCTATTGGGCAGGCCTATGTTTAGCTGTGGACTTTAATAGGCTGTCACGGTAGCGGATAGCTAAATGGCGCCACCCAGATAGCAAAAAAGTCGAAACATCTAGTTCTAATCGTCAACGAGTTCCAGTGGCCATCTTTAAAGTACACTTTCAAGTCATTCTATCAATTCCGGGGGTACGCTCTCATTATAACTAACAAAACGAGCCTAAACTCGGCACATTTAGTTTTCCTCGTCGAGGAGTTCCAATACCGACACAACTTCAGGTCTATAAAGTCCAAGACGTATAAGTATATTTATTTATATATAAATCCCACGTGCTTTTAGCGAAACAAAATATTGTAATAAAAGTCTGTGATTATAAAAATAATAATAACAACCTACCTTGGTCAAGTATGTATCAAATTTGGTTTTTGGTATATTATGTACTTCGCGATCGATATTTTTCAGCCCGAGCCGCTGTAACAAACGACCACTCACGACGGCATTTAAGGCCGGACTAAAGTACCCTGTGACTGAAGCTCGAAGTGCGGCTTCAGCCTATTTAGTAAAATATAAATTAATACAAGGATATCAAACCAACGAAAATATCGCCATTTGAGAGACGAAATAATTAATTATAACTAAACAAATTGCCGTGTAGTGGCGGTTAAGAATATCCACTACCCCATATATTCCCGTGGGTGTCGTAAAAGGCGACAAAGGGACAAAGGCAGGAGATGGGCAGCAGCATCTTCCTGGTAACGGAAAAATACAATAAAAAACTGCGGTTGCCAACCCGCTTGCCAAGCGTGGCAACTATGGCAATATACCCCCCATAATGAAAGTTACGAAAAGACGGCCCCCAGTCCCCGGCGGCCCCGCTATTCCTGGCTACGGTGGCGACCATGGTAACGGCTGGGCAGGGGTGCTAAGAATCTCCGCTGGAGGTTCGGTTGCCACCTACAACGAGTGTGTCGACGAGTGTTGCGTACCTTATACTCAGAATCACCAAACGGTATTCGCTGAAGGTCATACAGGTTTATGCACCAACCTCGGCACACCCCGATGAGGAGGTGGAGGAAATGTATGAGGATATCTCTAGAGCCATGCATTCCTCCAAAACCCAATATACGGTGTTAATGGGAGACTTCAATGCAAAACTAGGCTTAAGAGAGAACGGTGAGCTGAAAGTGGGGAAATTTGGAATAGGGCAACGGAACCCCAAGGGCCAGCAGCTGGTCGACTTCATGAAGAAAGAGGGACTCTTTATGATGAACTCTTTCTTCCAGAAGCGGCCCCACAGAAAGTGGACCTGGTCGAGCCCCGACGGTTCGACAAAAAATGAGATTCACTTCATTATGACGACCAGACGACAACTGTTCAGTGATGTCTCAGTGATCGCGAGGGTGAAAACCGGCAGCGATCACCGAATGGTTAGAGGTGTACTGAACCTAAACGTTAAGTTGGAGAGGTCTCGTCTAATGAAGTCAACGCTCCGTCCCCCTCGTGCTCTGTTCCAAAGTACCAAAACTTTTCAGCTCGAGTTACAAAACCGTTTTCAGTGCCTAGAAAACTGCAATGAAGTGGACGGTATGAATGACAAGCTCGTGGAAACTGTCCATGCGGTCGGAGCTAAGTTCTGCAAGACCCGCCGCAGAAGAACACAAAAACTCTCCGATCACACTCTTAATCTCATGGCTGTTAGACGGGAGATGAAGCTACATTCTTCAACAGATTTGACAGCATACAGACAACTGAACAGACAGATCTCCAAATGCATGCGGCGGGACTTACGCAACTTCAATACAGCTCGTATTGAAGAAGCGATCGAGCGGAACCAAGGCTCCAAAGTCTTTGCCAGAGATTTGTCTGCCAGAAAGAGCAAACTGTCAAAGCTGAAGACAGAATGTGTCACCGGGACACCTGAGATTATGAGTGAGATTAAGAGGTTCTATGGGCAGCTGTACACGTCATCGTTGGAGCCACACGCAAGTGTGAGTAACGATCCAAGAGCGAGTCTTATCCGACATTATTCCGATGATATCCCGGACGTCAGTCTGAGCGAGATTAGAATGGCTCTCCAGCACCTTAGAAACGGCAAGGCCCCAGGCGAGGATGGAATTACAGCGGAGCTTCTGAAAGCGGGTGGAAAACCGGTACTTGAAGTCCTTCAGAAGCTCTTTAATTCCATCCTTCATGGTGGCATTACACCGGAGGCGTGGAGCAGAAGTGCGGTGGTCTGGTTTTTCAAGAAAGATGACAACACTCTCTTAAAGAACTACAGACCGATTTCCCTTCTGAGCCGCGTCTACGTGCTGTTTTCAAGAGTCATTATGAATCGTCTCGCGCGCAGACTTGACGACTTCCAGCCTCCCGAACAAGCCTGTTTCCGAAAAGGTTTTAGCACCATAGACCACATACATACCCTACGGCAAATTGTACAGAAGTCCGAGGAGTACAATTTGCCACTATGTCTGGCGTATGTGGACTATGAGAAAGCCTTTGATTACGTCGAAATTTGGGCGGTGCTGCAGTCCCTTCAGCGGTGCCAAGTTGACTGTCGGTATATTGAAGTGTAAGTGCTTGTACAGTAGGGCAACGATGGCTATCCGAGTACAGAACCAGAGTACGAAACCTATCCAATTGCAGAGAGGTGTAAGACAGGGTGACGTCATATCCCCGAAACTCTTCACCGCTGCATTGGATGACGTCTTCAAGCTTCTGGACTGGAAAGGATACGGTATCAATATTAATGGCGAGTACATCACTCACCTTCGATTTGTCTACAATATAGTCCTTATGGCAGAATCGCTGGAGGACCTAAGCACTATGCTCAATGACCTCATTTGTGTTTCCCAACGGATAGGTCTTAAGATGAACATGGACAAGACAAAGATCATGTTTAATGTCCATGTCACACCTATGCCGGTAGTTGTTGGGAACACTAATCTCGAAGTTGTTGACGAGTATGTTTACCTGGGACAAATAATCCGACTAGGTAAGTCCAACTTCGACCGAGAGGTCAATCGACGAATTCAACTCGGTTGGGCACTGTTGTTGAAACTTTAACGATGCCAACACTAGTACCGACAAGTTCAAAGATACTGTCGCCGACGACGGTGTTGGAGGATTTTAAAAGCTTGCTGAATTTGAAATAAAGTGTAGCTAAAACAGATATTTTAAATAACCTACATGCTTATATTCATTATAAATAGTTTTTTTTTGATAATAACATTACAGCACTTATGTATTTTTTCGTGTATTTTTATATCAAATTGTATACAAATCTTCGAATCGTTTAATTACTACTGCGGAAGAGCAACAGAAGCGGTCGAGAACTTTCTTATATACAGTGTAAACACCGAAAGTGTTTTATTTTTAATGGGATAGGGTGACAAACGAGCACACAGTCCACCTGATGATAAGTGGTTGCTGTGACCCATAGACATTAACATATATCCTCAATAAAAAATCAAAATGCAGATACGTCATAGAAACAATAGAGTGAGGCTTCTATTTTTTTCTGTTTCATAAAACGTAGCAAAACTTTAATATCTTAAAAAAGAATTCCCGTTCGAACGATGTAAAATGTTCTAACTCGACACCTTTTGAAGTCTTGTGTTAATGTTGACATCGCACAAGATTTAACAAAAAGAACTCTTGTCGTTTGATCACGGAAGCGTGAGATCGAATGAAAAGCAATGTAAATAAAGCAAAGCATACCAAGTGCAAATCATAGAATGTTAAGTTACAGGCGCTAATAGCCCGTTAATTATATGTTAAAGCATTTTCGTATATCTTCCTTATTCTACAGGCCCAAAATTTTGGATCTAAGCTTCCTCTATAAACTGTGCAATGTGTTGCCAGTGATGACATACGGAACTGAGACGTGGTCCTTCACTGCTGGCCGGATGAGGAAGCTCAAGGTTGCTCAGCGAGCTATGGAGAGGGCTATGCTCGGAGTTTCTCTGCGTGATAAACTCAGAAATGAGGATATCCGCAGTAAAACCAGAGTGACCGACATAGCCCAACGTATTAGTTATCTGAAGTGGCAATGTCCCGGCCATATAGCTCGAAGAACCGACAACCGATGGAGAAGAAAGGTTCTCGAGTGGCAGCCTCGTACCGGCAGGCGAAGTGTAGGGCGTCCCCCCACTAGATGGAGTGACGACCTGGTAAGATATGCAGGAGGTCGATGGATGCAGGTGGCTCAGGACCGTGCTTTGTGGCATGCTTTGGGGGAGGCTATGTTCAGCAGTGGACTTGTGAAGGGCTGTAATGATGATGATGATGATGAATTTAGGCTGCTACATACATACAAAATTAAACTTTGTACATCTGCTGGTGTAAAGTTTATTTTTAATCATTTAATAATAAACCATTATAATTATAAAACTTCGCAAATTTTTAGTGGCCTATAACAATTGATTTTCACTTACACAAACAAATGGGCTAAAATTCTGTTCAGTTACCAACATACAAGTTTTATGTATTATTATCATTATAACTACTACAAGTAATATTAGTTTTACAACATCTTTAGTATAAAAAATGTCCACAGTTATAACTTAATATTTACCAAAAAACTTTACGCGCCTAGTGCGATTTAAAATAAATAAATTTTATCAAAAAATCTGTAATAATTATTAAAAATTAAACTTAATCTGAATTATTGTACTAAAACTAATTTATCCACAAATACCATACAAAACCGCTGAAGGGTTTTAGCCGCATGAATTTTAATCAACGCACTCTCAGCTCCTGACAAACGAACTTATAAACCCAATTTGCATAGTGGACGAAAATAGCATGATGGCGGCGTAACTTAATAATATGCAATAATTAAATGCGTATCTGCTGAAATGGATTTTCAAGCCATAAAAACTATACATAACAAAAATTTGATATTATAATAAATTTTTAAGTAAGTACATTTTTTAATTAATAAGGTTTAAAGAACTTGTTTCATAAGAAACAGAGTTCTACTTACAATGAGATACAAAGTTTAAAGAGATAACAGATGTGTAACGCCTTCGATATCAGCGGTGCCGCCGCCTACGTAAGCATTTACTACTTACGCTCACGTCGCAAATATGCTAGCGGTTGTCACGAAATTGGGAATAAAATATTTTTGGATATAATAATACTTATTTTCATTTACGAACATTATGTACATACTTATAAGATATAAAAATTTATTCAACAAGATCGTTTTTATTACTACAAGAAAAATCACATTTTCAAGTGTTGCACTGCCAAATATTTTCGTGACACTTTCTTTTTATAGATGTTTTCAGTTGCGGCATTTCTTCTGTGGAACCTATAGCGACACCCGTAGACGCGCGGATGGTCGTCGCTGTCTACGTGTAACCAAAGGATGGACAGGTCCGAACCTTCAAGACTGAAGTGTTCCGGGTAACTTTTACAGTAACAATGTTTTCTCCGACAAGTTTCTTAATTTATTAAACTTTCGAAGTAACTTCTCGAGAAGAAATTATAAAAAAGTCAAAGTGTGATGTTTGCCAACGTCCAAGAGGATACACAGTAAATTGTAAATGTTGTCAAACATAGTTAATACTTAGCAGCAAATACCGCAAAATTATGTTAATTTTAGCAGTGTCACTTTTAAAATTATCATTGTGTTGTTTTCAGGAAAATGAAAATTCTTTAGCTTCACTAAAGTTATCAAATTCTATTTATCATTGTGTATATAATGCTAAGATGAACCCACAATTACTAGTTTGGGTTATAGTAAAAAATTGTAAGATTGATTGGTCAGACGGTTACTAATAAAAAGAAGAGACGGTTACCAAGAAGTACAATATATCGTACTGCATTCATTTTCTTCTAATTCTAGCCCCTGTAAGGCATAGGTTTTAAAACAATAAATATATTCTATGCGAACCAATATACAAACACTTATTCCATAAAATAAACTGAAGCGATATTATCGAAATGGTAATGCTGATCTCCGTTATTATTAGTCAAAGAGAGTTTAAGATTAAATTCAAAGATGCTTACCGCTTCTAATTTTCATATTACTACTCTCTACAGTATATGCGCCCAGAGACACTTTAAGAAACTTCTCACATTACGCAAAAAACACCCACTTGACGTATAACTTTAAGAACATTATAATTTTGGCAACTTGTATCTAAAAAAACTTTTCACGACTCATGAAATGGCTATGTTTGACAACATTTACAATTTACTGTGTATCCTCTTGGACGTTGGCAAACATCACACTTTGACTTTTTTATAATTTCTTCTCGAAAAGTTACTTCGAAAGTTTAATAAATTAAGAAACTTGTCGGAGAAAAAATTGTTACTGTAAAAGTTACCCGGAACACTTCTTTGTGCCTCGAGCTGGAGTTTGCGTATACGTCAGAGATGACATCTGTTCTCGACGCCTCGGCAGTCTTGGAGGTTCGGACCTGTCCATCCTTTGGTTACGTGTAGACAGCGACGACCATCCGCGCGTCTACGGGTGTCTCTATAGGTCCCACAGAAGTAATGCCGCAACTATAAAGGCAATGAATAATTCACTTTTATTATCTTGATTCAATGAAAAAAATATATCTTTTCTACCCTCCAACATTTTTCTACTCCCTATCTTTTTTACTCCTCAATACAAATATATTACGTAAAAATTTTAATACTTAACCTCACGCTCATATTATAGAAACCGTATTTTATAACTATGTCCAATTTTAATTATCTATGTGAAACAGTCTTAGTTAAAACACTACTGTGTTATGATGGAATGTGAACGCAACGAAAACTATAGAAAACAATGAAATTTTTCTATTGTCGGATAAGGCTAGAAAACTTTATAAACTAGTGTTGTAAGGTATTAAGAACAGATAACCCTTGTGAAGTTATCATTGTCTGATTGTGTGTATTTGATTTGCACCTATAAGAGTGACACGATCTAGTAGATACACAAAACAAATAGGTGTAGAATAGATATACAGTATAGTAAAGTAACCCACTATAATGAAATAGTATTAAAAATACCTTTAATAACTAATCGAGACGTTTTCATTAAGGCACGTAGCACAAAAAAATGGTATTCACAAATTTCTAAAATTAGGTTTTAATTTCGTTTCAGTTATTTGACAAAAATTGTATTTAGGTTTGTTCTATGAAAATAAAGAAAACAACATAATTTTCGAAATTCGAAAGTCTAAACAAAGGTTTTGTGTTCCCCGGATTCCGAGGCATCAAAATGTCCCAAAGTAATACGCCGGTTGAAAGCGAAATTTTGCTTTGAAGGTGCTATGCGAACATTTTTCGCACTCTAATGAATTTTAAACTTTGTTTCTTTTTAAAGATAAGGCCATAAAACTTTATCTTGTGTAACAACAATTGTTATGTTTGACATTTACATCAGTAATATATTTACATTAATAAATATAATGATTTCTTACATTTACGCTAAAACTAGACATTTAAATTAAAAAAAATCCATAAAACTACTTTTATTAGAATGAAAAAAATTAATAATAATACAAACACAAAGTTTATGAATAAACTCCAATTTAAAAACCAACTGAAAAATGTTAACAAAAAAGTAAGTTCTTAGTGGTGCTATTGAGAATTGATACAACTCTAACTCAAAAAGTATTGAGAATTGTTTTGGTTATAATAATATTTATAAATTAAGTTTAATGGGTTAGCGCTTTTAAAGCTGCAGCTGTCAAACTAATTTTAACGCGGGTCAGGTTTTTCGCAATCTTTGATTCAATCTGAAAGGGAAACAAAGTTGGGACCGGGACTCATTAAACCGAAAGCAAATGTTTGTGGAACATCTCTACAACAAAATTTAATTTAATTTCTGGTGCTGCGTATTACTTTTAACCTTTTTCGTTTGCCATGTAAGCCGCAATATTTATTTTGAGTTTTACAAATGTATTTTCATTTCATTGGTTTAATTGACCGTAAGCTTACATAATATGATGGAGCATAATATTTATTTATTTAAACTTCATTGAATCTTACAACAATATAAGATCAAAAGGCGGTTACAAAGAACATAAAAACTATTGGTGAATCCAATTGTGCATACCTTAAACACATTATAAAAATTACGTATAACATGATTAAACGTAAATTTTTAAAGTCGTTTAAATACACACAAGTTTTGCCTTATAAACTTAATACTATAATCTTATAATTTAATGTCAAACTTCAATTAAAAAAGTAAGTAAAATCAGAAAGAGCACGATTCATAATGCTCATATAATCGTGAAAAAATTAAAAATGAAAATTGTAATTCTATTTGTCAAAGAGTAGAGTAGCAGTCACAGAGTAGCACATTCAAGTCACTCCGTTAAGACCGAATTTAAGGTCTGATCATAACTAACAAAACGAGCCCAAACTCGGTCCAAACCCAAACTACTGGAAATGAGGCATTCCGTCCTAGTCCTCACGGGTGACAACGTATCTGCATTTTGATTCCCAAACGAGGATAGATGTAGATGTCTATGGGCTGCAGCAACCACTTACCATCAGGTGGACTGTCTGCTCGTTTGTCACCTTTATCCTATAAAAAAACTCAATTTAAATTTGAATACTCTTCGAGGATTTCCAGTAGATTTCACCGAAGTACATCTTCCGTGACTGCTACTGGACGGTCACTCTTATACAGCCCGAAAGGAAGGTCTCATCATAACTTACAGAATGAGGCCAAACTTGGCACACCTAGTTCTACTTTTCGAGGGGTTTCAGTAATATTCATCAAAATACACCTTAACATCACTCTACCAAGCACGGAGGAAAGGTCTCGTCATAACTAACAAAACGAGACCAAACTCGGCATACCTAGATCTACTCTTCGAGTTCCAGTAGCATTAATAGAAGTACACCTTCAGTTTACTTTATCAAGTAAGGAGGTAATTTCTTATCATAACTGACAAAACAAAGCCGAACTCGGCCCATTTAGTTCTACTGTTCGAGGACTTCTAGTAACATTTACCGAAGTACACCTTCAGGTCACTCTATCAAGTGCTAAGGTAAGTTCTCATCATAACTAACAAAACGAGGCCAATCTCAGCACACCTAGTTTTTGTACATGGTAGAGCCATGCTGCAGCTATATTTATATTATAGTTGTAGCAAGAATGGATCGGCTCGACCGAGGAAGGACCACGCTCTCACAGAATACAAGCGTAAAATAACAGCCTAATGCTGCTGTTTCGTAGGATGAGTGTAGAGAACCGGAGACCCTTTTGACTAGAAAAGAGGCATTCTATCTTAGTGCTCACGGGTGACAACACATCTGCATTTTTATTCTTAATCGTGGATAGATCTATCTCTATTATACAGCATTCACTTACCATCAGGTGGACTGTGTATTTGGTTGTCACCATTATTCTACAAAAAAAAAATTATGTGGATACATACAATTATATTATTGAATAAAGAAATCATTCGATTGTTTAATTTCTCAACTACTTTCTTAAAACTCATATTTAAAAAATGGTTTGGACATTATGTGTGACTATATCAAATATTTAAAAATATACTTTAAACGAAGTACATGTTTTGATATGTGTATAAATAAAGATGAAACAACATTCCAAACTCGTAGGCATTTTCAAGGTTTCCTATAAGAAAAAATGCCTATAAAAAGGGTCTCTGGTTCTTTACACTCACCATGCGAAACACAGCAGGTTATTTATTAATGTGTTAGGCTATTATTTTACGCTGTTATTCAGTGAGAGCGTGGTCCTTCCGCAGTTGAGCCGATTTATTTGTGCTACAACCATAATATAAATGAAGCAAGGCTCTACCACATATAGTTCTTTAAGTCTAAGCACCGTCTTAAAAAAATATTTTTTAAGAGTTTAGTTTTTCACATTTTTGAGTAGAATATATAATATCGCAATCTCCACGTAACAACTAGAATGACACGTAACAAATAAAAATTAATTTTCTTTTTTATCTTCAATTTATTTTTAAATTTTATATAGAAGAGCAGAACTTCCTGTCACAGGTATAAATTTACTTAAAAGGATGTCCCTACAATGGATTTATGGTATCTACAAACCATGTATTAATAAACCTAGCAAGCTAACAGCATAGGAAAGTGGCGAAGCAATCAGCTTTGTAGCTGTTTCTAACGGTTGCCGTTGAGCAATCAGTTTCAAAATAGGAGGTTCAGATGCCTGGGTGATCAGTCATCGATTGCCGAAAACAGAATTTGAAAATTCGAAACCGTTCTCGAGATAATCGTGGGACAGACGGACAGACGGACGGACAGACGGACAGACGGATAGACGGACAGACGGACAGATAGACAGACATCGTGAAATCAATAAGTGACTTCGCAAACTTCGTCACTTAATAATAGTGTTTAGGCAAGAATATTTTACCTTCGAAACGTATTCTTTAACGCGCGCGCGTGGCCTCGATATCGAGGGCACCTTCCCCTCCCCCCGGCCGCCTGACGCGGCGGGATCGGACTTCTCGACATTCATTGTAGAATTTCTGGCGAGCTATACTGACGTTTTCCGCGCCTAACTTGTTCCGAAAGTATCAACCCGCGTTAATCGTTGTGAGAACCGTATCGTTCATTAGGACCTACTAACTCTGTTAAATTAATTGTGCAACTATAATAGTGATTTACCTCTGAAGTACTACGTGTAGCTGTACCATTTCGTGACAAACCAGGAAGAGTGCCTCCAGAAGGGGAAAGTTCCGGGGATACCAGCGCATACCTTCTCCCGGACGGCATTGCGTCATCCAGATCGGGGCCCGTCAACATACACGCACATACAATTACACATACACTCACGACACTGTCATCAGCCGGGCCGGTCTAGGAGAATCGTCTGCGCTCCTGGAGCAGGTGAGTGCCTTTATCGTAGTGACCTTCCCCTCGTTTGTTTCTATTAGAAATTTCCACTTTGGCTAAAAGCCCGACCTGTATCTGCCTGTAGCGGCTTCCTACTATGGGCCTAGGTGGATACTACCATTAGCTAGGCAGCCGCAGGCCGTAACATTTGGTAGCAGAGCGTGGTTGATTGTGTCTACAATCACCCCCGGCCGTAATAGGTAAAATTAATATAAATAATAATTCTTTCTTGTTGCATAGTGGCTCGCCTTTTCTCCGTTGTTAGGAGGTAGTTGCCTAACGCCACGCCCGTAGGTAACAAGCGAGAATTGTTGAGGCGAAGTATTTGATTAGATATATAAGGCTGTCACGTAATGGGATAATTGTTAATCGTACTAGGGTTGTTACGTGCTAATTTGATTTGTGTTTTTTCGTATTTACTTGTATTTAATAATTGTGTAATTTCTATCTAAACTGATTGATATTATCGTATTAGTAGTACTGTATTCGTTATTTCTGTTATTTTGTTATTAGTATTGGTTATTATTGTATTTAGTAATTATTCGTTATTTCTGTTATTTTGTTATTGTATTGTATTTTGTATGCCGTCACATAAGCTACTAATTCGTTGCTTGCGGACTGAGCTGCGCTGGGCTACCAGCGCACACGCGTTGATAGGCCGACCGGACAGGGTCTATAATCTGAGGAAGAGGCTTGAGCAGGTCGATGCTCGAAGGGCGGCCGTGGAGGAGGCTTACTCAGAGCTCGAGGACTCGGAGGTGGAAAAGGGAGTCCTGGAATCCTGCCGCGCGGACTACGAGCAGTTCCTCGCGCTAACGGACGACCTAATCGAGGCGGGGGCTAACGATGCGGAGAAAAGCGCGAAGCTCGGCTGAGTAGCCTTCTCGAGTCCCCGCAGAAGCCGCCTACTCAGCCAGAGCTGCTAGGACGACTCCCCACGCTGGACCTGCCAAGGTTCTCCGGGGTCCTCTCGGAGTGGCTGACCTTCGTCGGCATGTTTGACAGCCTGGTGGACGCCCGGAGGGACCTGACCCCCTGCCAATAAATGGGGTACCTCCTGGCATCACCAGAGGGGGAGGCCCTGAGCGTCGTCGGCCACCTTAAGTTGTCGGACGACGCCTACCAAAACGCCAGGGACCTCCTCGCTGGAAGGTACGTCAACGTCCGGCGGATTGCGAACGATCATGTTCGGAGGCTGCTGAACCTCCCGCTGCTGAAGGACCGGACTAGACTACGTGAAGACATAGTGAATCCAGTCGTCGTAGCGTGCAACTCGTTGCGGCGGCTGGATTTACCTGTGGACGAGTGGTCTTTTGTGCTCCTTCATATAGTGCTGTCCCGCATGCCCCTTGACCTTCTGCGACCTGCTGCGGTTCCTGGAAGAGCAGTGTAGGCAGCTGGAGAACGCAGCAGGCGCCGTCGAGGGCCCCCCGGCCGCCTCCCGAGCGGTGCCCAGGGAGAGGCGGAATCAGCCCGCCAAGGCGGCGCCCACCCCCCTGAGGCCGAACGGAGCCCCCGCGGGAGGGCGCCCCCCAGTACCCTCCTATAGTGGCCTAGCGGTCCGAGAGGCGCCTCCCTGCTCCTATTGTCGAGCATCCGACCATCGGGCGGCGTCGTGCCCGAAGTTGTTGCGCAAGCCGGCTACGGCGAGGCGAACCATCGCCAGGGAGCGCCGCTGGTGCTTCTCGTGCCTGGAGAGGCATTTACAACGAGACTGCCCGCACCAGCGGCCCTCGACGCACTGCCAGGGCAACCACCACGTCATATTGTGCCTGGGTGCGCGCGGCTCGTCCTCTCAGGGCCCTGCCAGCCCCCCGACTCCCACGGGCGGGGGCGCCCAGCCACGCCCACTGTCGGGCGACGCTCGGCGCTCACCAGTGGACCATAGCGCCCCTCGTTCTGAGGGGAGTCCCTCCCCCGATCGGTCTGGGAGTCGTTCCCCCAGGGGCGGGGGGGTCTTCACCCCCCCCCCCCCCCTCAGCGAGTTGATAGTGGATTCGCAGCCACTCAGCGGTCAGCTAGACCGTTCTAACCCCCGTTGGCTGAGTGGCCGCGACTGGAACGCCGCCCGCCCCCCTTTGGTCGGTGCCGGTACTACCGGGTTCCGGAGACTGCGTATCGGCCCCGGGCCTTGGAGCCGAGGATCCCCGAGTTTCCCCAGGTCGGCCCGTTCGGGGAATTCCAGTCAAGGGTCATCGAGACGCCGTCGGAGTGCCGCTCTCGAGGCCCCCGGTTCGGGTGCCGGCCCAACAGAGGCAGCTCCAGATAGGAGGCTGCCGTCCTAGCTCCCGCCATGGCCGCCTCCACTGAGCCTATAAGTCGTCAGCAGTCCACCTGTCAAACTGTTCTATTGCTGACGGCCTCTGTGAAAGTTTACAACCCGAGCGGCGACCGGTTAACGGTTCGAGCTCTATTGGACTCGGTTCCCAACGTAGTGTGGCCTCTACTTGGTTGGTGGGAAGACTGGGGCTCCCCTGGAGCTCTGAATCACGTCCGATGGTAGGTATCGGAGGTGCCGAGCCTCCTGCTCCTAGGGGACAAGCGGAGTTGGTGTTCAGCCCTGACAGCGAACACCTTCGTATTTTAGTCAAGGTAAATGTCCTCGACGACATTGTAGGGTTTCTCCCTAACGTTCGTATAAATGACAGCGCTGTGTGCTGTGCGTCGGCTTTGAGACCGGCAGACCCTCGGTGGGCCCAACCTGGGCCTATAGATTTGTAACTGGGGGCCGACACGCTGGGTGTCCTCTTGTTAGGTGAGATACGAGCTCTGCAGCCCTATGGCCTGTCAGCCATTTCCACGATATTTGGGCACAGCTTCTTTGGACCGGTTATGTGGTCTCCTCCCCCTCCGACGGCGGACCCGCTCTCCGTCGTGGGCGTGTCCCTATCGGACGCCGTCCAGCGGTTCTGGGAAATTAAGGAACCACCACATGCAGCTCGAGTCGACCCTCTGGACCGTGAGTGTGAGTTGTTCTACCAGAACAATACCAGCCGGCGGGTTGACGGTCGTTTCGTCACTCGCTTACCCTTTCTGAACTCACGCCCCTCTTTGGGTCAAACTCGTGCTCTGGCCGAGAAAAGGTTGCTTTTCATGGAGCGCCGCATGCGGCGCAACCCAGCCTTTCGCGACAAATATGTCGAGTTCATGCGTGAGTATCAGGAGCTGGTTCACATGTCACCGTCCAACTTCGAATGGCGTTCACAGGAGCACTACTTCCTCCCTCACCCATGCGGTCTTGAGGACCCCTGAGAGTAAGATTCGAGTAGTCTTTGACGGTTCCGCCCCACATCAAACGGTGTGTCTCTGAACCAGTGTCTTCACTCGGGTCCTAAACTGATCAAGGACATATCTGACATCTTGACCCAATTCCGTCGACACCAAGTAGTTTTTGAGATGAGATACGCTCGGGGAGCTTCTATTTTGGAGACTTCGGTCTACATGGACGACATTTGTACGGGTGCTTCCACCGTTGAGGCGGCTCTGGTCTTGCGAGACGAATTAATTGCCATCCTGAAGTCTGGAGGCTATGAGTTGCGCAAGTGGTTGTCGAACTCCCCTCATATTTTGACGGACCTCCCAGGAGAGGATCAACAAGACCCTCATCTGTTCGAGCACCCGGAGAATCCTAATTGTTGACTGTGCTGGGCATTCAATATCAGCCTGTTCAGGACACCTTTACGTATAGAGTAAAACTTGACCCACCGCCCAAAGCATGGACCAAACGCTCCGTGCTGTCCACCGTAGCCTGCACCTTCGACTCTAATGGGTGCATCACCCCCGGTCATCTTTTTAGCTAAGTGCTTTCTCCAAAAGCTCTGGATGTCCGGGTTGGGTTGGGACGAGCCGATTGGCGAGCCCTCTTGCGAGAGTGGCTCTCCATGCTCTCCTCCCTTCCGGATATCAACCGGGTTTCCATGTCAGGGTGCTTCCTCCCCCCAGGAAATGTCGGGCTACCCTACATGGGTTTTGCGACGCCTCTGAGAAGGGCTATGCTGCTGTCGTATCTTTGCGGACGGTGAGTTCCTCTGGTCATACTGCCGTCCATCTCGTACTCGCTAAAAGCAAGGTTGCTCCCATTAGGTCCCGCTTTACTATCCCTAAATTGGAACTGTCCGGTGCCGCTCTCCTCACGCGACTCCTCAACCACATTCACTCTTCCTTGAAGCCTGCAATCGACATTACGGGCGTCTACGCATGGTCGGACAGTGAGATAGTACTTTGTGGCTCCGAGCCGCACCTCACAATCTTGAGGTCTTTGTGGCGAACCGCGTGTCTCAAATCCAGAGTTCTGAGACTTCTCTCAACTGGAGACATGTCTCAGGGGAGTTGAATCCCGCAGACTGCGCTTCTCGCGGCTGTGAGCCCCCCGCGCTGGTTGACCACTCATTGTGGTGGGGTCCCGGTTGGTTATCTGAGCCTCAGTCATTCTGGCCTCAGGGTAATTACTCCGAACCTACCGATTTGCCGGGCCTACGGGCCCGAGTAGGAGTGGGCAAGGATAAGCCCACACGGGATCTCTCCCTTCTGGAACGGTACAGCTCTCTCGATAAGCTCTTAGGAGTGACTGCTTGGCTGCGCCGCTTTGTCCGCAATTCAAGAGATCCGTCCAACCGACTCTCTGATTGTGTTTTGTCCCTAGCGAGCGTCGTGAAGCTTTGATGCATTGGACCCGTATGGTCCAAACGGAGCATTTTGAGCCCGTTATTGAAAGGAGAATCTAGGAGAATCGTCTGCGCTCCTGGAGCAGGTGAGTGCCTTTATCGTAGTGACCTTTTCCCTCGTTTGTTTCTATTAGAAATTTCCACTTTGGCTAAAAGCCCGACCTGTATCTGCCTGTAGCATCTTCCTACTATGGGCCTAGGTGGATACTAACATTAGCTAGGCAGCCGCAGGCCGTAACAAATAGTAATAATAAAAATTTTGTATAACCCATTTAATAAAGAGAATCTATTAAATTCATTTAGTCGTTTAGAGATTCAGTGAACATACATGAAAAAACCTAAATATAGATTTTTTTTATAGGATAAGGGTGAAAAACGAGCACACAGTCCACCTGATGGTAAGTGGTTGCTGCGGCCCATAGACATCTACATCTATCCTCTGTTACAGATCAAAATGCAGATGCGTTTTCACCCGTGAGGACTAGGATGGAATGCTCATTTCCAGTAAAAAGGGCCTCCGGCCACCTGCACTCACCAAGCGAAACGCAGAGGTAAACTTACTACTTCACGCTGGTATTCTGTGAGGTCATGGTACCACCCCGGTTCGAGCCGACCCATCCATGCGACAGCAAAAGCTGCCGCCTGGCTCTACCACTGTTAAAACTGTTCTCCTCCTTTTATTAACTCAGTGAAAAATATTTTTAAAAATAGAGTCATAATAGATGTTGTAATTGTAATTGGTTTGAATTTCATAATACAAACGACATTTGATTCAAGGTTAACTCGTGCGGTGCTGCTTAATTAGTACTGACTTAATGAAATTCACAAGTGAAATCTAAATATTTGCCATGGGTAGGGATTCGCAAAGCGCTCCCCAGTTATTCCATTATCTTATTTTCAATTAAAATTTATAACCGAAGTGTGCGGTGAAATGTTATAATACTTTAATAAACTGTTTCTTTAACAAAATCTTAAACAGTATCATATTATGAGGTAAGAAAATCTACCTACTACTAATCTCACACACACTCGTCTACAAACATTATGTGCATAGTCTTATATTTACACGCGTTTTCGTATACTTTACACGCATGTAATAGTATCCTTAAGAATAATTACGCACAGAAACATAATAGGCGAACAAAAAGTGAGGCAACTGAAACTTTGATCTACTGTGTAAATTATCTATAAGTATATTATGTGTATATCTTCTATACAAATAAATAAAATTGAAGTTTGTGTTTGTAAATAACAGCTTTTTACTAAATGCATATGAAACTATATACGGTACTTATAACAAAAACTCAATTTTTAAAATTTTTTTCTGTCTGTCTGTCTGTCTGTTCTGGTTTATCTCTGAAACGGTTAGACCGATTCCAACGGGACTTTCACTGGCAGACAACTGATGTTAAAAAGAGTAACTTCGGCAACTTTTATTTTAGAAAAAGAATCAGGGTTCCACGCGAAAAAAAAAAACAATGAAATCTAATCGTAATAAAATGACACGCGGGTGAAGTCAAGGGTAACATAACAAAAAGATGGCGTTACTTTTCATATTTAAGTAATTTTTGATCATTAAATTGCTAGCTACTTCTTTTAACTCTTTTTTATTAGCTTAACGTGTAACTTTATATGTATCGGAATTTTTTAATTTAATTTTCATCAACTTATACACAGCCGATTGACTTGAAAATTTGCACTCGTATCAAGGACTGCTGTAATTTATTAATTTTATCTTAGTAATTTGAGCAGAGTCACCGGGATAAAATAAAATATTTATCCGGATCTTTACAGCTCCTGATCTATGCGTGTTGTTAAAGTTTTATTGAACTCTTATATTATTAACCTAAAAAATACAATAATATCGGTCGTGTTGTTTTGGATTTTTTTAACAACCCAGGCCGCTCCCCCCTATACAATATCTAGATCGGTCGAGTGACTGATATGAGTTATACTGTTATAATGTATCTATGGGTGAAATTGTTAATTTATTGATATAATTTAATGAGTGAGTTTCGTAATAACAGACGTTTGCTTTTGTTAGCGTAGATTCCCCCCCCCCCCCCCCCCCAAATGACAGAGACTTCTTTGCCGGGGAAAAACGCATTGGCTACTCCCCACCGGTCTGCTGGTGGCCCGTGTTTCTTTATGATTGTGAACCGATTTTAATGATAGTCTTTTAATCAAATAGATACTTCAGGGGTTGTGTCATATAAATTTAGAAAAAAATAATAAAAACTTTGGTTATGAACCTACTAGCTACTTACTAAGCGTAGCAACTATGACGAATATCGCCCCTACGAGGCAATCTGTAGGGGATGCCTATGTGAGCACTGGCCTTTGATAGGCTATAATGATGAAAATCATGAGTGACTTGATTAATTTACTAGCACGTATATTGTTTGTTTGTGGAAGTACTTTGATAGCCTATAGGAAAACCAAAATTCGTTTCATAACTCGTAATTCAAGCAAAGTTGCGATATTTATACAAGCAAAAACTGCCTTAAACAGCAATTTTATCGCTAATACATGCCAGAACTAAAGTCACTAAACAAGACATTGTTGTTTTTGTGTCTTGTAACAAGTTTTAATCTATATTTTTAATAACTAGAAAACTAAAACTCCATAGTTCTTGCTCGGTATTTCAAGCTGAGTTGAAAGTCATGGAACAAGCTTGTGTGTGGCTTGCATCCCTTTTGACTGACAGCAAATCTGGAATACAAGAAATCTGTAACCCCAATAGTATAGTACAAAAACAGTAACCAACATCCACAAAATGCTAGACAGTTTATAAGTTATTTTCAATTGGTTCAAAGCCAACACAGGTATATTTGGTAACGAAGCTGCCGACATGGCAAACAAAGCAGGAGCCACAAGACATTACGCCCCTATTCTTACAAAATTTTCCAATAGCTTCGTAATAAAACTTGCTCATCAAGATGGTAAAGTAGCTTCTGAACAATTTTACCAAGATAAAATGAAAGGTGAAATAACCAGATAATGGCTCCCTACACTTACACACGTACACGAATTATACCAAGTCACCAAACACCCATTCACACTAACACAGATTCTTACAGGTCACGGCTACCA
>JAVANC010000006.1:50708759-50788891 GCA_033319125.1 Parnassius glacialis | reverse complement strand
TAGACACAAGAGAGAACGGTAAGCTAAAAGTAGGGAAATTTGGAAAGGGGCAACGGAACCCAAGGTTCCAGCAGCTGGCCGACTTCATGGAGAAAGAGGGACTCTTAATGATGAACTCTTCCTTCCAGAAGCGGCCCCACAGGAGGTGGACCTGGTCAAGCCCCGACGGTTCCACAAAAAATAAGATTGACTTCATTATCATGACCAGACGACAACTGTTCTGTGATATCTCCGTGATCGCGAGGGTGAAAACTGGTAGCGATCACCGAATGTTTAGGGACACACTGGACCTAAACGTTAAGTTTGAGAGGTCTCATCTAATGAAGTCAACGCTCCGTCCCCTTCGTGCTCTGTTCCAAAGTCCCGAAACCTTTCAGATCGAGTTAAAAAACCGTTTTCAGTACCTAGAAGACAGCAATGAAGTGGAAAATATAATTGACTAGCTCGTGGAAACTGTCCATGCGGTTGGATCTAGTTCTGCATGACCAGCTGCAGAAGAATACAAAAAATCTCGTATCACACTCTCAATCTCATGGCTGTTAGATGGAAGATGAAGCTACATTCTTTAACAGATTTGACAGTATACAGGCAACTGAATAGACAGATCTCCAAATGCATGCGGCAGGACTTACGCAATTTTAATACAGCTTGTATTGAATAAGCGATCGGGCGGAACCAAGGCTCCAAAGTCTTTGCCAGAGATCTGTCTGCCAGAAAGAGCCAACTGTCAAAGCTGAAGACCAAGTGTGGTAGCATCGATTTCCAGAGCACCAGAGATTTTGAGTAAGATTGAGAGGTTCTATGGGCGCTGTATACGCCATCGTTGGAGCCACACATGCGTGTGGCTTCAACGATGGCGTGTATAGCGTGTAAAGCGCGAGTGTGCGAAACGATCCAAGAGTGAGTGTTATCCGACACTATTCCGAAGATATCCCGGAAGTCAGTCTGAGCGAGATAAGAATGGCTCTCCAGTACCTAAAAAATGGCAAGGCCCCAGGCGAGGATGGAATTACAGTGGAGCTTCTGAAAGCGGGTGGAAGACCGGTACTTGAAGTCCTTAAGAAGCTCTTTAATTCCGTCCTCCATGGTTGCATTACTAAGGAGGCGTGGAGCAGAAGTGCGGTGATCTTGTTCTTCAAGAAAGGTGACGACGCTCTCTTGAAGTACTATAGACCGATTGCTCTTCTGAGCCGCGTCTACGTGCTGTTTTCGAGAGTCATTACAGATCGTCTCGCGCGCAAATTTGATGACTTCCAGGCTCTCAAACAAGCCTGTTTCCGAAAGAGCTTTAGCACTATAGACCACATATATACTCTTTCGCAAATTGTACAGAAATCCGAGGAGTACAAGTAGCCACTAATTCTGGTGTATGTAGACTATGAGAAAGCCTTTGATTCCGTCGAAATTTGGGCAGTGCTGCAGTCCCTTCAGCGATGCTAAGTTGACTGTCGTTATTTCGAAGTGCTGAAGTGTTTGCTCAGTAAAACTACAATGATTATCCGAGTACAGAACCAGAGTACGAAACCTATCCAATTGCAGAGAGGTGTAAGACAGGGTGATGTTATATCACCGAAACTTTTCACCGCTGCATTGGAAGACTTTTTCAAGCTTCTGGACTGGAAATGATACGGTATTAACATCAATGTCGAGTACATCACTCACCTTCGATTTGCCGAATTCCTTATGGCAGAATCGCCGGAGGACCTAAGCAACATGCTTAATGACCTTAATAGTGTCTTCCAACGAATAGGTCTTAGGATGAACATGGACAAAACCAAAATCATGTTTAATGTCCATGTCACACCTATGCCGGTAGTTGTTGGGAGCACTAAGCTCGATGTTGTTAACGTGTATATTTACCTGGGACAAATAGTCCGACCAGGTACGTCCAACTTCGACCGAGAGGTCAATCGACGAATTCAAATCGGCTGGGCAGCATTCGGGAAAGTACGACACATCTTCTCGTCAGTCATACCTCAAAACCTTAAAACGAGATTGTACAACCAGTGCGTGTTGCCAGTGATGACTTACGGATCAGAGATGTGGTCCTACACTGCTGGCCGTATGAGGAAGCTCAACGTAGCTCAGCGAGCTTTGGAGAGGGCTATGCTCGGGGTTTCTCTGCGTGATAAACTTAGAAATGAGGATATCCGCAGTAGAACAAGAGTAACCGACATTGCCTAACAGATTAGTAAGCTAAAGTGGGAGTGGGCCGGCCATATAGCTCGAAGAACTGACAACCGTTGGGGAAGAAAGGTTCTTGAGTGGCAGCCTCGTACCAGTAGGCGAAGTGTAGGGCGACCGCACACGAGTTGGAGTGACGACCTGGTAAAACATGCAGGATGTCGATGGATGCAGGTGGCTCAGGACCGTGCTTTGTGGCATTCCTTGGAGGACGCCTAAGTTCAGCAGTGGACTCATGAAAGGCAGTAATGATGATGTTGATGATAGGTCATCACGTGGACTGTGTGCTCGTTTGTCACCCTATTTTATATAAAAAAAACACATTTCGACACCAGTCTGCCACTCAGTTTGCTAGAATGAAAAAGATGAACAATTTCTCATCATAATTATAGTTGATTTTAATATATTTGTTTATTTTTCGAACTCCTGTGGTGCGAGCATGATGCAGCTCATATTATTTGTATTAAATAAAACCAATTTTAAAACCTCAACATAGGTTTTAAAAAAAGTTGTATGATTTGACCCTAACAAAACATTTTGCAAGTTAAGTAAATGCTTTTAAAATTGACTATCTTCGTAGTTAAAATAAGCCGATAAAGCTGACAACTTGACCGTGTAGTGGCGGTGTAAGAAATCCTACTACCCCATATCGTCTCGTAAGTGTCATAAGAGGTGACGGAGTAACAAAGCAGGAGATAATAAAAGAAAAGAAAAACTAAGATTGCTAAGCCGCTTCCAAGTGTAGCAACTATGGCAAATATGACAAAAATCCTACGAGGCCTAATGGAAGGTCTATGTTCAGATGTGGGTTTGAGATGCTATAACGGTAATGGTTACTTATAACTGAGCTATTGTTAAAATATTTTAGCAACAATTTTAAAATTAGCCAAATTACTTTGAAATAACCTCCAAACGCAAACACGGCAAGCGAATTTTGTTACGTTAACAAGTCTACACTCGCAAGCAATCTGTACGTAGCGAAAACGCTTCGAGACTAATTAATCAGTTAATTTGTTGTGCCGCAGGTGCGCCTGTGGCCTTATGAATTACAAATTTGTTTCTGTAATTAATACAAACAGAGATTTCAGATACGGAAACGTGATTTGCGTTAACCAAGTACTCTCATACTCATTTAAATTATAAATTTATCTATTTTTTATGGAATGAGGGTGATAAACGAGCACACATTCCACCTGATGATAAGTGGATGGTCGACTATGACCCATAGACTTATAAATTTATCCTCGAGTGTCAATCAAAATGCAGATGCGTTGTATCTCTTAAGGACTAAGAGGACTGCCTCGTTTCCAGTAAAAAGGGTCTCCGGTTGTCTACAATCACCATACAAAACACGGCAACCTTTAGCTGCCATTTTACGATAGTACTTTTCGTGCTATAACTAATAGCATGGAACTACCACGTATGTAAAAATATAAATCGTTTTTTTGGTAATATTTTCTCAAATGTATTTATAGCGTCCCCCATCGGATAAATCTAAAGATGATAATGGATAAGTTTAATATACTGAACATAAATCTAACGTCAATGAAGCACTGACAAAATAAAAAGGCACAGCTTTAAATCTGTCTGGATTTCTTTTCTTGTTTTTCAATACTGAATCTTTTTTAAAAAAGCTATTCTGTCTCCATCAAGAGATAAAAACTTTCTGAATTAACCAGTTCCCAACATTAATAAGTCAGGGTATATTTATTTCTTGAAAAGGACTACTAGAATTTAGCAATACTTTTTCTTCCAATAATTCTACAATAAGATAAAACTGGTAGATGTAGCTATCTGGTATTAGCTCTGTTTTTAAAGTTCAAAACAAATATCCTCTCAATATCGCCGTATGATGGCAACATAAAAGAATTCACACCCTCAATACGTACCATAAATATCGAAACGACAAGTGAAAATGTCAAAAATATCTCAAGGCTTCCAGCAAAAAATAGTACAACATAAACAACATAAAATACCCCAGACAGGTGACCGGAGCAATGTCAAAGTTGCAAGCTACCAAGAATAATTAAGCTTTAAGCATTATGTCCGCCTTTTGTACTTATATATTTTATAAGGTTCAAAAAAGTTAAATAAATAAATAAATAAATAATAATTTAGAATTAAAGCAATACCTCCCTTTATCAAATTCAGGTATGTTAGATTATTTCCATGCGCTAATGAAGAGTTGTAAAAAGATTTATTTAAAAAACATTTTGCTTACCTAATTTATTTCACATAGATACATTATGCCGATTAGTGGCGGCGTAGTAGAACTTGTTACCCCTTATCATTCCGTCGATGTCGTAAAAAGCAACAAACCCACCAGGGAAGTGCCCTTGGTCCTTCCAACTAGAAGGAGTACGGCATGCGTGCTTGGAAATCTTTAACACGCCCTTTTCTCTTTCTTGAATCCCTATAAATTTCTCTATTCCAGTCACTTTCCTTATAACGTTCTCCCCTAATGGAGCTACTACACATGCCTTCAGTTTCTACTCCCTGCAGAGCGAACACGGTCTTATTCATCTTTCCGTTCCTCGTGCTATCTGCGCGCAATAACCCGTCGTTGTCTGAACTTCGGAGGCGTAAGAAGTATCACAAAAATGCTGAGTAAGCAGTTGTACAATACAGAGTAATAAAATAATAAGCCAAATAATATTTAACATACGTTACTTTTACGTTTTACGTTGTAGTATTGAACTACACTTCACACAAAAAACTCAAGCAGGTATGATTATAACGAGCGAATTCTAGTAAGCAATATGTGTACACTAAAAACGTGCTCCGACTATTAGATCTGTTAATTTGTAACGCGAAAATGAGTACGTGATCTTATGGATAATTTGGAACATGAATAAATGCATTAAGTGCCTTTGTACCACTTGATTAAAATATATGTAAATTTTGTTATCCTGAAAGAAAGAAAAAAGAGATTGGCGCGCGCTACCTACTAAGCGATACGTAGATACGTATCGCTCAGTAGGTGTATAATTATTTAAGATGTAAAAAGTGCAAATTTCCTTATAAAATATACATCCACCAATTCTACAAAATTTAAGAGACTGTGTTATATTTTCAGAAGATTTTTTGTGTAAATAAGATATTTAAAAGCAGTGCAATGGTGATAATGAACTGTCAATAAACCGTCAATCTACAGAAGAACTGTCGTTACACCGTGTCGTGGTAACATGTGACTCATCTATTGCCAGAGTGAGAAAATTAATGCTTTATATGGTTACAAGAAGTTCCTCCGACAATTTGTAATGCATCGAGCTGTATGCATTGTAATTGGAAGACGCACCTATCTAGTGGGATCAGGAGTTCGAATCCTGCATAACGAAGTTTTTTTGTTTGTTTTTTTTGTGTACATCTTTTAACCAATTTTGCAAAATAACTGGCAGATGTTAAAAGAGCTTAAAGCAACTTCCAAGAAAGCAATATTTTACATTTACCTTAAGGAAGTGGACCTGGTCGAGCCCCGACGGTTCGACAAAAAATGAGATTGACTTCATTATGACGACCAGACGACAGCTGTTCAGTGATGTCTCAGTGATCACGAGGGTGAAAACCGGCAGCAATCACCGAATGGTTAGATGCACACTGAACCTAAATGTTAAGTTGGAGAGGTCTCGTCTGATGAAGTCAACTCTCCGTCCCTCTCGTGCTCTAATCCAAGGTCCCGAAACCTTTCAGCTCGAGTAACAAAACCGTTTTCAGTGCCTAGAAGACTGCATTGAAGTGGACGATATGAATTACAAGCTGATGATGAATGAGACGGGAGATGAAGCTGGATTCTTCAACAGATTTGACAGCATACAGGCAACTGAACAGACAGATCACCAAATGCATGCGGCGGGACTTGCGCAACTTCAATACAGCTCGTATTGAAGAAGCGATCGAGCGGAACCAAGGCTCCAAAGTCTTTGCCAGAGATCTGTCTGCCAAAAAGAGCCAACTGTCAAAGCTGAAGACCGAATGTGGCAGCATCGTTTCCGGGGCGTCTGAGATTTTGAGTAAGATTGAAAGGTTCTATGGGCAGCTGTACACGTCAACGTTGGAGCCACACGCAAATGTGAGTAACGATCCAAGAGCGAGTCTTATCCGACACTATTACGAAGATATCCCGAACGTCCGTCTGAGCGAGATTAGAATGGCTCTCATGCATCTTAAAAACGGGCAAGGCCCCAGGCGAGGATGGAATTACAGCGGAGCTTCTGAAAGCGGGTGGAAGACCGGTACTTGAAGTCCTTAAGAAGCTCTTTAATTCCGTCCTCCATGGTGGCATTACACCGGAGGCGTGGAGCAGAAGTGCGGTAGTCTTGTTCTTGCAGAAAGGTGACGACGCTCTCTTGAAGTACTATAGACCGATTTTTCTTCTGAGCCGCGTCTACATGCTGTTTTCGAGAGTCATTACAGATCGTCTCGCGCGCAGATTTGACGACTTCCAGCCTCTCAAACAAGCCTGTTTCCGAAAGAGCTTTAGCACCATAGACCACATATTTACTCTTCCGCAAATTGTACAGAAGTCCGAGGTGTACAAGTAGCCACTAAGTCTGGCGTATGTAGACAATGAGAAAGCCTTTGATACCGTTGAAATTTTGGCAGTGCTGCAGTCCCTTCAGCAACGCCAAGTTGACTGTCGGTATATCGAAGTGCTGAAGTGTTTGTACCGTAGAGCTACGATGGCTATCCGAGTATAGAACCAGAGTACGAAATCTATCCAATTGCAGAGAGGTGTAAGACAGGGTGATGTTTTATCCCCGAAACTCTTCACCGCTGCATTGGAAGACGTTTTCAAGATTCTGGACTGGAAAGGATACGGTATCTACATCAATGGCGAGTACATCACTCACCTTCAATTTGCCGACGATATAGTCCTTATGGCAGAATCGCTGGAGGACCTAAGCACTATGCTCAATGACCTCAATAGTGTCTCCCAACGTATAGGTCTTAAGATGAACATGGACAAAACAAAGATTATGTTTAATGTCCATGTCATACCTATGCCGGTAATTGTTGGGAGCACTAACCTCGAAGTTGTTGACGATTATGTTTACCTTGGACAAATAGTCCGACTAGGTAAGTCCAACTTCGATCGAGAGGTCAATCGACGGATTCAACTCGGCTGGGCAGCGTTCGGGAAGCTACGACACATCTTTTCGTCAAACATACCTCAAAACCTTAAAACGAAATTGTACAACCAGTGCGTATTGCCAGTGGAACTGAGACTGAAGAACTGACCTTCATTGCTGGCCGTATGAGGATGCTCAAGGTCGCTCAGCGAGCTTTGAATAGGGCTATGCTCGGAGTTTCTTTGCAAGATAAACTTAGAAATGAGGATATCTGCAGTAGAACTAGAGTAACCGACATAGCCCAACGGATTAGTAAGCTGAAGTGGCAGTGGGCCGGCCATATAGCTCGAAGAACCGACAACCGATGGGGAAGAAAGGTTCTTGAGTGGCAGCCTCGTACCGGTAGGCGAAATGTAGGGCGACCCCCCACGAGATGGAGTGATGACCTGGTAAAAAAATGCAGGAAGTCGATGGATGCAGGTGGCTCAGGACCGTACTATGTGGCATTCCTTGGGGGAGGCCTATGTTCAGCAGTGGACTTATAAAAGTCTGTAATGATGAATGATGAATGATGATTTTGGGGAGGCTCAATAGATGTAAACCGGGCTTTTATAGCCCAAAACAAATGTATTAGGGCTATTTGCAGAGTACATTTACTTGAATGCTGTAAACCCCTTTTCAAAATTCTTAATATTCTACCGTTACTGTACCTGTATATAAAACAAATGTATATTTTTGTAGACAATACTGTTAATATTTTGATACTACAGAGAAATACAAAAATAAAACTACCAGACATCGAGAAAGGATCATGCAACCTAGAATAAAACCTCAACTATACAGACGAATCTGTTATTGTACGGATATCAAAATTTATAATAAGCTTCGTCCAAGTTTCAAAGCTCTGCCATTACCATTGCTTAAAAGAAAGTTAGATTACTGGCTATTGACTAGATGCTTTTATTCGTCCAGGAATACTTAGATGACCAAGAATTTTTGAATTTTAATTGTGTTTGTAGCTTTTCTGTGTTTACTTTATTTATGAGTTGAATAATTTGAAATAAAATATTATACAATTTATAAATGATAACATGTTATGTTCTGTCTGTGACTCATGTTTACCATTAGTCGTATGTTTAGTCAATCAATTTATTTTTAGCTCTAAGTAGATTAAAATGTAACTAATTTAAAATTTGCATGATACTTATAAATCAAACATGAGGTCATGCCTCTATGTTAACATCTTTGTACTATCATGTTTAAAGCAAGTAAACATTTCTGATTTCTAATTTCTGATTTCTTACAAATTGTGGTGTGGCAATGGTTGCTGCCGCCTAGGGTCCCTAAACAAAAATGCCGCTTTTCGCTCCCCCATTTCCGCAAGTGTTTTTAAAATATGATAATATGTAATTTTCTTCTGTATTATACCGGCTGTTTGTGAAACGCACCTGAAAACGAAGACAGACGACAGTACTAACTATACCTTTGATAATGGGTGAGATATAAAATGGATCCTGATGAAAAAAAAATATCTTTTCATAACGTTTTGTTAGCTTTATTCACGCTCCATCGTGTTAGTACAGCTAAATTAAACGATAATTTCATTAAAAAAAATCATGAAATTACTTAAATATAAAACCAACGGTAAAATTAAAAATAAATAAATCATAAAATTAGCTGACTAGAGTCAATATCCGCGCCGAAGTCAAACTCTTTTATCTAGCTCGGTACAGGTCCCGTCACGTGAAAAGAACGCTGAGCGACAGTGGAATGTGTGCGTCTGCGCATGAGTACAGTCGCGTTCTAAAGTACCATATGGTACTACTAGGCTATTGTTTTATAATATTTCATAATAGTAATTAATGTTTTTTTTGTAGAATCATAATAGGTACTTTACTAGCTACTTAGAACTTTGGAAGAGATTGGAATTGAAAATTGATAATGTTTACTTGAGCATTATTTTTTTATTTCTGTCGTAAAATTCAGTCATAAAACAATAGATATAAATAATTTTTCTTTCTTTCCTTTTTAAAAACATTGTCACGCATCGTGCAAAGAAAGCTGTGTGTGCGAATGTATTTCGGGAAACAACGAATTTTCAAAGCGCGGGAAGAATGACGATCCAAGAGCGTACGCGCACAATTATACTGGTGAGCATTCCCCCGTCGCGCCCCCTTAGTACCACGCGCCAACCGTGTATTACCACGCGTTAGCGTTGCCAACATATAAGGAATTCCTCAAATTGCGGGGAATTTAAAAAATGGGGATTTATATTATGCGGAGAAAATGCGGGGATATTGAAAATCAATATACATAATTTAACATTTTTGTTAGCTTGCTTATAAATGAATATCGAATGACTCCCTTTTTTAGATATTTTCATTGCCTTACATTTAAGATTTATTTCGGAAACTTTTGTGTATCATTTAACGCTTTTCATTTCTTATTTTTTTAATTTTAAAGCAGAGAACAGCATGCATATAAATGCAGATACTGTGGTGCGTTTTAATATGAACAAGGGAAGGAATTAAAAATACTCCACGGAGCAAAAGGCTTGTTACAAAAATATGGAAAGTGTGAAAAAAATATGGAAATTGTGAAAAAAATAAAAAAATGTTAGTTAAAAATCATCATCATTATCATAACAGCTCTTCATAAGTCCACTGCTGAACATAGGCCTCCCCGAAGGAATGCCACAAAGCACGGTCCTGAGCCACTTGCATCCATCGACTTCCTGCATGTCTTACCAGGTCGTCACTCCATCTAGTGGGGGGTCGCCCTACACTTCGCCTACCGGTACGAGGCTGCCACTTGAGAACCTTTCTTCCCCATCGGTTGTCGGTTCTTCGAGCTATATGGCCGACCCACTGCCACTTCAGCTTACCTATCCGTTATTTTTAAATCAAATAACAAAAATAAATATATTAAAAAATTAGTTGAAAATTGCTTATTTTTTATAATAAAATTGAGGGGAATCTGTTGAAGTTGTTTTGTCCTTAAACTGAGGAATTTGACATGGATTTTTGGAGAATTTGACAAAATGGTGTTGGCAGTGCTGCCATGTTTAAATATGTAATGTAAATAACATGTAAAATTTACCTACTAAGATTTGTTTGCAAGCGACATAAGAATCATAGGCAGCCATCACAATAAAAGTTGCAAGTCATTTTTAATAGTTTTGATGTACCTTTTTTTTTTTCAAAGTATTGGACGGAATAAAAACGTAAAGTCAAAAAGAATTATTTTTTAAATCATTAACATAATTGCAATTGATTTTACTATTAAATGATTCAATACCATTTAATTTATCTTTTCTTGTACAAAATCAAGGATAACGATGAAATAGTGTTTATAATTGTGTAAGTGAATACCCAAGTAAGTATGTTTATTAATTTAAATATCATATTTGTAGTAACGATCTGCTTGTTTCGTTAGGGTACAATTGATTGTCTAATTGTATTAAAAATTACAACTATAACTTCTAAATTCCATATGAAGACTAGTCGTAAGGATCATATGGAAAATAAACTTATAAAATAAAAGTTGGCAATGTCATAACGTTTTACGGTCTGTGGAAATGTTCCAAGTGTTTACCGCAAACCTTTTGGCGGGATTCATTATTAATTTTAGTTTTTGAGACAGTTCCGTGTTGACTTTGGACAAGCGTGCGCGAGCGACAGTTCAATCGTTTGGTTTATTAAATTCTTATTGTTATTACTTGGTATTACCTATTAGTTATTACTCGTTATTCTTGTTGTTACGTTTTGTGTTTGTTTTTTGTTTTAATAATGCCCAACGCGTACGTAACCAAATGCGAATCGCACCATACAAAGTGCACAAAATGCAAGCTTTAGTTTCCGGCGATCACGAACGCCGACGAGTTTTCTGCCATTGGTTATTAGACCAATAACAACGTGTGCCTGGGTCCATTGAGAACATTATCTGGACCGACGAGACGACATTTACTAGAAACAGCCTGTGTAACCGAAGAAATATGTACACACATGTATTCACAGGTTAACCCGCACGCTGTTCGACAAACCGAGCACCAAACCCGATGGTCGGTTAACGTATGGGCAGGTTTATTTAAGGATCGCATAAAGGGACCAGTGTTTTGGCTACAGCGACTTAACGGACAACGATACCTAAACTTTTAATGCACGTTGGTTGACATTTTAGACGACCTATCGTTGGTTGAATATCGCCGTACATGGTTCCAGCATGATGGTGCACCTCCACATGTCGTGAGGTTCGTCCGTGAGCGCCTTACCGAATTATTTGGCTATCACTGGATTAGCAGACTAAGACTACACGCTGGGCCACCTCGCTCACCAGATCTGACCTCGTTGGACTTCTTTCTGTGGGGGTATGTGAAAAAAATTGTTTTTAATCGTGAGTGTAATAGCGCTGACGAAATGCGCCAAAGCATCGTGGATGTTTTCGACAAACTACGTACGAACTGTGTCGAAGACCACTAGATGATGTCCCGCCTGCATGAGGAGACGCAAGTTCGAGCCCAAATCTGTCCCGAAATGAATGGAGTACAATTTATCCGCATCTCATAAGACCGCAGACGATTTAGAGCGGTAAGCTGTTTCATACCTATTTTTTTAAATAACTTAATACTGAACTGATGTGATTAGGTACATAACTGAATACACCTGAATCATAAATACACCTACACGATGAATAAAAACGAATGACTCTAACCTTGTTAACATTTCATTTCAAGTATTTTATTCATTGGAAGGGAATCAAACCAGTTATTTGGTTTATTTAACCTGTAAATTCGAATTAAAGTGGCTAGGTGGAGACAAGCACAGTGGCAAAGTAGTAGGTTAAGTAGATAAAATAAGTACTTAGAGAAATGTTGTAAATTATTTAGTATTGTCGTATAGCCCGCTAGCTGTGGGGCGCGCGAATTCGGCGTTCGTGCATACATTGACCCCTAGTCAGCTGATTGTAATTCAGTAATTCCACTGCTGGTTTTAGGTTTAAGTATTTTCATGATTTTTTAATTAAAATATCGTTTTATTTAGCTGTACTAACATGATGGAGCATGAATAAGGCTAATAAAACGTTATGAAAAGATGACTTTTTTCATCAGGATCGATTTTATATCTCACCCATAATCAAAGGTATAACTAGTTATGTCGTATGTCTTCGTTTTCGGGAGCGTAAATACCCGGTATATTCTTTTTACATTATTTGAAAATGAATATGCTTTAATGGTAGATTTCAGAGCACTACCTAGGTACTTATGTTATGGAAAATATAGTTATTTAATTTTGATTTAATGTGTAAAACATATAAGTAATTTTATTTACCACTGAATCACTACCATAAACATTAACTTCAACGAAGAAGTCGTGAGGAGCAATTTCCATTATTTCCAAGTCCTCAGGAGAAGGTGATGGTGGTTTTTCGCCACCCCCTGTCTTCGATTGTTCGCTCTTATAGGTATATAAATTGGACTTAGCAGACAACATTCTCATCCAAGCTAACTTAAATTCCCTATCTGATCGGCATTTACCTGTTACCTCATTAAATCTAAAAACAAAGAATAAGAAATCACGTAAACCATACCGTACCTACTTGTAAACATAACAAATGCATTAAGTACTTACTTATTAGTTATATTCTTCCACTCTTATATTTTTTAATTTTTACCGATGTTTTCATCGACTTGTCCTTCTACAATTTGTGCTCATTGAGCAATTAGTGTACGTAATATTTCCTATAATAGTAATAAAATTCCTTTTAGTCGAAATAAGGATAATGGGAGTGTTACGGCCTGCAACTACCTATCTCAGGAGTAGGGTCCTCCGCAGCCCATAAACGAAGAACCTAACAGCAGGTGCAGGTCGGGTGTCCTAACGCCAAGGGTGAAAAGTTTCTAATTACAATAAACAATCTGGGGGAAGCGTTCTATTCTAATAAACGGAGCTTACTTACCTCTATCCAAGGCGACTGGTCCCTCAGGATTCGGTCAGGTCGCATGTGGTTGTATAGTGCTAGGAAAGTAAGGGTCAGTGATGTGTATCTGAGTGTGGCTGGTAGTGTTATTGACCTTATTAGACCGTTACCCTCTGCAGAAGTTCGGACCTCAGCACCTCTCCACCTCACGTCACTTTCTTCGATAGTCACGATGACGGTCCAGTAACTCTGTCGTACGATTAACTACCTTACAGAAGCCACTAACTCTCGTTTGTTATAACGCCTAACTCGCGAAACTAACACAGAACGTACGGATCAAAGGTCACTACCGTTTCGCGTGGCCACAGTTATTTCTACTTACTTACTTACTTATCGTCACGCACAATCCCTGACGGGGTAGCCAGAGAGAACAGATCGCCAAGTGTCACGATCCTTACATACCTCTTTCGCTTCTTTCAGATTCATTATCTTCTTCATACATGCACGTCTAGGTATCCGAGTACTCTTGACCCTCCCCTCTTCGAGCAGTTTGCTCACATGGTCTTCGAATGTTAGTCTCGGTCTACCTCGACACCTTTTAATATTAACTTTCGCGCTATTATTTCTAGAATATCAAATACCGCACTAGTAGCTAATACAGTCGAATCCACTTATACGGACTCAGCGTTAAACCCAAAAGTCCCGGGTGATGCTCTCAGCAAGGAATACGCGCTACAATTCCCAGTCAGTATATTTACTATACGCACCTACCATTACGAGTTCCCGACAAAAATGGACCGCGTGCTATCTATCGCAGCGATGAATTTGGACTGGCTTGCCCTTGCGTGTCCTCGACACGACGGGACGTCAAAACCGGTATCGTCAAGGCGCGCGTGCCCTCTGATGTCAATTCTTGACATTAGCGCTTTACGCAAACAGGGAGGATAAGGGCGTTGCTACGAACTAACAAATAAATTTCGATGTTTCACTTACTTTTTCTTCAGAACTCCAATTTTCACCCCTTTTTTTTACTATTGTTTCATTATTATATAAATATAAGCTCGTAGGTCGTAGCTCACTGTAACCATTGTAGTAGTAATTAAGCAGTGTATTAAAATAAAAAAGCATTTGCCTATTTTAAGGACGCAATATAAACTATTTTGAACGTCTCGAATACCGCGCTCGCGGTGTATGTAATTCATTCCATTTTACGCTAGAGTCGTTAAAATGAATACAACTTGATTACAAAAAGCGCGTCAAAAGTATAGGTCGTGCTTGTTCAATATATTTAAACCTAAATAAATGACAATTTATTTATTTTGACGGCTCCGTGACGCAGTGGCTTAGCAATGAGTTGTTGCGTTGGGGCCGCAGGTTCGAATCCCGAATGGAACAAGTATGGCCTACAAATAATTGTTCCAGGTCTGGACGTTTGTCCTCTTGCAATTTGTGTTTGTAAACTGCCTTCACGATTTTTTAAAAAGAAAAAAAAGAAAAAAATATGATATGGTTTTTTATTGATGGATAATTATTTAAGCATAATGAAGTGTGAAAATAATATAAATATTTAATGAAACCGAACGTTGTATTAAATAAAACATGTATGAACGAATAAATGAGTGTCATTTTTTGATTCTTATCTGTGAATGATATTTAATCCAGTACTAACTTTGGTACTAACAGGTCCTCGGATAGTCTGCGTTTTGTAGTAAACATATATTTTAATTCTAGTATCCACGTTAATACTGTCACAAGCTGTATTGAAAGTTGTCTTAAATAATTGATTAAGAAATATAGATTAAATGAGATTTTTTTCGAACCCAACTCATTCTTTTTAGAAAGTGTGCATACACCTGGCCAATTTTAAAACATCTCATTTGCTTATAACGGGATCGACAGTTGTAACCATATGCGCATAATATTACAAAAATAATATTATTTAAAAATAAATTTATTAACTTTTGACTAAGTAAATTAAATACTGTAGTTTTATTTTGCGGCTTATAACATAATCTTCATTACATTTAAATGTATTTTGCCTTTATATTTACATTGAAATGTTTGCTAGTTACTTTCGTCAAAGTAAACTGCGATATTTTGAATTCATGCATGTATTTTAAAACACACCTTCATGTTGAACGAAACAATTTACAGAGAACGTCCATTACTTTATTAAATGCAACACTTTCCAATTACTTTTAAGAGCTTGTCAGTTAGTAGGTTACATTCATTTACATATTTCACTTAACTGGAATATTCATTTTGTTTATTTTAAGGTATAAAACAAACATTTTTTTTTTTGTCACCCGTGAGGACTAGGATTGAATGCCTCATTTCCAGTAAAAAGTGTCTCCGGCCACCTGCACTCACCAAGCGAAACGCAGAGGTAAACCTCTACTTAACGTTGGTTTTCTGTGAGGTCGTGGTACCACCCCAGTTCGAACCGGCCCATCCGTGCGACAGCAAAAGCTGCCGCGTGGCTCTACCACTGTTGCAAAGGTACTACAATACTGTAATTTGGGATAGTTATACGTAATCATGCGTACAAAGTTGTGAAATAAAATCTTGAAAAATATACTGTATTACTGCACTTTTCTACCTCCCATAAAGGTAATGTTTTTTATCCGTCTATTCCATTGTGTGGCTGTCGTTGAAATAGATCTTTCAAAAATATTGCGGGTATAGAAAAATATTTGTTCGATTCAAGAGTCCGTTTGCAAAATATTTTCTTTAAAGTAATATTTTAATTAGAGTGTAGTATCTCCACACCCTACCACCTAAACCTCTGTTTTTGAAAATTAAAAGTACGCTCGAAAATTGTATATATGATGAAGTTAAAAGGAAAAATATCTAAATAGACAGCTAAGAAAACACAAGTAAAAAGTTAACGAGTAATAGTCATCCAATTTACAAAATGTACTTGGATTAGTAAAAATTTCTTTACAATTCCATTGGAAATAACTAAACTTTATAAATTTGTAATGTTATTACGACTTGATCATTACTATTATAGCTTATTGTTTTCCTTTACGGGGTATGCTAGGAGGACAGTCGTCATGAGACAGGTCCTGACACACCATTTTTGCTCATTTTTAACTGATTTCAAAAAGGAATTTTTGAAGTCGGTTTAACATTTTGTGAAAAAAAAAAGTGCTAAGGAAGACGTTATTCATTTACTACCCTTAGGGGTGGAATTTTGTTCTCATATTTATATAGGATTACCCTATTTAATAAAAAGAGAATCATCAAAATTGGTTCACAATCTGCGAATATATCGCGTAACATACATACAAAATAAAACATACGCTCGAATTGAGTACCTCCTCCTTTTTGAAGTCAGTTCAAAATAAGCAAAAAATAATCTCTAAAACTATACACCGGATTGACGCGCTCAATATGAACGGATTTTACGATAGTCTTAAAAGATCTTGATATTTACATCCGTGCGTCCAGGGAAGCAAGTGGGTATATATAGTGTAGTATCTACCTAGTACGTATGTTTGGGTATAATCTAATATATAAACTTATTAATAAAGTAATTACAGTCAGTCTTACGTCAACACTCAAGCGTTTCATTTCTCTCGTCCTTATGTGGCGACCCTGCCAGCGGGCGCATTCAGTAACGCGAGATGACTTAGTTTTGATACCGATTTGTGTATTCGATGTGCAAAAAAAAAAAATTATGGTGTTGCTTTTGTTCGCGCTTTAAAATATGTGTAACTCTAAAGTAGAAAAGGAGGACATTTTTATAAACCAAAATGCTGCTGCTGCAGAAAATAACGCACATATAAAGGAGTTAAAATTTCACGCGTCCACCACAAATATTCTACTACTGGTAATATTGCTATTGATGGCGCTTTTCATCCTCTATATTATAAGGAGAGTATACCGAAAAATGCACCACCGCTGGATCCAGCAGGGGATACATCAGTATATACTCCGTGGATCATTCAGACGTCAACGGGCTACCTTACCTGGTTCTACAGCTGTTATTGATCAAGAACATAATTTCAAGTGATTCCTAATTTACGTTGTACGAAAAAGTTATTAATATTCTAAGAAAGTAATGTATTGTAAGTGATGTAACCCGAGCAACCTGACTCCGGAATGCAAAACATGCTTTTGTAAGGAACGTAATGGAGAGATGGACTTTGATAGGTATTTGAGTCTATATGTAGCTTACGTAGCAACTATTTAATATTAAGTATAAAATATTATATTTGCATAACTTAAAATTTAAAAAAAAATTGTAATAATGAATTTTATTCATAAGCATATTTTGTTGAGTTATGGCAGATGATTTAAAAGTATTGTGTCAAGAGCTAAAAACAATTAAAGAATATTTAAGAAAAATTGGTCCTGAGCGTAGAAAAGGTAATATTTACGTTGTTAAGTTAAGTGAAGCAAATAATTTGTATAGCCAATATTTAACATTAAATTCTTATTTGCAAAATGAACTAAGCTGTGGTAATATTAGCGCTAGCGATAGTAAGTTGATAGTCGACTATTCATAGAAATTTCTTTCATTATATAAAGATATTGTAAAATATTCTTCAAGTACACCATCTGAGTCGAAAGAAAGTGAACTTATAAGTAATTTAGGCCAAACTATACCAACCCTAAACATGGATAAATTTGATTTAAAAGTCACCCTGAGTTTATTACCAGTTATGAATGATGATGAATCTGTAACTAAACAATTAATAGATTCAGTAGAATATTATGAAACCACCCTTACTGTCGATTCTAAGCCCCAATTAATAAATTTTGTTTTGAAAAATCGCTTATCGGAATCAGCTAAACTTAAATTACACCCAAGCTATTCCAGTATTTCAGATTTAATTACTGATATGAAAAAAGAGCTTTTGCCGAAAATATCCGCTACGGCCATCCAATCGCGGTTGCTGTATTTCAAGCAGAATGAGCTGACCATTGAGGAATACGGTAAGCAAATTACTCAAATGTTTGTTGATTTAACAATTTCACAAGCAGACAACAACCCGGAATTTTCTTCTCCTCCCCACTAGTGGCCACGCGGGTATCAAGAGGATGTTGAATAACATTAAAAAATATTACTTTTGGCCAGGTATTGAAAGAGATATAACAGCATTTGTAAGACGGTGCGACAAATGCCAGAAACAAAAGCATTCCGTTTCCGTTAGGGAGCCTATGACTGTAACGTCTACAGCTCAAACTCCCTTCGAGAAAATTTTCTTAGATATCGTAGGACCTCTAGATAGAGATAGTTATATTTATTCATATATATTAACACTCCAATGTGAGATGTCTAAATACGTAGAGGCATACCCGTTAGTTTCTAAGAGTTCTGTAGAAGTTGCACAGGCTTTTGTAAACAATTTCATTCTTCGCCATGGAATACCGAAGGAGATAGCCACAGATCGAGGTACCGAGTTTATGTCCACAGTTATGAAAGAGGTATGTAGTTTATTAAAAATTAATAAATTAAATTCCACAGCCTACCATCACGAGAGTATTGGTGCACTTGAAAATTCCCACAAGAGTTTAGGAGCATTTTTACGTATACAGACAGACAATCACCCCGAATCTTGGAGTTCTTGGATACCTTTTTGGTGCTTTTCATATAATACTTCCGTTCACCGCGAAACTAAGTATACCCCATTCGAGTTAGTTTATGGCAAAAAATGCAATTTACCCAGTAATTTAACTAAAACCGTAGAACCCCTCTATAATTACGAAGATTATCCGTTAGAGTTAAAATATCGCCTACAAACCTCCCAAAAGGAAGCAAGAGAAAATTTAATCAATAGTTAAATTGTTAGGAAATCCAAGTATGATTGTAAAATGAACGCTATAACTTATAAAATTAATGATTTGATATTAATTAAAGAAGAAACTGGTAACAAACTCAGCGCCATTTATTCAGGTCCATATTTAGTAATTAGAGATTGCTCATCGAATGTTGAAATACTAAAAAATGGCAAAAATTACATTGTTCACAAAAACCGAACTAAATTGTATTATCCTTAAAATAAATGTAGTAAATTTATTATAATATTACATATATAATATTGTAATAATATTATAGTTAATAAGTAATACATTACATACATAGTGTACTTAATCGATTATAATTATAATAAATTAGTGTATTAAGTTTTATTAATTATTATTACTTTACCTTAATATTAATTACTAAGTTTTATAATACCAATTGTAATCATATTAATCTAATTATTATTTTAACTATTTGTTTATGCTTTTACCCATGTTTACATTTTATAAGTTAGAATATAATTATTGTGTAATTATTATAAAAAAAAATGCATATATTCATTTCTTTTTTTCTTTGGGAATTTTTTTCTTGGTATAATCTAATATATAAACTTATTAATAAAGTAATTACAGTCAGTCTTACGTCAACACTCAAGCGTTTCATTTCTCTCGTCCTTATAATAGTACACTACTATAATTATAATATTACTATAAGCTATAGATAATTTATATACAGAATTACAGGCAATACATAATTTTGTTACAGTACACTGTCGTCAAAACCATCCACTTTCTACTGGCATTTTAACATTCTACACACAATTAAAAATAAGTAACAGTTTATCTACCGTGTAGTGGCGGTGTAAATATATATCCACTATCTCATATCATCGTGTCGGTGTCGTAAGAGGCGATAGTGGGAAACAAAACAGGAGATGGACACCAGAGTATTCCTAATAACGACTAAAAATAAAAACTGCGGTGTCCAATCCTCTTGCAAACCGTGGCAACTATGGAAAATATCCCCCTTATGATGCAATCGATGGGGGAGGCTTTTGTTCAGCAGTGGGCTTTAATAGGCCGTAACGGTAACGGTTTGGGATTTAAAGCAACATTTATCTAAATTAGATAACACTGGTCACTCAGAACTGCTGCTTAGGGCGGGAAATAGCTGCGTGTGTCCAATTAACAAATATTTCCTAACGCTTTGGATTGTATTACATCAAATTTTTAGATATTTCTCATCTAAATAAGAAACAAATAGTTAGCATCTTAGCTCTTCACATGAACTTGATATACAACAAGTACGACAGTGGTAGAGCCACGCGGCAGCTTTTGCTGTAGCACGGATGGGCCGGCTCGAACCGGGGTGGTACCACGACCTCACAGAATACCAGCGTGAAGTAGAGGTTTACCTCTGCGTTTCGCTTGGTGAGTGCAGGTGGCCGGAGGCCCTTTTTTACTGGAAATGAGGCATTCCATCTTAGTCCTCACGGGTGACAACGCATCTGCATTTTGATTCGCAAACGAGGATAGATGTAGATGTCTATAGGCCGCAGCAACCACTTACCATCAGGTGGACTGTGTGCTCGTTTGTCACCCTCATCCTACAAAAAAAATACGAATAATAAAGAAAAGAGACAAAATCAGAAATTAAATTTAAAGTAACAAGTTTGCTAACATAACACGATGACTGAATGTGAATTTAGGTGAATTTAGCAAAAATGGAATGTTTATTTAAACAAGATGTTTCGCTCGCTCTGTATATGAACTGTTCGTATAAAACCTATTGCAATATAATGCAGATTGCACGTCGGTGATTAATTACATAATTAAACGTAAGCATATATCATAAGAAATGTATATATATTTTTATAGAAGACAGCTCTATGTTCAGCAGTTGGGAAGTGATCTTGCATGAAATGATGGTGAAAGAAGAAGAGGAAGATGAGCATGCTCACTTGCTAGTAATTGGACTCTAAAAAGCTTGCGTGCTTAGCAGAGCGGGACAGTAATTCAAGCCGGCACACCGCCTGCTAATTTACAAGGCGCTGGTTCGGCTTCACATGGAATACTGTTCTAATTTCTGGGCAGGGGCTCCCCAGTGCAAGATCCTTCCACTTGACCGCATCCAGCGCAGAGTGGTTCGAATCGTCGACAATCGAGTTTTTCCGATCAGCTTGACTCACTGGCACTGCGTAGAGATGTTGCATATCTTTGCGTATTTTATCGCATGTACGACGGGTTGTTCTCTGAGTAATTGTTCGGACTAATTCCAGCCGCTCAATTTCACCATAGCACATCGCGAAAAAACTCGCGATACCATCCATACCATCTGGATGATTGGCAGTTCACCACTGTCCGATTTAGAAGATGTTTTTTTCCTCGCACTACTTCCTTGTGGAATCGATTACCACCAGCGATTTTTCCGGATCGATACGACTGAGAGAACTTCAAGAAAAGAGCCTACTCCTTTTTAAAGGCCGGCAACGCATCTCCAATTCCTCTGGTGTTGCAGTTGTTCATGGGCGGCGGTAGTCACTTACCATCAGGTGAGCCGCATGCACGTTCGCCCACTCTCCTATAAAAAACAGTAATCGCCGCCGCTCTCGAATATCTGCAAAAGGTACCAGTGGATTGTTACGTTTGTTTTCGACATTTGTATCAAGGAAGAAGTGGGCTCGTTTTTAAAGTTACCTAAAACTTATAAGCATTGGGAAATATTTGCTGACACCAGGTTCCACAATGTAGACATGCGAGAAGATTTTTTTTAAATTCTCCATTAGACCACTAAGTATCCCACTGGTGTGGGTGGAATAGTGAATTTCATTACAGCATGCAACGGTGAAACTTGGAAACTGTTTAGATAGAGTAATTTAAAAATTGAAAAACGAACAATGATTTGAATTTGCAAAACATGGTCACGACACAGCAGTTGTGAGTAAAAGTAAAAATAAAAAATGGCGAATGGGACGCAACCCGCATAAATTTCTAAACATTGCTCACCGCCCTGCAGATGTTGTGTTATTACGTTCCTTTGCGACATGAGCTGGTTTTATTACAAGACGTCAGATGCGGCCAAAGCTATAACGCTCAACAACCCTAAAATAGTATTTTATTATTATGTACGATTTAAAAATTGTGCATGTTGGAATCACGCAGATATATTTTGAATTTGAAATTATTTACTTATTAGCAAAGTTATAGCTAATTCATGTAATATATGATTATACTTTAATTAACGGCCAACTGTTGGACATAGGCTTCATCTAATTTCTGATAGAGTTCAGGACAATAAAGTGTCTGTGACGGTGCCTCAATTGTGGAAGGACTTCTGGAAAATAGATTTTTTTTTCAATACCCCAATTTACAGGTTTCTTCCCGACACCTCCCTTCACTGCCGAGTACATGGTAAATCAGCAAATCGCAATTTTGTTTGTGCAGGCTGGAATCGAACACAAATTGCCCGCGTGCTGATTCACGGTAAGTGTTTAGACCCGCAGTTACCACGGCCAACATTATCTGCTTATTTATTGAAATTTTATCTTGACACACGGACATTTGTCAGCTACTATGTTATTACCTCTAACTTGCTTACTATTCACAAGCTAAAGTACTTATTATGTTTCATCCAATTTTTTTTTATAAGGTGAGGGTGACAAACGAGCACACAGTCCACCTGATAGTAAGTGGTTGCTGCGGCCCATAGACATCTACATCTATCCTCTATTACAAATCAAAATGTAGATGCGTTGTCACCCGTGAGGACTAAGATGGAATGCCTCATTTCCAGTAAAATGGGCCTCCGGCCACCTTCACTCACCAAGCGATACGCAGAGGTAAACCTCTACTTCACGCTGGTTTTCTGTGAGGTCGTGGTACCACCCCCGGTTCGAGCCGGCCCATCCGTGCGACAGCAAAAGCTGCCACGTGGCTCTACCACTGTTATATAAGATATTTTTGCAAGACTATAATTAGGTGTAGATTATGTTATATTTTTTATTTATTTTGTAGTTTGTTCATGAACTTTAAAAATTAATTTTCACATTGTAAACGTGCAACCTTTAATCCTAGAACTTTTCATTTTGCAAGAAAATAAACTATATCATTTGAAGAATATACTGGGAGATTAAAATTGTTAGAGCAAAAAATGTTTACATACTAAGTAATAAAATGGATAAAAAAAAAACGAGTTTTGAATTTCACATAACATTGCACTTCTAAAGGAGATCGGTTCGATGTAAATTCCGTTTCGGCTTTTTATTTGAAATTGGCTTTTTATTTTACTAGAAATAAAACCACTGTTGGGATCATAAGCTAAAACACGCTTATTTTATATATACGGAATATTATTTTACTTTTATCCAGTATAAGTAAAATATTATTATGAGTTAATTATGAAATATAATTCATATTCAATACATAAATCATCCACCATTCACTACATACACTTTTTGCTAGCATTATTTTCACCATGATTATATTTACGCGTACATGTAAAAACAGGAATAGCTCAGGAGCTAAGCGCTCAAGATCGGAGTAAGCTTAGTTCCATCCCTGCCTGTTAGACGTGTCATTCATTCATTTCTAGTAACTCCATCATTTAAGTATTTATTAGTCTTACGAACCGGATCTTTCGGTTCCATCATTCAAAAGGATCATTTCGAGTTTCTCTGTGTGACACCCGCTCGAAAATCGGCATTGTGGGACGATCCGAAAGGTGCAAAAAAGGTAATTGCAATCATCAATACTTGATGCGACCTTGGTCAAATGAACAAGTCTTTCACGATTGACACATGTCTACTGCCGGAAACAATTTAAAAGTGCTGTGACACATTTCAAATCCACACGCACTCGAGCAGCATTCATCTATTCGTTTCAGCTTATATAAGAATATAAGCCTCCGCCATAGATTTCCCCATTGCAGCGGCTCAAAAAGATCGCTGTACAAATAAATACAAAATATTGGTAAAATAAATTGGGCATACCTTAAGCGCATTAAAAAATTACGTATAACATGATTATACGGAATTTTTAAAGTAGTTTAAATACATTTCGATAGCACTATCGGCTTCAACACCCTCGAAAACCATGAAAATGACACTCATGATGAAAAGTTGATACCTATTGCAGCCGCCAACTTGGATTTACATTTAGACAGCACTATCGGCTTCAACACTCTCAAAAATCATGAAAATGACACCCAAGATGAAAAAATTAGTACCTACTTCAGCCGCCAACTTGGATTTACATTTCGACAGCACTATCGGATTCAACACCCCTCGAAAACCATGAAAAATGACACCCATGATGAAAAAATTGATACCTATTGCAGCCGCCATCTTGGATTTACATTTCGACAACACTATCGGCTTCAAAACTCTCGAAAACAATGAAAATGACACCCAAGATGAAAAAATTGGTACCTACTTCAGCCGCCATCTTGGATTTACATTTCGACAGCACTATCAAATTCAACACCCTAGAAAACCATGAAAATGACACCCAAGATGAAAAAATTGATATCTATTGCAGCCGCCACCTTGGATTTACATTTCTACAGCACTATCGACTTCAACACCCTCGACAACCATGAAAATGACACCCAAGATGAAAAAATTGATATATTTTGCAGCCGCCATCTTGGATTTACATTTCGACAGCACTATCGGCTTCAACACCCTCGAAAACCATGAAAATGACACCCATGATGAAAAAATTGGTACCTAATTCAGCTGCCATCTTGGATTTACATTCCGACAGCATTATCAGCTTCATCACCCTCGAAAACCATGAAATGACACCCATGATGAAAAAATTTATACCTATTGCAGCCGTCACCTTGGATTTACATTTCGACAGCACTATCGGCTTCAGCACCCTCGAAAACCATGAAAATGACACCCATGATGAAACATTTGATACCTATTGCGGCCGCCATCTTGGATTAACATTTCGACAACCGTATCGGTTTCAACACCCTCGAAAACCATGAAAATGTCACCCATGACAAAAAAAATTATACTACGTACTTTTAGTACGTACTACTATTATGTATTCTGCGCTTTTAAATATTGTAATAAAATAATCTTTTATTATTATTATAATCAAGTATTTAAGAAATTTGGTATTCGAATATTGTGTATTTGTACTTGTAGCGATCTTTTTGAGCCGCTGCAAACAACCGAAACAGTGTCCACTCATGACGGCGACTGAAGCCCTTCCTTATTACTATACTCTTTGCTGAAGCCGAACTAAACTACTCTGTCGCTGTAGCTCCCATTTACAGAAATAATTTATATACGAGGCTACCAAATCAACGAAAATTTCGCCATTTTGGAGCCGAAAAAAATTAATTAAAGCTAATCAAAACAAAATTACACTGCCATTTATTTAACAGTGGTAGAGCCTCGCGGCAGCTTTTGCTGTCGCACGGATGGGCCGACTCGAACTGGGGTGGTACCACGACCTCACAGAAAACCAGCGTGAAGTAGAGCTTCACCTCTGCATTTCGCTTGGTAAGTGCAGGTGGCCCGAGGCCCTTTTTACTGGAAATGAGACATTTCATCTAAGTCCTCATGGGTGACAACGCATCTACATTTTGAATTGTAATAGAGGATAGATGTAGATGTCTATGGGCCGCAGCAACCACTTACAATCAGGTGAACTGTGTGCTCGTTTGTCACCCTTAACCTATAAAAAAAACATTCAGTGGCTTCCCACATGATAGATGAAGAGATTAAAAAATAGATTGAGTTAAACAATTGATATTTTCAAAGTTATCGTGTTTACAAGCCACAGGGACAGGATACATCCACACCATAAGCCACTAAACCCTTTTTTTATTTAAAAATAGCAATTAATCGATTTAAAAAAATTATTAATAAGTTCAACAATCATTTATCTTTCTAACAATGTGCTTTTTATATCATTTATATGTATTATATGATTGCTAGATCGATTTTATTCGATAAAATGTTGGAATCTTAATTTTTAGGCGATAGTAGAACATACCTTGCGCTTTCGCTTAAGTTATGCAATATTCGAAAAAATAAATTTCATACATTCTTGATTATTATAATAATCAGAGATTTTTATTACAATATTTTAAAAGCACAGAATAAATAATAGTAGTACGTAATAAAAGAAAGTAGGATGTAATATTTATACTTAAATACTTCTTGGACTTTATGGAGTGACATGACTGATGATATGATGATCGTATGAGTAATATGAGTCGTGCACTTTTCGATTTTCTAAACTTTTTTCAAATTGAAGTTTGACATAAAATTATCGGAAAATTAAAAGTATAATAAAGTTATTAGCGAAAACTTGTGCGTATTTAAACTACTTAAAAAAAGTTCCGTATAATCATGTTATACGTAATATTTATAATGTGATTAGGTCACGCTCTTGCGGCGAGACTTAGGCAATTTTAATACTGCTCGTATTGAAAAAACGATCGAGCGGAACCAGGCTCCAAATTCTTTGCTAGAGATCTGTGTGGCAGAAAGAGCCAATTGTCGAAGCTGAAGACCGAGTGTGGCAGCGTTGTTTCGGGACACCTGAGATTTTAGTGAGATTGAGAGGTTCTATGAGCAGCTGTACACATCATCGTTGGAGCCACACGCAAGTGTGAGTAACGATCCAAGGGCAAGTCTTATCCGACACTATTCCGATGATATCCCGGACGTCAGTCTGAGCAAGATTAGAATGGCTCTCCAGTAACTTAAAAACGGTAAGGCCCCAGGCGAAGACGGAATTACAGCGGAACTTCTGACAACGGGTGGAAGAACGGTACATGAAGTCCTTAAGAAGCTCTTTAATTCCGTCCTTCATGGTGGCATTACACCGGAGGCATGGAGCAGAAGTGCGGTGGTCTTGTTCTTCAAGAAATGTGACAACGCTCTCTTGAATAACTTTTTTTTTTATAGGATATGGGTGAAAAACGAGCACACAGTCCACCTGATGGTAAGTGGTTGCTGCGGTCCATAGACATCTACATCTATCCTCTATTACAAATCAAAATGCAGATGCGTTTTCACCCGTGAGGACTAGGATGGAATGCGCCTCATTTCCAGTAAAAAGGGCCTCCGGCCACCTGCACTCACCAAGCGAAACGCAGAGGTAAACCTCTACTTCACGCTGGTATTCTGTGATGTCGTGGTACCACCCCGGTTCGAGCCGGCCCATCCGTGCGACAGTAAGAGCTGCCGCCTGGCTCTACTACCACTACATACCAATTTCCTTTCTGAGCCGCGTCTACGTGCTGTTTTCGAGAGTCATTACGAATCGTCTCGTGCGCAGACTTTACGACTTCCAGCCTCCCGAACAAGCCAGTTTCCGAAAAGGCTTTAGCACCAAAGACCACAAACATACCTTTCGGTAAAGTGTACAGAAGTCCGAGGAGTACAATTTGCCACTATGTCTGATGTATGTGGACTATGAGAAAGCCTTTGATTCCGTCGAAATTTGGGCGGTGCTGCAGTCCCTTCAGCGGTGCCAAGTTGACTGTCGGTATATCGAAGTGCTGAAGTACTTGTACAGTAGGGCTACAATGTGTTTCCGAGTACAGAACCAGAGTACGAAACCTATCCAATTGCGGGGAGGTTTAAGACAGGGAGACGTTATATCCCCGAAACTCTTCACCGCAGCATTATAAGACGTTCTCAAGCTTCTGAACTGGAAAGGATACGGTATTAACATCAATGGCGATTACATCATACACCTTCGATTTGCCGACGACATAGTCCTTATGACAGAATCGCTGGAGGACCTAAGCACTATTCTCAATGACCTTAAGAGTGTTTCCCAACGGATTGGTCTTAAGACGAACATGGACAAAACAAAGATCATGTTTAATGTCCATGTCACACCTATGCCAATAGTAATGCTAATGGTAGTTGTTGGGGACACTAAGCTCGAAGTTGTTGAGGAGTATGTTTACCTGAGACAAATAGTCCGACTAGGTAAGTCCAACTTCGACCGAGAGGTCAATCGACGGATTCAACTCGGCTGGGCAGCTTTCGGGAAATTACGGCACATCTTCTTGTCAGGTATACCTCAAAACTTTAAAACGAGACTATACAACCAGTGCGTGTTGCCAGTGATGACCTATGGAACTGAGACGTGGTTCTTTACTGCTGGCCGGATGAGGAAGCTTAAGGTCGCTCAGCGAGCTATGGAGAGGGCTACGCTCGGAGTTTCTCTGCGTGATAAACTTAGAAATGAGGATATCCGCAGTAGAACCAGAGTGACCAACATAGCCCAACGGATTAGTAAGCTGATGTGGCAATGGGCCGGCCATATAGTTCGAAGAACCGACAACCGATGGGGAAAAAAGGTTATTGAGTGGCGGTTTCGTACTTGCGGACGAAGTGTAGAGCGTCCCTTCACTAGATGGACTGACGTCCTGGTAAGAAATGCAGGAAGTCTATGGATGCAGGTGGCTCAGGACCGTGATTTGTGGCATTCCTTCGTGGCGGCCTTTGTGCAGCAGTGGACTTGTGAAGGGCTGTAATGATGATGATGATGATGATGATAGGTCATGCTCAATTGGATTTACCAATAGTTGAGTCATTTTCTAGCAATTGAAGCAAATTCAGCAATGTTTAAAATGAATAAAGGTCTAAGTAAAATCTGTGAGTGGTCTAGATTATATGGACCTTTTGTAAACCCTAAAAAATCCCAAGGAATGATTGTTGACACCGGGTTTACACGTAGCTTATTTAATTTTACTTCACTTCCAATACTGCAAATTAATAGCACTTCACTAAGCATTTCAGAAACAGTCAAGAATCTGGGCACCATCATAGTATGCATGTTTACATAGAATGCACATATCATATAAATTTGCAGGAAAATTAGAATTATACTTTTGATTCCTTAAAATGCCTTCAAAGATTTCTGCCTTTATAAACGATGATTGCTCTTATTTAAACAGTTATTTTCTTGATTCTTGATTGTGCTGATTTCTGTTATTTGGATGCGACAGAGTGGCAATTAAGCAAACTAGAGCGATTTTCGTTATATTTTTGGGCTAAAAAAAGTATGACCACGTCTCCTCCTATCACAAACAACTCAAGTGGCTCCCAATCCGACTTCGGAGGAATACTTGAATCCTTTATCTACTCTTTAATATACTATAAAACTCGACATCATCACCGATATACGTGATCGATTCCGCTTTGCTCATTCCCCCTATGCAGTTTTCAGATCACATTTAAAAGCTCTCCTAAATTTCCCTTCCTCCAGAATTGAGTTCTATCCTCACTCTTTTATAGGACTTGCAGTTAGGTTATGGAATTCTATTCCTGCTGCAATTCGTGAGGCTAAATCAGTTTCAGTGTTTAATATAATAAGAATAATCTCATCAAAATTATTTGTAATATTTATGCATGTAGTGAAATTTTTAGTAGGTGGACAAATTTATTAAAATCTTAATAATAAAATGTAATAATATCATTGATTAAACAATAATTATAATTAAAATTTAAGGTATAGTGTAATAAAAAAAAATAATTTTAATTATATAATGGATCTGTGTTGTCTGTATCAAATAAATTATTATTATTATTATGGGGTATCTATAAATTTTCTCATCTGGTTGGGCAATATAAATATATAATTGTAAATAAACATGGTAAACGTACATAAATATCAATAAAATAAAATAAATACATAAACAATACATCAATATATAAAAACCCCAACCAGATGGAAGCCCTCGACAGAGGAGACCAGACGGCCGAGGGTTAAGGGGAAAGAGAAAGAAACCGGCGGACGATGCGGGCGGTATTGAGGAGCACCGCCTTCTGCATTTGAGTTTCGAGCGGTCCCTTACGGAGTCCCAGTCGCCTCAGATGACCCGAGAGGCTGACTGGAATTAACCCATTTGCAGAGACGACTACAGGTATAATTTCGGCTTATTATTAATTTATCATTATTATTGGGGTATCTATATAGTTTACTTATCTGGTTGGGCTGTATAAATATATAATTGTAAATGAAAATGATAAACATACATAAATATTAACAAAATAAAATAAATACATAAATAAATAAAAACCCAACCAGACGGAAGCCCTCGGTAGAGGAGACCAAACGGCCGGTTAGGGAGAAAGGGAAAGAAACCAGTGGACGATGCGGGCGGTATCGAGGAGCACCGCCTTCTGCATTTGAGCTTGGAGCGGTCCGTCACGGAGTCCCAGTCGCCTCAGATGACCCTAGAGGCTGACTGGGATTAACCCGTTTGCAGAAACGACTACAGGTATAATTTCGGCCGGCAGTCCACCCCACATGTCGGTCACCTCGTGAGCCAGGTCCAGATATTTTGTTCGCTTATCTGTTTCGGCTTTCACGAGGTTCTCGTCATACGGAATGGTAATGTCGACCAAAAATATCCTTGACTGTGCCCGGTCCATCAGCACAATATCAGGCTTATTCCCAAGAATAGTCCTGTCTGTGATGATGGTCCGGTCCCAGTAGAGCCTGGCGCGGTAATTTTCGAGCACGTCTTCCGGCATTTACTTATAATAAGGCAGTTTCCGATCCACGAGACCGTATTTCAGAGCGAGCTCCTGGTGTAGAATCCTGGCTACTAGGTTGTGCCTATGCAAGTACTCAGAGTTAGAAAGCGCCGAACAACCGGAGATGACATGCCTAAGTGATTCACCGGGATGGCGACAAGCTCGACAAATGTCGACGGTGCCATCCCTTAGGATGTATCTCCGATAGTTGTTGGTCTAAATAACTTGATCCTGTATTGCACAGACAAAACCCTCGGATTCCCCGAAGAGGTCACCAAAACGTAGTCAGTGGAGGGAGGCAACTGAGTCTACGAAAGGCTCATGTAGAGCCTTGTAGAATCTCCCGTGGAGCTCCTTCTCCTTTCATACGGTCTCCCGGTCGGAAATGCTCTGTACTGCCGGGTCTTGCCATTGCTCGTTGGCTAAGGATAGAGGATTAGTCCTTTATCACAAAAAATAACGTCCCTATAGAATGGATCACCCGATCTCACCACAAAGTAATTACGTAGGCTGCACACTTCACGATTATGCATAGTGAGAGCGCTCAAAAAGCCGCGCCCATCATGTTTCCGCGGCAAGTACAGCCTCATTACTGACGATCTCGGGTGATGCATCCTGTGAGACGTCATAACAGTGCGAACTTTTCCATCCAGAGCGTTCAGTTCGGTCTGAGACCACCTGAGTATGCCGAAGGTATATATGAGAACAAGCATGACCCAACCGTTATATGCGTGTGTCTTATTCACACCCGATAAAAGACTGTTGAGCACTTTTGTCAAGCGTGCATAAAACACATCGCTAACTGACTGTTTCATGTCCGCCTCATCGATACCTATGTTCTGTGACATACCCAGGTATCGGTATGTTTCAGCCTCGGATAGGGTCTTTATGTTGATGGGCATAGATAAGTCTATGCCCTCAGAGTTAGCAACCCTATCCCTTTCGACATGGAGGACCGCACACTTATCCGTCCCCAGCTCCATTCTAATGAATTGCTAAAATCACAAGTGATGTTCAGCAATTCCATAAGATGGGAACGACTGGAGGCGAATAATTTGAGATCATCCATATAGAAAAGGTGGTTCACTTTTGTACCTCCTTTCCGAAGCTGAAATCCCCTCCCGGAACCCTCCAGTAAGGTACTGAGAGGGTTCAGAGAGGGGCAGAACTAGATTGGACTCAGAAAATCGCCCTGGAAGATACCCCTTCTAATCCTTATGTGGTCCTCCGCAGCCGTCATCCGCTCGCCTAGATGACAAAGCATCGTACTCTACTGCCCCATAGACTGCCCTAGGAAGTCTCTAACTGTACAGTCAACCTTGTACAGCTCGAGGACCCTCTTCAGCCATGTATGAGGCACCGAGTCGAATGCCTTTTTGTAGTCTATCCAGGCGGCGGAGAGGTTCCGACGGTTGCGTTTAACCACCTTGCCAATGACCGCCTCAATAAGGAGTGGTTCCTTGGTTCCATGACCACCGCCCCGGCATCCATTTTGAGCGCGCGACATCACCTGATTTAAGTTCAGGTGACGAGTAATTCTCGCGCCCAAAATGGATGTTAGTGTCTTATATATCGTAGGTAGACACGTGATGGGGCGGTATTTGCTCGGGTCTGTAGTATCCCGGTCTTTAGGAACCAAATGAGTGATCCCAGTAGTGAAGAGGCTCGGGAGCGACTTTTGGTCGAGAGCCATCTGAAATTGTCGGGCGAACACAGCGTGACACACCACGAACCCCTTCAGCCAGTAGTGATGCAGCCCGTCGAGCCCCGGACTTTTCCAGTTCGGGGCCCTTCGGACCGCCTCAGCTACATCGCCCGGCGTTATAATGACGAGGTCCATGGGCGTAAGATTCGCACACTGACTCACCACAAATTCAGTCCAAGAGCCCTCGCTGTGGTTTACGGGCTCTGACCACAGGCCGCGCCAGAATTTGACAGTGTCGGCCTGATTCGGTGCTTGGCCCGTTCCACGTACCATCGGTCGCTCCAATGATTTATAGAGCCTCTTCTAATCACTCTGGAAGAGACGATTCTGGTTGAACCGTCTCGACCTCTCGGTATATCGCCGAATCCGCTTTCCCCAAGCAGCGATTCTCTGCTTCAGGTCGTCTATGCGCTCCGTCAGCTTTTGCGTAATATCCGGCTGGGACAAACTTATATTTGTCCCAGCAAACGCCATCCTGACGGTGCGCACAATTCTCGGTCTATTATTACCCGACCTGAAGCTTGTCAGTCTGCCGATTAGGGCTCTTGCCTTTGCGATACGGTCCTCAATTCTTTTTCTCCAGGCTGGGATGGCGCTACTTTGTCTAGTAGCGCGTCCAGTCGTGGGAAGTTTGGCGCCGATAATATGGCAAACTGCCAGTGCGGCGCCAAAAAGAACTGAGTCCGTATCGCAAAGGTCCCGGCTGGCTTCCAAATAGGTCACCAGCATTGGGTTGAGAGCCCTCACGACAGCCCGATTCCGCTTGCTTAGGGGTATGCGGGGAAGTCGCGATCGATTTTCGAGAGGCGTACTGCGCGTTTCCAAAATAGCCTCTTCCAATATACTCCTCATTTGCTCTACTTTGTGGGAGACTATTTCATCATCGTCTGAATGAACTACAACTGGAATATCCACGGCGGCATCCACGTGTGCAGGTTGCTCTGCAATTTTTAGCGCCGCATTTCCAGCTGTAGCATTTTCATCCGATGAGGGAACAGCCTCACGTCGTAGTCGTTCGAGTTCGGCGTCACCAAATATGTTGGAGCGAAGGATATACCGAACTCGGTCTGCCAGGTTTTGCTCCGTAACATGAACCGATGGCTCCAGCTCTGCGAAAAAGCGATGCATCCGAACCCGATACGCCAACATTCCAGTTTCTTCCCCTTTCGCCCTAAAGTACGCTCGCAATGCGTTTGTGTTCATTATTTCTGTACAACGCATGCGATGCTTTCCACCAGTGGCGGATGCCGCTTGCTGAGTCCAAGAAGACTCGGCCAACATCAAGCCCTCTGGTGGGGATGATGGATGCGGGCGGCTGCTAGGTGGTCTTGCAGCCCCCCGCGCTCGGCTGGCGGCCCGCATGCTGTCACGTCCAGCGCCAGCTCTAGACGCGCCCTGGCGACCTCCATGCAGCGGCCCTATGCGCACTCTTCTTTTTTCCATCACCCATTAAATGGGCGTCAATTAACGGGAGACGCCCATGCCCGGCACCGTTTCATGGTGCGGCCGTAAGCACAAACGAGCCTTTGCACCCTCTGTTCTGCCGAGGCACGGCGCTCACACCTCTTGGCAAGGCGCTGACTGACTGCGCTGACATAGCAGTTTTGTCACTTAACTGTTACGTCAGCGGGCGATGGGGTAGTCAATTCCCTACGCCGTTATTATTATTATTATTATTATGGGGTATTTGTATGATTTTCTCATCTGGTTGGGTTGTATAAATATATAATTGAAAATGAAAATGATAAACTTACATAAATATCAATAAAATAAAATAAGTACATAAAAATTACATAAATATATAAAAACCCAACCAGATGGAAGGCCTCGGCAGGGGAGACCAAACGGCCGAGGGTTAGGGGGAAAGAAAAAGAAACCGGCGGACGATGCGGGCGGTATCGAGGAGCACCGCCTTCTGCATTTGAGCTTGGAGCGGTCCGTCACGGAGTCCCAGTCGCCAGTCGCCTCAGATGACCCGATAGGCTAACTGGGATTAACCCGTTCGCAGAAACGACCACTATTATTATTATTATTATTAAACGGCAACTTAATAGCACTGTCTTTCTTTGTCGTCCAAATGATATAATGTATGACTCTTATATATATATATATATGTATCTATATGTATTTTATGATATGTATATATGTATGTATGATATTTATTATATGTATGTATGTAGATATGCAGGAAGTCGATGGATGCAGGTGGCTCAAGACCGTGCTTTGTAGCGTTCTTTGGGGGAGGCCTATGTTCAGCAGTGGACTTGTGAAGGGCTGTAATGATGATGATGAATGATGAATGTATGTAGTATAGTATTTTAGTATATGTATGGATGTATGTATCTATTTTTCCTGGTTACATTACTTTGTGTGTACAGAAATTGTTAAATAAAAATAAATAAATAAAATTAATTCAGTACAATACTGACTTCCGTAACTAAATGATTACATTCCTACGATGAGAACTGTGAGACTGACAAAACTTGGAATTTCATGAAAATAATACTCTCAGCTCAATAAAAGGTAGTTATTTGGTTATTTAGGATAGATATTTTATTTATATGTTTAGATAAAGGTTTGTACGTTCACGGCATTAAAGAAAACAAATTATATTTTAACTCGACTCGATTTTGACGGTGGTAGAGCCACGCAACAGTTTACGCTGTTGCACGTATGGGCCGGCTCGAGCCGGGTTGGTACCACGACCTCACAGAAAACCGGCGTGAAGTAGAAGCTTTGCTTCTGCGTTTCGTCTGGTGAGTGCAGGTGGCCGGAGGCCCAATTTCCCCCCCCCCCATCAACATGGTAGCGGAATTACACAAAAGACTACCCCAGGAGGGTACCAGTACCCCTGGAGAATCCCTCGCTGAGCATCCACGACCATGTTATTCTAATCCTGAGCGTGGGTGCTCAGGCTGCCCCGCGTATTCTGGGGGGGGGGGGGCAAAATTCCGCTCAAAAACATAACTGCTCGGGGCAAACTGAGCAATAATACCAAGGCGACCTCTGCCACGCTATCCGTGAATTTCTGCAACATCAGGGGACTTCACTCTAACCTGAACGCCGTCCACTACCATCTCGAGACGGCAAAGCCGGCCTTGCTCTTCCTGACCGAGACGCAGGTTTCCTCTCCGGCTGATATTTCGTATCTCTCCTACCCGGGGTACAAATTGGAGCACTCCTTTGTGCCTCGGGCTGGAGTTTGCGTGTATGTCAGAGAGGACATCTGTTCTCAACGCCTCGGCAGTCTTAAAGGTTCGGACCTGTCCATCCTTTGGCTACGCGTAGACAGCGACGACCATCCCCACGTCTACGGGTGCCTCTATAGGTCCCATAGCGGTAATACCGAAACAGACCGACTCATCGACCACGTCCAAATGGCTACAGATTCCTTGCTACAACAGGTCCCATCCGCAGAGATCGTGATCCTTGGCGATTTTAACGCCCACCATGCCGAATGGCTGGGTTCACGTTTAACCGATCATGCGGGGAGAGCTGTCTGCTTTGCCTTGGCATATGGTCTGACACAACTGGTTACTTCGCCTACGCGGATTCCAGATGTGGAGGATCATACACCTTCCCTGTTGGATCTTCTGCTGACCTCTCATCCGGACGGATATCAGGTTTCTGTCGATGCCCCTCTCGGCTCTTCGGACCACTGTCTGATCCGGAGTGTGGTGCCACTCACGCTCCCTTCGCGGTTGCGTTCTGCAGGTTGCCGCCGTGTTTGGCATTACAGGTCGGCGGATTAGGACGGAGGACGGAATGCGGTCTTTCTTTGCATCCTACCCATGGGGGCGGGTTTGCTTCTCGCCGGATGATCCCAGCGCTGTTGCTGACTCTGTCACTGATGTGGTGCTACAGGGAATGGAACTATTTATTCCATCATCTGTGGTACCCATCGGAGGCAGATCTCAGCCTTGGTTTGGTCGCTCCTGTAAAACTGCATTACGCAGTAAGCAGGAGTGTTATCAAGCCTGGGCTGCGGCTTCGGCGACTCGGGATGTAAACACCAGCAAACTTAAAAAGAAGTATAACTTCGCCTCCAGGTCCTTCAAAAGAGTTATTGCCAAGGCAAAGTCAGAGCACATAGGCAGAATTGGCGAGAAACTAGTTCGCCTTCCTTCGGGAACCCGTGCATTCTGGTCTTTGCCAAGGCTGTCGAAGGGAATTTCTGTAAGCCATCACTACCATCTTTGCACAGGGAGGACGACTCACTGGCCCATGACGCAAAAAACAAAGCCGACCTTTTAGGCTCCCTTTTTGCGTCCAACTCGACTCTTGAAGACGGGGGGAAAACACCGCCGACCATCCCGCGGTGTGAGTGCTCTATGCCGGATGTGCTGTTCTCACAGCGCTCGGTTCGCAAAGCACTTCTCTCCCTGGACATCCAGAAGTCGAGTGGGCCTGACGGAATCCCCCCAATTGTGCTGAGGACGTGTGCTCCGGAGTTGGCACCGGTCCTAACGCGTCTTTTCCGGTACTCCTACTCCCAAGGCGTAGTCCCGAATTCATGGAAGACAGCTTTTGTCCACCCGATTGCTAAAAAAGGCGACCGCTCAGACCCGTCCAACTATAGGCCTATCGCGATCACCTCCTTGTTCTCCAAATTAATGGAATCCATTGTTAACTGCCAGCTTATCCGGTACCTTGAGGATCACCAGCTGATTAGTGACCGCCAGTACGGTTTTCGTCGGGGTCGATCAGCTGGTGATCTTCTGGTCTACCTGACCCATAGATGGGCGGAGGCAGTAGAGTCCAAGGGGGAGGCGTTGGCCGTTAGTTTGGACATTGCGAAGGCCTTCGATCGGGTTTGGCACAAAGCGCTTCTTTCGAAGCTCCCTTCCTATGGGCTTCCCGAGAAATTGTGCAATTGGATCACCAGCTTCCTTGCAGATCAGAGCATCAAGGTCGTTGTAGACGGTGCATGTTCTGACTGCAAACCTATTAACGCTGGTGTTCCACAAGGCTGTGTGCTATCACCAACGCTGTTTCTTCTGCATATCAATGATATGTTGCTAACTGGTAACATTCATTGCTATGCGGATGACAGCACTGGTGATGCTCTATACACCGGCCGTGCTAATATTTCTCGGGAAAACGTCTCCGAGTACCGGAATAAACTTGTGTCTGAAGTCGAGTCTTTGCTGGACAAAGTCTCGGACTGGGGGCGACTAAATCTAGTCCAGTTTAATCCTCAGAAGACACAAGTTTGCGCGTTTACCGCTAAAAAGATTCCCTTTGTCGTATCTCCTCAGTTTCAAGGCACTCCCCTAGTTGCCTCAGCCAGTATCGGAATCCTTGGCGCCGACATATCGAGTGACGTGCAGTTTCGTGGTCACTTGGAAGAGAAAGCCAAATTAGCCTCTAAAAAGCTTGGCGTGCTCAGCAGAGCGGGACAGTATTTTATGCCGGCACACCGCCTGCAACTTTACAAGGCGCAGGTTAGGCCTCACATGGAATACTGTTCCCATCTCTGGGCAGGGGCTCCCCAGTGCCAGCTCCTTCCACTTGACCGCATCCAGCGCAGAGCGGCTCGAATCGTCAACGACCGAGCCCTTTCCGATCGGCTCGATTCATTGGCACTGCGAAGAGATGTTGCATATCTTTGCATTTTCTTTCGCATCTACTATGGGGAGTGCTCTGAGGAATTGTTCGGATTAATCCCAGCCGCCAAATTTCACGAACGCACATCGCGGCAGAACTCCCGATACCATCCACACCATCTGGATGATTGGCGGTCCACCACTGTGCGATTTAGAAGATGTTTTCTTCCTCGCACGACTTCCTTGTGGAATCGATTACCATCAGCGATTTTTCCGGACCGATACGAATTAGGGACCTTCAAGAAAAGAGCGTACTCCTTTTTAAAAGGCCGGCAACGCATCTGCAATTCCCTCCCTGGTGTTGCAGTTGTTCATGGGCGGCGGTAGTCACTTACCATCAGGTGAGCCGCATGCTCGTTTGCCCCCTCTCCTATAAAAAAAAAACTCGATTTCACTTACGACATTAAACCCTAACAAACAAACCATGTGTAATGGCCGTGTAAGAATATCCATTACTTCATATCGTCCCGTGGTTGTCGTGAAAAGCGACACAAACAAACCAGGAAATGCGTGGCAAGAAATTCTTCCTAATAACAACTAATAATAAAAACTGCGGCTGCCAACCCACCTGCCAAGCATGGCAACTATGGCAAATATTCTCCCTATGAAGCAACCTATGAGGAGGCCTATGTTCAGCAGCAGACTCCTGATAGATAGTCTGTAATAGTAGCGGTAACGGACCGAATATACCAATTCCCACAAATGGTGATGGAGAATAGTATTACCAGTGCAAGGATATTAGCTCCGAGCCTCAGCCTGTGTGATACATTAGGTGATAGTTTCAGGGTCGTTGTAATTCCAACATGACTTATATCCTATATTTCCCAATGAAGGGTAGAGCCACGCTGCTGCTATATTATGGTTGTAGAACGAATGAGTCGATCGACCGGAGTAGGACCAAACTCTCACAGAACACAAGCGTAAAATAGCAGTTTAATGCTGCTATGTTTCATATGGTGAGTAAAGAACCGGAAAATCTTTTTACTGGAAACGACGCATTCCATCTACTAAGAGTACTAACTCAGGGGTGATACCACGTATTGATTCTAAATCGAAGATAGATATATATGTCTATATAGGCCACAGTATATACCCATTCGTACTATAACCATAATATAGCTGCAGCGCTCTTTGGCAGTTGTAGTTTTGACTTTACGTTTTAGAAATTGTTGTGGAAAGTTTTACATTAATAATAAAACTATTAGAGTACAAAACTTTGCGTTCAAAATGTTTACTCTTAAACAGTTTGTATATTGAATTATAAAGTTTGAAACTTAGCAATAGAAGTTCTGCTTTTAAGTCTTCATAAATTATGAAAGAAGTGTAGTTATAACTTCTCAGGTGCTACCCATTAGTTAACAGTGAAAGTCGTGACTAAGAAATTCCTGTATTTTAGCAAACAAGCCACGTCTCGACACGTGCTTCGCGCTGGCGATCATTGAGTTTGTGGGGCACCTATTTGTCAAGCTTTTTTACCTTGCCAATTTGACGCAAATGTTCTAATATTGCTTTGATGCTAACTACGAAAACTACTGCCAGTTAAGCTGTAGATTGAGTATCATCAGCTTTTTAGGTTGAAAAAACCAAAAAAGAAGCGGGCAAACCAATAACAGGTGGTTCTTGTTTCTGTGACGTTGATGCTATTAGCCTTACAGCTTCATCGGACTCCCGGGGTCTCTCAGGCTGCGCTCTATAAAATAAGGGAGATTATTTATTTTAGTGAAACGTTGCGAAAATACTAAAGTCGATAATCTTGGGGTGCATAATATTGTGTTTTGTGATCACATAACATGACATGGATGAGTTATCTAACCGCCGTTAGATATGTTTTGCAATATTACACTTAGCAATTTAAAATCGTAATCTTTGTCTTTATGAATAAATGCTTTGTTGATCTTAAATATTTCGGTAACGTATCGTGGTAATTTTTTTAAAATGTGTTTTTTTTAATACTTAGTCGGCGGTTATTAAGGCCTACTAAATTTCACCATAGGCCTTAATTTACTCACTTTTCTTGTGTAGATTTTTGTTTTATTATGAATTTTATATCACTTTTAAAATATTATAAATACAAATAAATCGTACGCTTTTATTATTTAACTAATGTCGTAGTTAGAAAAAGGCCTGGTTTCAGGTGTCCAAATAGTGCAACGACAAAGTGTGTTGAAGAATTAACGCTTTGACATTAGAAGCTGTTAAATTATGTGTAAGTAATTGGTCCTGCATCTAAGCTCTCTAGGACCGTGTCGGATTGTGATCTGATGATTGTGAGCGAATCGAGAGTGCACTTATGCGCGCAACTTTCTATTCCCTCACAATCATCATACATTCGAATACTATAAATATGTACTGTGCTGATGGGCTCGTCTCCATTGAGACTGGCTGCTGTGACAAATTTGGTTGGGAGGACACTCAGCCCAACAATAAACTCAATTCTCAACTCAATTCTCAACTCAACCTAATACTCAATAGGGTGGAACACTTTTGTATGAAAAAAAATTTTTTTTCTAGAATCTTTTCGGAATACCATGTAAAAGTTGCTTTATGTAATTGTAAATAATATACCTTAATATAAAAACTCTAACTCGACTGCTTGAACTCCCGCCATAGACTTGAAATTTCATTTTTCAAGTTTTTATAGACGCGTTGTATAGTACACCCTACATACAAAATTAGAAGTAAATGTTATATGTTATGCATGGAAATAATAAAATAAAGATTGTTTTCATTAATAAAATAGTTTATTTTCAATGTGAATACAAGTTAAAAAAGTTATGACTCTATGAATAATGTTATTTTTTAAAGCAGAAATCCTTTTTCGTCTCAAACTTTGGCATGACTTTTCGAGATGCTAATTTAGATTTTATGAATCCCTCTCTTCTTTTCTTTTCGCACACACTTAGAGCTGCTTCTGTCACAACTTTGACTGATCTTTCCACAGCCTGGGTGTGGCAAGGCAGTCTCATAAACTCCAAAACTGCATCTCCTCCATTTTCAATGAGATCTTGCAACTGCTCATCAGAAATATTCTTTAGTATTGGCGGTTCGTATATATTTTGTTGCCAGTCAATCAAGTCTATGTAACAACGTGAATTAAGGTTCACTTTTGGCACCTCAAACATGCGCGGAACAGAATTTTTATTAGCTTGACGAGCTTTTAAAATGCGTCTTGCAGCGAGTTCTCTAATATGCTTCCGTGAATCTGTTATCATACTTAACAACATGTTTTCGGGATGAGCAAAGTAACTGTTTCGAATTAAAACAGGGTCCACTATCGCCAACAACTCGCTGGACAAATACCTAGTGCTGTTAATGAGCTTCCATAAATGTTTTGAACCATCTTTGCAGGATGAATGTGTTTTGATAGCGAACCAGAGAGGGGCGTACGATTTTACGACAAACGTAGCTAAAATTACAAGATTTTCTTGTGGATTTTCAGTAGAAATATATAAACGCAGTATGCGATTAGCTCTTGTTAACCAGCGGGCATGGGATAGCTTACCTGGGCTTCGGTTTAATAAATCGGGAGAGCAGGATCCACTTATGACAGCAGTAATAATTTCTAGTAGATATTTTTGGTCTGTACTGAGATCTGTTATTATTTGTGGAGGTAGATCACAGTCTATCTTCTTAAAGTGGGCCAACGACAACGTCTCGCATGTCTCTAATGCTTTACCAATTTGCCCCGCAAATGATTTAGGTCCTGAAGTAGGGCCATCCAAATAGGTAAACAAATGCCTCAATGGCAACTCATTGGCGTGTAAGAGACAAATTATCCATTGCAATGGTCGGGATAGTCTATTTTCCAAAAGACGAATAACGCCTCCCACTTTTCCTGTATTTGTGTTTGTTCCATCACAGCCAACTGCCATTATACTCTCTAGTGATATCTTTTCAATCGTCAAAAAGCTGTGGATAGCTCTTTCAATATTTCTTGCACTGCCCGATGCTGGAACAACATACCCAACGTAAACAGAACCTGGTTCTTTTATAATCGAAATATGTTCCTCTTGTACAATCACTCTAAACCTCTTTGATCCTTTTAATACAGTTTTAGCCGTCTTGTCTTTTCTTCCATCGAAATATAATGCAGGAATTTCTATAACTCTTTCTTCTGTTAAAATTTGCTCGCGTACTTTCTGTCTTATTCTTCTTAGTTTCATCCTGTCCACAACGTTAGTAGACTGTGCCTCAGAGTCGGCATCAGAAGCAGAACATAGAACAGATGATACGATAGCTGCTGCAGCTCTGTCTGATACTCCGTACCTATCGCATACAGTCGTCAAACTATGAAGACTGGCATCCGTGAGCTTTATAGGCTTTTGATCCACTGTTTGAGTGGTGTCAATACCATCTGCGGTCGACGAGCAAGAAGGAAGGTCGACATTAGAACAAACTTCAGATCTATTTAGCCGATACGAAGTAGAAGGAATTTCTTTAATTATATTTGAATTATGCCTGATTTCATGTTTAAGAGCACGTAATCTTCTATTCTGTAATTTTTTACTCTGGACGAGATCCGTTCTTCCTAGAACCATTAGTCTGTTAGAGCGTTGGTCTTCTAAAAATATTTGTTCCTCTTTTGGTACCTTTTTTTCTCTCACACAGGTACAGCTTATATATTTTTTACATTTACATGCAGCTATGTCAAAAAGCTTTCTACTTTGTACTCTAAACTCTTTTAACTTTTCTGCCTTAAGTTTCTTCAAAGACTTTTTCAAATTATAACATTTTGAGTGATAACTTTTTATTAGCTGTAAAACTCGTTTATGTGTGACAATTGGAATAGAAGATTTTATCCACAATTCTTCGATTTTCGTAGCAACTATTTCGGCAATTTCCAAAAACGTAGGTTCTTTTCTTGTGTTATTTCTTACTTTTAAGTCTTGTCGTACCCAATCATAGAATTTCATCACATTTTCATACGTAGGAAGAATATTCTCTTTCAACTCTGCACTTTCACCAAATATTGGACATTTTAACTTTTGTCTCGTAGAAGTCATGTTAATACACTTAAAAACGTAAACTAATAAGTACTCGTGAAAATAATTGACGCGCGACCTTTCACCTTGAGACAATTATCGACACTGGTTAAAACAAAACACTGCAATTCGTAGATTATCACGTGCCGCCCCCCGCTTCGTCCCGCACTTTTCTTCTCTGTCCCAGCGCCAAATTATATTAAAATAATGAAATGTTTAATTGCAACAGTTAGTTAACTACTATATTTGAATATGTTTTTGAATAAAATAAACGAATTGTAATGAATTCTGTACTATTTTGTAGGCTGTGTAAATAGCCCCAAAATCATCATTTTTGTAAATGTTTTGTGTCCTGGCGGGGGCTTTTACCGCTGTCTGATAATATTTATATTTTAAATGGAGCTAACTAATGTCATTAGGCAACATAATACAACTATTCCAAAATAAAATTCTGAAATTTTTTTTTTCGTTCCACCCTAATACTCAACTCAACTCTTGACAAAACCGACGCACTGATGATAACCACGAGGAGTGAGTGTGTTTGTCGGTTTGTTCATCATTATACTAACGACTTTAGGTACTGTTAGGCGAGGCAATTGCTATATATATATTTTATTTTAAGTCTTAATTGCTGCATTCATGTGATAATTAATCACAAATAATAAATATATTACGTATAAATTGATAATTTGAGTTCATTAAAGCAGCCACCTCTGTAATCTTCGTGGAGAAAGGAAGATTCGATGGAGCATCGAGTTACTTACAACAGGTTTAGTCAATAAAAATGGGAGTCGTGAAGACCCAGGATAGAAGTGAAACTTTTATATTACAGAAAATATTTCAGTTATTCATCAATGTATTTTGAATAAGCATACGTTGTGTATATCATTCATTTATTTATATAAAATTATATACATATGTGTCACAGTGAATAATCTTATTCAATCTTAAGAATTGAAATTATCGGTTTAATTTGTTAATAAGGTCCGTCCACGGTTTTACTCAGAGACCCTTGTTACTACAAAGCTGTAGTTCGGCATAGTTACATAATAGTTACGCATATAAAGCTGTGAAATGAAATCTGGAAAAACATTTTTATTTTAGGTAATACCCAACCTAACATACAGGTAACAGGAGGATGATTTTTTTTAGCCGTCTATTCCGTCGTATGGGGTGTCGTTCGATAGATCTTTCTAAAATATTGGGGGTATGAAACAATATTTTCTCGATTCAGGGATCCGTTTGCGAAATATTTAGGTTTAAAGTGGTAATTTTTATAAGAGTCATATGTCATCCCCCCTCCCCTCCTCTCCCTTCTACCAACGTAAAGCCCACCACGGTGGCGCTACTTAAAAATGACAGACGATGAGATTCATGAGTCTTTCTGTAATATTAGTTATAATTTATATGAATTAGATTATAAATAAATAAACCAAACCACAGATATTCATAAACGTAGAAAAAAAAACTTAAAAATGTGCAAAGAATTAAAGGGCAAACCACTGATGCATTGTTTTGTATATTAACATAATACTCTAGAAACTTTTAGTTAAAACTAACTTTTTTTTTATAGGATAAGGGTTAAAAACGAGTACACAGTCCACCTGATGGTAAGTGGTTGCTGCGGCCTATAGACATTTACATCTATCCTCTATTACAAATCAAAATGTAGATGCGTTGTCACCCGTGAGGACTGAGATGGAATGCCTCATTTCCAGTAAAAAGGGCCTCCGGCCACCTGCACTCACCAAGCGAAACGCAGAGGTAAACCTCTAATTCACGCTGCTTTTCTGTGAGGTAGTGGTACCACCCCGGTTCGAGCCGGCCCATCCGTGCGACAGCAAAGCCGCCGCGTGGCTCTACCACTGTTATTAACTTCTCAAACTTACTTAACTTCTCAAAAGACATTATGTGACATTGTGTGTGACTAGGAACATCTGGTGAGCGAAAGATTATTAGCCCTCATAAACACCTGATTCTATTAACATAAAAAGTAATTTCCAACAAAAGCTTTTAAACCCTAAATTTGTGAACATAAAATGTAAGGTTGCTTTTATTGATATTACAGCATCCTGCCCTAGCATTAACAAAAGCTTGTCATCACCTTTGAACCCGTGTATAATTTTATTGGGTCAAACAGGCTGACATTTTAGTACGTTGATAACCTGAGCTTTTCAGTTTCATTCACATTTACAATTTCGTCTTATTTAATACATATTCTAGCAATTAATGTTAACAACTAATTGTTCTTAACATTAATTCATATATTGTCGCGATAAGTGATAGAGGATTTTGACGTGGTTATGTTTATACTTAACAAACATAACCACGGGAAATGCTCGGAGGAATTGTTAGCATTATCCTTACGTCAAAATCCTCCATCACTTTTTGCGACAAAATATGATACGATACCATCCATACCATCTGGATGCTTGGCGGTTCACCACTGCACAATTTACCATAAGATTTCTATTTCGCATTCCTCGATTTTTACATACCAATTCAACTTAGAAATTTTAAAGAAAAGATTACGTTTTAAAAGGCCGACAACACATGTGTTATTCCTCTGTGTAGCAGTTGTTCATGAGCGCGGGTAGTCGTTTGATATCAGATTAGCCGCATGCAAGGTTGCCCCTCTTCTTAAAAAATAAAAAGTTTCCAGAGAAAAGTCTTAAAAAATACGATTGATTCATTGACGATGTAAGGATTCAGAATTATTACGAAATAAAAATATTTTAATCATTCACATAGTCTTTACAAAATTGGTCAGAGTTTCTTAAACATCTGTTAGTTTCCGGCAATGCAACTCTAAGATATAAATGATCGTAACGCACATTTCCGTAAACCATCACTGCCCTAAATTATATGATATGAAGGTTGCTTGCATAAACCATGAGTATTACGAATGCATCTATAGGCCTACAATAACTATTAACTTAAAATAAGCGAGTGGTATGTCAGAATAAGTATCTTGGTGATGGATCCTCTCTGCCGATCTCGCAAAGGAAAACATAAAGCTACAGTAGTAGTAATACATAAGTCCTTTTCTTAAAAATAAATTTATTGCTGTTTTCAATAACATTACAAAGTTATAATGTAGCTACTTTAAATTGGGTAAGTATATCAGATTTAAATACATTGGAATACATAAAATACTCACAAAATCTTCGAATGATCCGTGATGTAACATCTTCATTTGAAAGTTGAGAGAAACGAGGATCGGCGTTGAATTTGCAACTGTTCATTGAGCCAAACGTTCAATAAAAATATTTATTTAGTGGAATAACATTTCTTCGCACACATATAACAACAAAGAAATCCCATTTAATAGTCTTATCCAAACACACCGTGTTGTGACGGCGTAAAAGAAGCCATTACTCTATATCATCCCGTGGGTGTCTTATGAGGTGACAGATGGAACCTAAAACAGCAGCGATATCTTCCTGATAACGATTTTAAAAACTGCGGCTATCAACACGTTCGTCAAACTTAGCAACAATGGCAAATATATTCATTAGGGCAATCTATAGGGGAGGCCTATGTTCAGCTTTAAAAGTAAAAAAATGTTGCAGCCTACTTACGTCCAATTGCTGGGCACAGGCCTCCTCTCATTTCTGAGAGGGATTTAGGGCAAAAAATGTCCGCTGCGCTGCCCCAATGCGTGTTGGCGCACTTCATATGTCTTCGAAAATATTTTTTTCTTTTTTTTTTTTTTATAGGATAAGGGTGACAAACGAGCACACAGTCCACCTGATGGTAAGTGGTTGCTGCGGCCCATAGACATCCACATCTATCCTCAATTACAAGTCAAAATGTAGATGCGTTGTCACCCGTGAGGACTAAGATGGAATGCCTCATTTCCAGTAAAAAGGGCCTCCGGCCACCTGCACTCACCAAGCGAAACGCAGAGGTAAACCTCTACTTCACGCTGGTTTTCTGTGAGGTCGTGGTACCACCCCGGTTCGAGCCGGCCCATCCGTGTGACAGCAAGAGCTGCCGCGTGGCTCTACCACTGTTAACTTCTTATTTCTCAGACATGCAAGTTTCCTCACGATGTTTTCCTTCACCGCCGAGCATGTGGTAAATCAACACTTAAAATTGCAATTAACAATTTCATTGGTGCCGGCGGGGAACCCGGGTTTCTCGAGTACTGTGAAGCGTACAGCAAGCGCTAACCATCTGAGCTACCACGGCTATAACGATGATGGTAACGGTATATAAACAAGGATTTATTTTTTTATGACAAAACAAATCAAAATCCAACTGATGGTCACAGGCATCGCACCGCACCCCACGTATATTGTGTACCAGCAAAACTATTAGATATTCGAAGCAAAGAAAGCACATGTATGCTTTATCAAAGAGCTCTAAAAGTAGAGAGAATGCATTTATTTATTGCTATTTTTACGCATAAACATAGTATAGACTACAAGTTTACAGAAATAATATATATGAGGCTGATAGCCACCCAGATAAATTCTCGATTCAGAAGGAGCCCTGCAATCTTATGGTATTTATTTATATTAGACATCCCTGCCACTACCTACCGCAATCATGTAGTAGCGGTGTAAAAATATCCATTACCCCATATTGCAATTATTGCTAATATTAATTCCCCTTTTTTATTATATACAATATCAAAAACTATAAGAATAATAAAAAAAAACTAAAACTAGAAACTTAATTATCATATAGTTCTACTCCTCGCGGTATCGTGCCAAGAACGCTCGCTGCGTTTCCCCGCTGAATGGCTATACTTAGCCTTTGAGCGAGAAAAGAACCAGCCCTCTTATCACCAGCAGCACCGACCAGCCGCGGATGGTGTTCCTTTAAGAACTTCACCGCACGTGGACCCCACGGACCGATAGTCTCTACAGCAAATAGCACAAATATGTAGTCATCTCTCAGAGACTTATACTTGCGCCACTTGCTCAGTTCAGCTGCCTCTGATGCCGCCCCGGCTCTAAACGAGTTATCCCTGGGATGAGAGGCCGCCAGAGTGTGTACGCAAGTAGCATTCTACACTAGGGCTCCACGTCGGGATACTGCCATCGTCTCTAAATATTCCACAAGGTTCTAAAACCGAGGGAACATTTATAGAGACAAGAGCCCTTCCGATTACATCGTTCAAAGAACTGTGTCATGAAAGCCTACCAGCGCTTTTCTTACATGAATGTCCGTGGAGGCCAAACTTGTCGACGTTGCTACCACAGGGGCACTCATGTGGTTGACAAAGCGCTGCTCATAGTCGGATTCCTACGGCAATACGCAAGCTTTCTCCATCAAGTAATGTGCAGAGATTACTTGACGGTAAATCGTATAAACAATGACTAGATTTCTTTAGTCGAAACAGCTAGAAGGCGTTCCTTATCTTGGTCACCGTGGAAATTATGAAACAAATCTTTCTGCACGCCCCGTACCAACGGAATATCCCACTGTTTTCGTTGGTTAACTTCCAGTGGAACATTTTCACCGGGACAGAGCGTTTACCATGTCTGCCCTGCTTCGGTAGCAAAGCATAGGTCTACTTTATTATTTAAAATTATGTTACATAAGTCACTGACACTATGCACGGAAGCAAGGAAAGCAGGCAATGCAACGCTAGAAAGATTTCTCACACCAATGCCACCAAATTTTATAGGTAAAGTAGCTTGAGTCCAGGCTGTTGTATTTAAACTTAAATTTAGATTTTTTTTATAGCTTTTTTAAGATTATTATCAATATCTTTTAAAATATCCGACCATTCCAGACTGGAATCGAGCGAAGTAAGTATGTAAATCTAGGTACAAGGAGACAATATTATTATATTCTATTACAATAATATAATATTACGTTCCCCCTAATATAAATTAATCTATGTGGAAAGTATATATTTAGCAGTTGATTTTTATAGGCTGTACTGTAACCGTATCAGCTACTATCGTTCAATTTAGGTTTTAGAACTAAAAACAGACCTTTCTCTTTTAATATAATTGTTACGTTTTGAAAACTAAATCAATAGTAAAAAATGTAATGAAAAATTTATTTATTGAAACACTTTGAAAGTAGTGAATACAAATTTTCAAAGTGCAAAAACGATTAAATCGCGTAAACATTTACGTAATTAGTAGACGAGAGATACGGTATGGAAATTAAGGCCAATAAATATTAATGAACACACGCCAACTTCAGTAATTAATGAAGTTCAGGCTAATGTTTGTATAGTTTGCACGCAGTATGAATATAATATTTTTACACAAATTATTAACTTTAGGATATTTTCTTCTTAAATATAATAACACTAAAGAAGATCAATGATTTAAAAATTAAATAGCTATTTAATTTTTTAATTTTTTATATTGATTCTATTAATTAAATAAGCGGTTTCTTGAGCCACCTGCTTGCGTCCTTTTGATACAATATAATTTTAGTCGTCTAGTTTCCTCCTAGTCTAGTAGTCCTATAAACAGAAGGAGAAAACTTTTTGACGTGGAAGAGTCCCACTATAGATAATAAAACTGGTTGTCGGACGGTTGCGTCTGCTAAACCGGGGAGGGGCCACGCTATCGCAGAATACTCACTATAAGTGCGTAATTTAGTGTCCAGCCCTAAAATCAATTATACGTGTTCTTCAACATTTAAATTGAGGATTCTAAATTGCAGCCTAATCTTAAACTTAATCAACAATATCATATATTATACGCAAGCTATCTGAAGATTAATTTATATCTTCTAATATATATAAATTAAAATTTGTTTGTAAAGTTATATATCACTCAATTTAAATGAATGTGTTTCAAATTAAAACTTTTCCAAATTTAAACAACATTTCCACAATTATTTCTTCTGCGGCAGCAACGCGCAGTGTACCAGCTAATCTGTTCGAAGCCACATTTGTCAATATAATTTCAAAATAGTCTGTCTGGTTATATTATCTATGAATTAATGTATGAGATGCCTATTATATACACTAAAGCGAAGACTGATTGAGTTAAAATTTAGTATAGTTACTTTCGCAATGTAAACGCTCACTTAAAACAGAATTCACGATAGTCCGATCAAAAAAACTTTTATAGGTTCCGCAATAAAATATTATCGTGTTCTCAGCCAAGCGAGCGGGTATTAGCAAGTAGTTTATGTACACACATACAATAATAGGAAAAACGACTTCAAGCAACTATAAGGAATAAAATGATTTTACATTCGGAACTTGGTGCTAAGACATATAACAGCAAAAGCTGCCGCGTGGTAGAGCCACGCGGCAGCTTTTGCCGTCGCACGGATGGGCCGACTCAAACCGGTGTGGTACCACGACCTCACAGAATACCAGCGTGAAGTAAAGGTTTACCTCTGCGTTTCACTTGGTGAGTGCAGGTGGCCGGAGGTCCTTTTTACTGGAAATGAGGCATTCCATCTTAGTCCTCACGGGTGACAACGCATCTGCATTTTGATTCGCAAACGATGATAGATGTAGATGTTTATGGGCCGCAGCAACCACTTACCATCTGGTGGACTGTGTGCTCGTTTGTCACCCTTATCTTATAAAAATAAAAAAAATATATAAGTATAGAAAAATTGAAGTCCGACTTTAGAATGTCAAATTATGTCATATTTGAATTGAAAATTTTTGTACAGATAACTTCTTTAGGCACGTTGGACACTTTTAGAATGGTCAAAAGCACTGAACCCGCGTGACCGTCACGCTCAAGTACATATATACCGATTTGTGTGCTTATGTTTGTAACGCTACGAAGTTTTTACTACTGACGTGCAGTCCTACGACTGACAATTTTATCTTTAGTTACGTGAAGTATGCTTTTAATTTTTAGTAAAGATTAATTCTTTTTTCCTTTTAAGTGAATTAAGGAATATCACAATTTCAATATCTTCTGAATAGTTTCATTCAAACATTTTTCCATTATTCTGTCACCCTCACAGAAGGAAGTAATTCTCCAAATATATATATGATGGTCCATGCAGTATGATCTATATAAAAAAATATCCAAATCGATTTATAGTTGGCAAAGATTTCGTGTAACATACATACATAAAAACATAGTGTAGAATTGTTAAACGTCGGTTTTTTAGAATTCAGCTGAAATAAAAAAACAAAATATGTACAAAGACAATGTGTATCTTTTTTTAAATTTCGATCAGTAGAATTATTTAAGGATATTAGTAGTGATAACTGTTGAAGGATAGTTGAAAGAAATGGAGGCAGACTCAGTAAACACATCATCGTTTAAGGGTATATTATGCATATCATAAGAAAGCTCTAAATTCATCCGATAAATGCAGCGCAAATATTGCAAGCTTTACCATATAGTGGACACACATTCAGAACACACTTGAAAACGTAAGAATTTTAAAATTAATTCAACAAAATTATATCTCAATAAAATTCCCTCAAAAAAATAAAAATAGTTCATGTAAATTACGTGATAAGAGAAAAAGAATATATCAAAAGATATTCGCCTGAAAATAGGAACACGATATAAGGGTTGAGGCCAATAAATAGGAATGGAAGCGTCCCAACACAGACACTAAATTAAGTTTGGGCCCTTGTTTACGTAGTGTGTAAACATAACTCACGGGCCTCCTGAGGCACAGGTTTATCTAAAGCAGTTTCTCAACTTTAGGCTGATTAATAAGCCTAAAATTGAGAAACTGCTTTAGAATACTATTGAAATCAAGAAGTCTTTTTTTTGTAAAAGCATTAAACTACCGTTTATTAAAATTTACCTGAACTAGAACTGCAGCTATATTATGGTTGTGACACCAATGGGTTGACTTGACTGGGGAAGTATAACAGAAAATACCATCTTCAAAATGCTGCTATGCTGTGTTTTATTTGGTGAGAGTACAGAACCGGAGAGCAATTTTACTGGAAATGAGTTATTCTATCTTAGTTCTTAGCCTTTTTATACTTATTCGAGGGTGTGAATGTATACTCCTGGTGGACTGTGTGCCCGCTTGTAGCTCTTATTCTACCATATTCTATTATATGATTATTATAAGAATGATGTTAAAGCAGAAGTACGATCCCTCAACATAACTCCATTCCCTATTTCGCTGTATCAACTACTATATTTTAAGTTAGTTTAAAACTATTAAATACATTTATAGTAAAAAGAGTTTTTGCTCAGACACATAACAAATTTGGCGTAGTTGGTAGGATATTGCGTGATTCATGCGCTTAAATCGCGTGAAGACGAAGTAAAACCCGTACCAAATTCGACGGGACAGCATCACCCAACAAGAACACAACGTACGGTAGCTGAAGGTTTTTGAAGAACTTCGCCGAACCATGCAGCTCCGCATTTTATTTTTATTGTGGTTAGTGGCAAAACTTGTTGACAGTTTACAACAATACGTCATCACGAGCACACTTGATAAATGCAATGACTTTGCAACGGAATCCAAAGTCTGCAAGGATCTTCTCATCTACAACATCAACACCAGACCCATATGCGAAGTTGTCGTCTTTACAACGACGTGTCAACAAGTTCCTGAAGTTTGTGATGTAACTACGTTTTCTGCACACATCAACACTTTCCAAGCTGTAAGAAATAACAACTGGATCTACATAGTAACGCAAGACTCCGTATGCTTTATAATGCAAAAGCAAAACGACTCACGGCAAATTCTCTGGAGCAGGTGTCATGACTCTAGAACAAGGATGTAAAATTTACACCGCGTTTGTTCCACTCTTAGCTGAGGACACAAAATCGGTCAACATCAGCCATTCTTTTATCTATGTAGATATTGATCACATTTGCGTCCCAGATGAAATTAAGCTGTAAAAACCAGAACTTGCACCAATCCAGCTTCACAACATTCAACTCGACTCTCTTAACTTGGTTAGACAACAAATAAAAACTCACACAAAATTGCTTGAAGATAATAAACCTACATTCTTAGAAAAACATGTAACAAAATTTTCCATATTAAATACGTTTACTGGCATCATTACGCTAACATATTTTTGTTATAAATGTTATAAACGCTTGCCATGGAATAACATGCCTACGAATCCAAATGGTATTTGTATACAAATTTTTAATAATTGATTTGACCGTTCTCGTCGCCGACAACACGTCGAGATTCCATCAGATTTTATCACTTAACATTAATGCCACAACATTCTGTATATCAGAATACGAAGACAAAGCTGCTGACTACACTCAAAAATCGAGCAAAACCGCTCTTTCTAAAAAATCTTTGTTCTAAGGGGGGAGGTGTTATTTTTTTATTACGTTAATTGTTAACGTCCACATGTACAACTACCGTACTTTTGCTTTTACATCATTTTTATAATAATCATATAATTATATAAAATATATTCCTTTAGGATAAAATCAGTGTTAGAACGACTTTCATTGGGTTTGTTTCGAACATTAACTCTTCCTTATACTGCCCTTTTTACTGGAAATGAGGCATTCCATCTTAGTCCTCACGGGTGACAACGCATCTACATTTTGATTTGTAATAGAGGATAGATGTAGATGTCTATGGGCCGCAGCAACCACTTACCATCAGGTGGACTGTGTGCTCGTTTGTCACCCTTATCCTATAAAAAAAATATCTCATTTTGCATTCATTTTGTAAACTGTGGACACACAAGAACTGTAAACCGTGAGAACCATTTACACTATAACTATCACTATCACTTCATCCCATCACAAGTCCACAGCTGAACATAGGCTTACTACATAGATTGGTACGGTTCTGAACCACTTGTGCGCTGAAACATCATTGTTTCTTCAACAAGTCCAATGATATCAAATTTATGAGCTTAAAAACCCAATATTCCTCGCATAAATGAGTCCAGTAGTGGTACGTGTATAGGCTAACCAATCACCAACCAACAACTGCAGTTAAATTTAAATTTATTTGCTTTGTCATTATCATCATCATTATCATTACAGTCCTTCAAAAGTCCACTGCTGTACATAGGCCTCCCCCAAGGATTGCCATAATGCACGGTCATGAGCCACCTAAATCCACGGACTTCCTGTGTGTCTTACCAGGTCATCACTCCATCTAATGGGAAGGGTGCCCTACACTTGGCCTACCGGTACGAGGCTAGTACTCAAAAACCTTACTTCCCCATCAGTTGTCGTTTTTTTTGCTTTGTCACGATGCCTGCAGTTTCTAATAAATTAATGATCCAGCCATATCAATAATTGAAATATACAACAGGGCATATATTAAATGAAAGAAAGAAAGAAGTATTTATTTTATTTACACATTTTACACATATTAAATATATATTATAATACTGCTTACGCATTAACATTTGAGAAGCATTACATACACATACACATCAATAATTAATAATGAAACAAACAAAAAAAGTAAAAAAGAAAAATATTAATATTAAAATGGGAAATCAAATATGTCTCCAATTTAGCATAATACTGCAAAGACAGCGCTGGTTTTCAGTTGGAGCCTTGGGACTTCACAGAAAAGTCGGTGTGTGATCTCCCAACTACGAGTAATATAAGAGTTCAAAGTTATCTATTAACAATTATGACTTAAAAAGTAATGCTAACGTGTATAACGTATACACTGAGACTAAACCTAGCTAACAGGTGTAACAGGTGTTATACTACTATATATTTAAATAATACCTACTTATATACCAATACATACAATATTAACATGACATTTGACTATTCTGAATATTCTATGGTGTTTAAATTCTATAGAACGGAATTGAGTTGTGCTCTGCATATAGGAAACAATGGATCAGCTTATTGCATTTGCTCTCCATGCATGGCACACGATAATCTCGTTAAGAACTTATGCACGGTGACTGGAATACTGCTTCATCTATTTTGAATCCGTTGTTGTGTCGTCTTTTCGTTAGTTTAACTTTATATGTTAGTCAAATAAATCGACCTATTTATATAATTTTATATATTCTAATGGTACCGTGTAGTGGCAGTGCAAGAATATCCACTATCATTCCATAGGTAACGGTGAAAATGCAAAATCAGGAGATCTTCCTAATAATACTTTAAATACTTAAAATAAAAATCTGTAGTTGTTAACCCGCTTGCAATGTAACTAAGCAAATATCCCCTTTATGAAGGCAACCTATGGGAAGGCCTAAGTTCTGCAGTTGACTTTTGTTAGAATGTATCGGTATATATATCAGTATATTTAAGTTTAATTACAGATTTTTTTTGTATAACAATATTTATTCTCAGTCAGGTGGCAGTTATAACACAAGAGAATACATAATCCTATCTTATCTTGTTTGTGTTGTAAGAGGAGACTTAACAAGACGTTTAACATGTGTATATTGTGTCCACCAATCAGATAGTTATAGCATAACAATCACGTATTTTATATCAATCGTAAAATACTCAGGAGCCTATTCATTATTTGTGCGTGGCAGAACTATGGTGCATCTATATTATGGTTGTAGTACGAATAGTTCGGCTCGACCGGGGAAGAACCACGCTCTTACAGAAAACTAGTGTAAAATACCAGCTTAATGCTGCTGTGTTTCATATGGTGTGTGTAGAAAACTGGAGACCCCCTTTTCTGGAAATAAGGCACTCTATTTAGTTCACAGTGGTGACAACGCATCTGTATTTTGATTCTTAATCGAAGATAAATGTGGATGTCTATGGGCCGCAGTATCCACTTACCATCAGGTGGACTGTGTGCTCGTTTTCATGTGTTGCACTTTGTGAGCACATGTGAGCACTTTTTTTTTGGAGTTTATGGCCTGGTTTGTGGATCTTGAGAAAGCATTTGATAAGGTTGTAAGGAAGAAAATGTGGGAACTGTTGCCGGGGTATGGTGTGGATGGTCGATTGCGTAGGGCTGTGCAGTCACTTTACTGTGACTGTAAAGCCTGTGTGCGGGTAGGGTATGACCTGTCACCCATGTTTAGCGTCCAAACGGGTGTAAAACAGGGTTGTGTCATGTCTTCCTGGCTGTTCATACTGTATCTCGACAGCTGTTTACAGAAGCTGAAAGATAGCTGTTTGGGTGTGAAATTGGGTGACATTAAAGTAAATTGTGTTGCTGTATGCTGATGATGCAGTGCTTATTGCACCATCAGAGGCAGAACTGCAGGCATTAGTCACGTGTATGAAAGAGGAATGTGAAATTAAAGGTCTCCGCTTGAATGCTAATAAAACTAAGGTTCTGGTATTTGAAAGGGACGAAGAGAGAACGAAGTGTGAAATATGGGTAAATCAGGAAAGTCTAGAACAGGTAAATGAAATTGTATACTTGGGGAGTGCTTTTATCCGAGATGGAAGATGTGATGTAGATGTGGACAGGCGTGTCGCTGCCGGGAAAAGTCAATGGTGCCCTGAATGCGTTAGTCAAAAGGCAAGGCGTAGTGAAGAGTGCACGCCTTGCAATACATAACGCAGTGTTGGTACCGACTTTGTTATATGGCAGCGAAACCTGGGTATGCCAGAAGAAGCATAAAATCAAGTTAAATGCAGTGGAGATGCGATCTCTTCGTAAAATGTGCGGCGTTACCATGGCCGACCGGAAGCGAAACGAAGAGATTCGCAATATGGCAGGTTTGAAAAATAACCTTATCACAAAAATTGATAAGGGCGTGCTTCGATGGTTTGGGCACGTTGAGCGAATGAGTGAAGACCAAATGGTGAAGAAAATATATAGCGCGAAAGTTAATATTAAAAGGTGTCGAGGTAGACCGAGACTAACTTTCGAAGACCATGTGAGCAAACTGCTCGAAGAGGGGAGGGTCAAGAGTACTCGGATACCTAGACGTGCATGTATGAAGAAGATAATGAATCTGAAAGAAGCGAAAGAGGTATGTAAGGATCGTGACACTTGGCGATCTGTTCTCTCTGGCTACCCCGTCAGGGATTGTGCGTGACGATAAGTAAGTAAGTTTATGGCCTGGTATCTAGACCTTTAGGCCAAGTCTTGAGTATTTGTATTTGGTTTATTATAATTTCTTCATAGTTCACTGATTCACAATATGTTTATGCGTCACATCTCCCAAGGGCTGTATCTTGGGAGATTTTGACGGCAACTTGAGCCAGCAGGCAGCTGACAGTTGGCGATGGTATCTAAAGGCGCCCATGCAGACAAACAGCTTATCTTGAGAATCCATCACCATCAGAGCACTTGTTTCACAGTTTCCACTAATAGTTCAAATGCGCAGACACTTAATACACAAAATCGCACCACTTTTATATATCAAAGTCCACTTCAAACCATTATTTAAACAATAATACAGGAGCAACAAACCGCCGCAGATCAAGTTCCCGCCAAAACTCCAGTTCGAGAACTTCATTGTTATCAGTGTTTACAGACCCCCACATTCTATGTATGATTGTTTTGAAAAAATATTTAAGGAAGTTTTGCTTAAACTTAATAAACAGAATAACTCTGTCGTCATATTTGGAGACTTTAATAGTGATCTCCTTGAAACTTCTTCCATGAGTATTAAGTTTAGATCATTGCTCAAATTAAACAACTTTTTATCATACAATTTGCATTTGAAGGGTAATGAAACGAAATGTGTTAATTTCACTACACCTAATGTTAAAAATGTGAATACCGGTGTGCTTTTAAATGGGAAGAAGCTGGGCCTTGTTGAATCCACTGTTTTCTCGGTATTACAGTTGACGCGAAGCTTCAATGGGGCCCTCCTATATCTAAAAACTAGCTAACAAACTTAGTTTCGCAGCATATACTGTAAAATATTAGATGCTTTACATGTGGTGAATCAGCTGGATTAGTTAATTGCACTTATTTCCACAGCATAATGTCAAATGGAATCATGCTATGGGTAACGCGGCGGGCATTGAAATTATCTCTGTTTTACAAAGAGAATCATAAGAGCCATTTATAACCTAGGTATGAAGGAATTTATTGGAGAAAAATGTAAAGAAATAAATATATTACTTTGGCCTCTCAATATTTTTACGAGAATTTAATGTATGTATACAAAAAGTTAAATATTTTTATTAAAAATTGTGATGTAGATTCTGTAAATACTAGAAACAAGCACAAGTTAGTTATACCAGTTACTCGAGTCCAATGAGTTAATAATTCCTTCATGGGGCAATGTATACGCTTTTACAACAAAGTCCCAGAAAATATGCAGACTTTTATATCAAAAGGTTTAAATTATTTATTCAGCAAACATTTTCTAGTATGGGTAGTAAAATATACTACTAAAGAGTACATGACTGATAATAACCCCCTAAATGAGGATAGTGATTACAACCATGCCGTTTCTAAATATTTTAGTAACATTTTTATAAAATATTATAGTGTAATTTTTTTAAAAAAGGTTCCGCTGGGTTTCTTGCTGGTTCTCCCCAGGACCGTTTTTTTTTGTCAACCAGTGGTAAAAGTAAAAAATGACTTTCAATTAGTAATATGTACTATAATCCATATTTAATAAAAATGATTCTATTCCATTCTATTCTATTCCTGAGAACTGCCTCGTTTTCATTAAACAGGGCCTCCGATTCTTTACACTAACTAACATAACGTAGCATCACGCTGCTGCGTCAAGAGCGTAGTCCTAACTCGGTCGAGCCAACCCGAGCTTCAATCATAATTCAAGGTTATTTTGAAGGAGTAGCTAAATTTTAAACTTAAGTTCAAATGTATAAATAATTATAACGGTAACGTTTAAAAAAAATTATATAACCTTGGTGCGGTTTATAAATACGAGTAAATAAGTCGCCTACTTTTATTTGAAATTAACCCAAATTGAATGTGATTTATGAGCATTAACAATTGCTTACCGATCGACCCTTACAAATGTGTTACAATGCAGTATAATTTAAAATTAAAAATTTTGTACAGCCGACTTCAATATAGGTTATTTGAGAATAACTCAGTAACCATTGGTCTGACCTTGATAAAATTCATATGGGACCACACGAGAACTATCAGCTTTCATATAAAAAAAGAATCATCGAAATCGGTTCGCCCCGTACAAAGTTATGAGGTAACACACATAAAAAAAAAAAAAAAACATACACTCGAATTGAGTACCGTCTCCTTTTTGGAAGTCGGCAGAAAAATCAGTTAAACTAATGCATTACATGCATTTTGAATTGAAAAGATATAAAGGATAGAATGTTTCAGTTTGTTTTTAAATTATATTTTCTTCACCATTTGCCTTTATTACTTATTCTGAACCTGCTATGCAAATATGGCCGATTATTGCAAAATAACCCTATACCTAGTCAGGTCATAAATTCTGTCACATGTTTAATACAAAATAATTGAAACAAGTTTATTCATTATGTAACCATTTATATACCAAAATTAACTTAACAAAACATAGATTCTTATTACACTAAAGTTTATTCAAAATGACCTCCGTGATTTTGAATACAGACCTTCAATCTGCGCGGCCAGTCGTCTATCGCAGCACGAACGAGGTCCATGTCAATATCGGCGGCTGCCTTAATCAAGGATGTCTTGAGTGACTCCAAATTAGAATGAGGCTTTGAGCTCGCCTTTTCCTCCAAGTGTTGCCATATCTTGTTATCTAACGGATTCAAATTTGGACTGGAGGAGGGCCAGTCTTCGTGCCGGATGAAGTCGATTTCACGCGCCGCCAGCCAGTCTTGTGTGCTCTTCGCTCTATGAGCTGGCGCCGAATCTTGTTGGAATACCCATAGCCTGTTATTGAACATGGTATGAGAAACAGATTCCACAAGGTTCGTCAGGACTTTATTTTGATACACAACTGCATTCGTTTTTACACCTTTCTCACAAAAATGTACCTCTGTAAAGCCCCAATAAGAAACTCCCAACCATACCATGAGCGAGGATGGAAAATGACCTCGTTGGACACGTGGAACGGTTGCTCGCTTCTTCACTATTGTGTGCGTACACCTTATCATTTTGTTTGTTGTAGCTCTCTTCTACGGTAAAAATTTTTTCATCCGAAAAAAGAATTTCCCGATATTTTTTTCCCGCGTACCGCTTCACCAAAGCGCGGCATCTCTTCAGTCTCAGGTCCATTATACGAGCATTCAAACGATGTCCTGTTATTCTTCGATATGCCCAAAGCCCTAAGTCTTCATTTAACACCCTTTTCACCGTGGTTCTGCTTAACCCCATCTGAAGGGCCAACAGTTTCTGCTTACGTTTGGGATTTCTTTGAATTCGCTCCTTCACAGCTTTTATCACTGCTGGAGTCCTAACAGACCGAAGGCGACCACTTCTTAACCTGTCATCTACACTAGAGTCTTCATTGTATCGTTTGATGGTACGATATACGAATCTTTTGGTTATATTCAAATTTTTCAGTATGTCAAAAATTTGAATTGGTGCGTAACCGCAACGATGCAACTGCAACACGGTCTTCTTTAAGCGTCCACTCCATATTTTAAAATGAGTAAAATTTTAAAAAGTATACAGTTTTATTTTAATCAACAATTTGAAATTCGAATTCAATAAATTTTTTTATGGCCAGCATTCTAAAAGAAAAGTTTTTACTGTGTGACTATACTTATGACCTGACTGTGTATATCTGCATCATGGCTCCACCACGTAATAATACTTTACTTCGGTTTTATTTCTTTTTATTAATAAAAATATCTTTAAAGAGCAAGGTTTGTTCAATATGTAACAAATAAGACTACATAGTTTACGTATTGTTCAAGTCTCTGTGAGCTATACAACCTGGAATACCTAGGATGTCCAACACTACATTTTGCAAACATTGAATCAGCATATTGCATCCGCTCTGCGTACATCCCACTCGATAATTCCGTTTTGGTTTTGGCTACATGTATTGAAAATTGAATCGATTGTGCCTTGATGATTTAGCAGATTATGTTTGTGGGTGTTGTTGATGTTGATGAAATGCTAACTGAAAGTTATACACTTAGCCTGTAAAGCTTGATATTTTGTCAACTTTAAAGAAAAATGGCACACTTATCAATAATATTATTCCCTATTTTGGACAAGTAGTTAAAAAGTTACAAGAATTATTGAAAAATATAAGCAATCATCATTCAAACATTTCTGACAATTCTCAACGTATATGTAAACGTTTTCAATATAATAGGAAGAAATTTTGTTCTCAATAATCTATATATACAAATAAATAAAATTGAAGTGTCTAATTATAATCTTAAAATAGCAACTATTTACCAAATGGAAGTATATACGGTATTTATAACAAAAACACAATTTTTTGTATGTCTGTCTGTTTGTGCAGCTAATCTCCGAAATGGCTGCAATAATTTTGACGGTACATTCACTGGCAGATAGCTAATGTTATAAGGATTAACTAGAGCTTTATGTTTTTATAAAAAAACAATACAATAAAATACCTTTTATCGTACACAAAGATACAAATAACATGACATGAAACAAACAGAGAGTAAAGCGAAAGGCGTTCTTACTGCGAAACAGCAATTTCTTTCAGACAACCTAAAAAGGACATAAAGGGTGAAAAGTTAAATAAAGGGTAGAGTACACTATAAATAAGATTATAATAATTAATATAAATAAATTAACATACCGAAATTTACTTAATTGACAGGCTAGTGATCATAAAGCGACAGGAAGATATGAAAGGAGGTTTTTTAAATGAGTCTTTTGTTTAAGCACGTTTTATATTTAGTGGTAAGGAGTTCCAAAGCTTGACTCTAAGTAATAGTGAGTGTTAATATCTCTAGTAAGGGAAGAAACATTTTACAACTGACATTTCTCTTAACATCACAATCTGCAAATTGATTAAAAGCAAATTGAAGATAATCAGGAGTGGGTAATGTTGAAAGTTGAGTTGTAGTTGATTTTGTAATATTATCTGTTTAAAACTAGTGGAAAAGTGCTGATTAAGCAAATTTAAATCTTTATTAATTATAATCGAGCTACAAGGTTATTTCTTAACTTCAAGCGACCTTAGGAATTTCGAAACATTGCTTGCACCTTCGTTTTCTACAGATTTATGGATATGGCGTCATCGAAAGTCTCTACACAACTTGTTGCATTGACTCCTTACTTTTCTTGAATCATGTCATTCGTACGATTTGACTTATATCTGGTCTTTGCAACATTCTTTTACGCTATCATTTTTTTAAGGTCTTCGGTTAACCAAGGTGCTGGAGGATGGCGCAAATGGACTAGACAAACAAGAGCATGTGTATCGTAAAGTTTAATAAGGAACGAGTTAAACACTGCTGACAGTGCTTGTACTGTACAAGAAATAAAATAATTAGGGTTCCGCGTAATAACATTAAAACCCTAAATTACACGCGGGCGAAGTCGCGGGGAACAGTTAGTACGACATATAGATCCGGTGAGGTGGTTATTTACATACTATTAAAACATGAATGGAGTTTTTAGTCTGTATCTTTGTCTATATGATTGGAATGTCTGGAATATCTGAAGCGATTGTAATGAAACTTCACGAATAGATAGAGAGCAATTCTTGAAGTGAGCTAGGCTATAATTTATCGGAAAAAATTATGGACTTTTCTTTTGAAAATTCAAAGAAATTATAAAATACGAGTAAATTGTCTTTGCTACGTCACATTAATAGATCCTACCTAGGCAAAGCCAGGGCGGTTCGCTGGTAAATAATATAAATGTATAGTGTGATGGAAATATTTTCTTGTACTGCATTTTTTTTAAATAAGTGTGACAAACGAGCGCTCAGTGCGCCTGAGGGTAAGTGAATGTCGTAGCCCATAGACTTCTCCATCTATCTTCGGTTAATAATTTAAATACAAATGCGTTGCCACCCCTGAGGATTGAGATGGAATGGCTCATTTCTAGTTAAAGATTCTCTGGTTCTCCACACTTACCACACGAACCACAACAGCACTAAGCTGCGATTTCAAGCAGGTATTTTGTTAAAGCGTAGCCCTTCCCCGGATTTTATATAAATATAAGTTATGTTCGTTTATGTCTATACAAATATTGTATTTATAACATTACAACCCATTGTTTTTAAGAAAAATATTCATTAATGCAAAAATATATGACTATAAAAATAGGTTTTTCTGTTAACTATGCTCCAGGAAACTAAAGAAGTTGGGGCGAAAAAAGTCACTTTTTCTTTATAATTGTAATCTGGATTACTTTTCTTATTTAAACTTGTCCTCTATTTAAAATTGTGATGAGTAAATATTCAAGGTAACTCCTCAAATTGTTTTCATGCATATGCGTCCTTAGTTATAACAGTTTATTAACGCTTACGTAAATTAAGTATTAATTAATTCTATATTTGTCTTTTTCTGTTGTCAGTTAGTGAAAAGAGAGACAGCAACTTTAATAATTTCTTAGGTCCAAAGTATGTACTATTATTATATTTATTCGACTACTTTGTGGAATCGCTTACTACCGGTGATTTACTCGGACCGATACGATTTAGTGACTTACTTGAAACGTGCTTACTCCTTTTTAAAATGCCGACAACGCACTTGCAATCAATCTGGTGTTACAGTTGTTCATAGGCGGCGGTTGATTCTTACCATTAAACAAGTCTCATGTTCGTTTGCCCCTTTTTTATAACAAAAAAAAGGTAATTATAATTAATTTTAAAACAGAACATCTTTATTGCTTGTTTAACTTTGGCGATTAACGAGTTAAGACGAGTATTATCAACGATTTCGCCACAAATTCTCATGCAAATTTCAATTGTTTCTGTTGTCATTTTACTAGCTCGATAGAGCTTTCTAAAAGAGCACATGGAGCTATGAATCACGATTAGTATTGATACCAGGGCGGCATCAGTTTGCAATTAGGTGAAATATTTGAGAGATTTCGTAGTGGGGAAGAAATTTTCTTACGAAAATTTAAGTTTTAATGTTTCTTTCTGTATTATTACATATGTTATATATTACATGTAACTACATTTTTATTATGAACATATATTAATTTTCTTTAAAATACTGAGTGGCCAAAGTTATAACATGTATTTCTCTAAAAACAATTCTGAGAGACTCCCTTGATTTTAGTTTATAAGTAGCTCTTACGGCTCTCTTCAGCAAAACAAAAATAGATTCTAAATCTGCCGCATTTCCCAATGGTAAAGTCACATAAAACATAAAGCTATTGAAATAACAGAAATAAACTAATGTAGCTGTCTCAAAACTAGTAAGACTTCTATCTTTTTACAGCATAAGCTGCAGAGCTTAGTCTGATTGCTAGTTTAGATAAAGGAGGGTCCTTCTGAAGCTTTGTGTCCAAAGAAATGCCAACGAAAACAGTGGAATCGATATAGCTCAGTTCTATCCCATTTAAAACACATTGGTATTCAGATTTACTACTTGGAGAGTCCTACTACTAGACACCTACTACTAGAGCAGCGTTACAGATTGTCTCCACACCATTCCCTTTTCGAAAATGTGAAGAAATCTACGCTCTGCAGTAAAACGTTGAGTGTCCTTTTTATTAGTATATTATAATTTAATACAAACTTATAAACAATTTCAAAAAAGGAGGAGGATTCTTAATTCGTCTATATATTTTTTATGTATGTTCAGACATAGATATATTTATTTAAGAGATTCTTATTGTATTAACTAAGTTATACTTAAAAGATGTCCGCTATAAGTTTTAAGCCAAAAGTTTCTAAAGGTGGAAAAATAGGGGATACAGTTTTTAAGGTAATTTTTAAACCACATTGCGGTTTTTACCTTGTTTATGTTATATTCCTTAGTTCGCTCAAAATGTTAAAAATTAAATCAAAAATATAATAAATGAAAACCGACTTTAAAAACTAAAAAGAATAAAACAGTTGGCACATAATTGTAAACTTATTAATTTTACTTAGGGCGACGATAATACTCTACACTAGTTCTAGCTTCACATTATTGCCGCAATGTTGCCAACATAACAGTTACTGAAGAGTGAATAGGCTTTTATCTAGTCAATACACTTCACCATTTTAGGATACATTACCACTCACCATCAGGTAGGATTGTAGTTAAACTTAGGCTTAGACAATAGTAAAAAGTCGGGACTTAAAATTTTCGATACACTATATCTGAGCTCCGACTTCTTTTAAAAAAATAAGAATGACAAACAAGTACAAAGTTCACCTGGTGGTAAGTGGATGCTGTGGCCAATATTCATCTACATTGACACTCGATTAAGAATCAAAATGCAAAAGCGTTGCCATCCCTGAGGACTAAGATGGCATTCCTCGTTTCCAGTCAAAAGGATATCCGGTTCTTTATATTAACCATACGAATCACCGCAGCATTAAGCTGCTATTTCACGCTGGTATTCTGTGAGCACCGACATTAAAAGCTGATTAATTTTAATAAACGGCTTATAATTATTTTAAAGGACAATGTTAAAACTCGTCTAAGAACCAACATATATTTGGCAATTACCACAATTCTTATTCTTAATTATGCATTAGATAACATTCATTAGATAATAACGGACACTTCTGACTTGTGAAATCAAAATAAAAAGGACTTTTTCGATTTTGAACTTTGTATCTATTTTTTATATTATTGTGCTGCGTTTATGGCCTCCTGTAATTTGGCCAATCGCACAATACCTTCACTCATATATTTCAAAAAAATGTCATAAACGCAAATATATTATAAAAACGTTTATATTTTAAAATATATCTCAGATATGGCACAAGGAACTGGGTTACAGTGAAATCATCTATTTTCATTTAAAATAACAATACTATTGTCATCTCATTGGCAAATCAGCATTGTGCCACGCAAAAAAAAAGTCAAGAACGTTGACAGATGAAAAAAAGTCAAAATAGATAGACAGTAGCACTTCTGACGTCTATCTTCTTTCTTCTTCTTTCTTAGTTTTATGGCCCCTCTTTTTAGAATTCTGCCAATGTCAAGTCAGTCATGGGAGTGACAAGAGAGTGTTTACAATAGTTACAACTTATTATTGTTTGTGTAGGTCTTCACAATCTACAACAAAAGACGCCACAAGTTTATAACCTTCACCGTGTTAGTAATCTTACAACTTAATTTTATTAGTTCTAATCTTAGAATAATAACACCTAGAACGATAGTTCCCTACAAAGCGGACGTTCAAAAGTGGGGCAAGAACAAAATCTATGTGTGAGTTATCAACTTGTGTTTACGCTAGACGAAACACACATAAATGAAAAAATAATGTGGCCAATACATTAAATTTTCCCGAAAAGTAGGGAAGTTGAAACTATATTGGACTAATACTCACTAAAATATGACAAAACATGAAATATGAAAATAAGTTAATAATTTAAACTATATTGGACTAATAGTTATAACGTAACGTATGATGAGTCATACGTTACGTTGTAATTAAAATATGAAAATAAGACAAAACATGAAATATGAAAAAAGTTAATAATAACACAAATATGAAAATAAGTTTGTTTGAATTCTATTATCGAAGTGTAGCCTGCTAAATTCAAAATATTTTTGAATAGGATCTAGCCAAGTGAGAAACTTTTATGAACCATATAAATGTGATTGCATCATATTTTTCTTTGTAACTGAATAGAGACGTTATAATTATATGACTAATGCAAGTTCGATAAACACCCGCCCGATGCCTGACACACGACTGTTCGACGAACCATTGACCGTATTCAGTATCTATTATTCAGTTTGTTTTTAGCAAATTTTTTTAACAATCGTCGAGTAATGGTGTACCGCACCTTACTGCATGCATCCACTTACCATTAGGTGGACCGTGTGTTCGTATGTTATGGTATTCTATAAAAAAATGTAAAGAACAAATTTTTGTATTTTAGTGGGCTTCCAACTGCTTTTATTTCGATTGTGTCTGATGTTTTCTGTCGCACAAGCCGCAATGATCGGATCAGAAAGAAACATAAAACGAAAACCAAGCATGCATTTATTATCAGACCATATAAAAAGTTTCCTTAAAATTCATCATCCGTATTTTTTAATTTTTTTTTTAAACGTTACCCCCACACTAGGATTTTCTCCTGTATCGTGGAGGCAGCTTACAAACATAAATTGCACGAGGACAAACATTCAGACCCGGAACAATGATTTGTAAGGCATACAAATACTTGTTCCGTGCGGGATTCAAACCCGCGGCACCCAGCGCAACAACTCATTGCTAAGCCACTGCGCCACGGAGCCATCGTTAAAAATAAAAAAATGCGTTGCATTTTTTCAATATTAGCAGCCCTCGTAGTAATAAGTTGTCAAGTTGCGTTACGCACTCTATTTAATGAGGGATAATAATCTTCCACTCACCAGATGTCGCTAGTTGTGACTAAGGTAAAGTTTTTTGTAACATAGTGTCAGTTAATTGAGAAATTCGTTTTAAATAATAGTTTATCGTTATCTAAAATATTATATTATTACACAACACAATGCGTCAGAGGTTTGATTTTTTAATTTTTTGCACTTTATAACTCTTTTTAAAAAAATCGGCTTTTAGTTACATTTTATAGTTTGGTTTATTCATTTCTAATGTAATTAATATTATATAACTCATAATACAGAAAGAAACCTTAAATATTACATTTTCTTAAGAAATTATTATCCCCGCTATGAAATCTGTCAAATATTTTACCTGGTAGCAGAAAAAGTCGTGGATGCCCTCATTCCTATTGAAGTGTTTTAGTTTTAATTAATAAAAGGTGGGAGAATTTTTCTTTCACTTTGGCAACATTTCCATATAATGTTATATGTCAGTTTTTAAAAATTCATATTTATATTTTATGAATGTTTTACGTAAAAATATAAGTTCAAAAATATTAGTTACTCGTGAAATGTTATGTTATTATGTTTCTTGTGTTTCTTGGATGTATTGACATCCGTTCACTGCATAAAACGTCATTTTTAATTAAAATTTCGGGAGCTGTTGTCAACACGACACGACTCTGAGCACTAACGGGCCGAGTATTGAACTAAGTCATACTGGCTTAGTTTGAGTTGCCTCACATTACGGACGCGGACTCGGCTTCTAGGTGTTATTATTCTAAGGTTCTAATAAAATCACACAAAATATTTACAAAGGAAGAAAACACAAGGGACAATAGGTATGAGAAATTAGTAGGACGAGGGATGTAGTTAGGGAATATATCATAAAAGGAGAAGGAGACCTTGGGCACTCAAAAAACAGGTGGTTAACTGTTCCTTCGCCTAACCCACATTCACAGATTGACGTATCCCTAATCCTTAATTTAGCTAAGTGTACAGGTGTACAGGTGTGACCGAATCGGAGACGGCAAACAGTTGAGGTAATCTCTTTACTAACGTGACGGGTTTTAAAGAACCAAGGTTTTAGGGGGATATTATTTCGGACATTTGCATAATTTTTGCGTTTTATAAGTTTTGACTGATGCCAAGTGGTTTGCCATGAGGAGTGTAAACTTCAGTTAGCCTTCGACAGGAGGTCATATGAATAAATATAGTGTTTGGGTAGCAATTCAGATTTAGCTGCTTCCTTAGCTAACCGATCAGCAACCTCGTTGTCCTGAATCCCACAGTGAGCAGGTATCCACGCACAGACAATCCTTAGTCCCTTTTTATAACATTTGAATAGAGACTCTCCGATATTTAAAATTAATGGGTATTTTACTTTTAATTTAAATGGGCTGGAAGCAATACTTTGTAAGCAGCTAAGGGAATCTGATAATATGAGAGTTTTTTTCAGGCTGTGAGATTCTGCATCAGCTTCTGCATTCTCTCAGCATCTGCATTCAGCTAAGGAAGCAGCTAAATCTGGATTGCTACCCAAACACTATATTTATTCATATGACCTCCTGTCGAAGGCTAACTTAAGTTTACACTACTCATGGCAAACCATTTGGCATCAGCCAAAACTTATAAAATGCAAAAATTATGCAAATGTCCAAAATAATATCCCCCTAAAACCTTGGTTCTTTAAAACCCGTCACTTTAGTAAAGAGATTACCTCAACTGTTTGCCGTCTCCGATTCGGTCACACCTGTACACCTGTACACTTAGCTAAATTAAGGATTAGGGATACGTCAATCTGTGAATGTTGGTTAGGCGAAGGAACAGTTAACCACCTGTTTTTTGAGTGCACCAAGGTCTCCTTCTCCTTTTATGATATATTCCCTAACTACATCCCTCGTCCTACTAATTTCTCATACTTATTGTCCCTTGTGTTTACTCCCTTTGTAAATATTTTGTGTGATTTAATTAGAACTAATAAAATTAAGTTGTAAGATTACTAACACGGTGAAGGTTATAAACTTGTGGCGTCTTTTGTTGTAGATTGTGAAGACCTACACAAACAATAATAAGTTGTAACTATTGTAAACACTCTCTTGTCACTCCCATGACTGACTTGACATTGGCAGAATTCTAAAAAGAGGGGCCATAAAACTAAGAAAGAAGAAGAAAGAAGATAGACGTCAGAAGTGCTATTGTTTTGGTTTCGTTTAAAAAAATATATTTCTGTACATGTTTTAGGAATATAAGTGCACTCTGTAGTTGGTTTGTTATGCGATAAGTTTATATAAATTACGAACAACGGCTTGAACAACGGATATCGATACTCTTCTTTAGCGACCTACCTGGCTTGAATCAAGGACTTTAACCAAATGAGACTGTATATGTTGTATTTATTTGGTATGAATAAAATAAATACCTAATCTCAACCGGAGTATTATTTACCGTATAAATGCTAGGCTAAGACTGAACTACTTACATTGGCAATAACATAGTAATGTTTCATAAACATAAAACATAACCTCAAAATGTCTATGATAACTGCAAATATCTAAGTTTTCAGAAGTGTCCGTCTGGAGTTATTGTTCTTACATATAATTATGTGTAATTTCGGACTTAAAAAGGTATTTTTTTTCACTGTTGGTTCTTAGGCGAACATTGTATGGGCGCGAAACAATGTCCTTGTATTTTAAAGCAAAGCAGTGTTGTAAACCTTTTCATACAAAAAGAACTATCTATGTTGTGTTAATATTCTAGTGCGACTGTCAGGCCGGTCGGGTTCAGATTGAAGGGTGTGCAATCGACTTGGAACACAAAGAAAACCGGCGTTTGCTTGGAATTGTAATTGTATTTAGATGGAAAAACGGACCGAAGACCGTTTTGAATTTACAAAAAGAAAATTTTTCATACCTTTACTTCTTTGTTTGTGTTCCTTTTATTTTTCGTATTCGCCCATCATTAACAAGAAAAAGGCCACTAAGTTAGTATAGAAAGATATTTTGAGGATGCGTGGAAACCGATTGAAATATGTTTAATAATGTGCTATGTTCATAAAATCGATATTAGAATTTTAGTGTCTTGAATACACAGTCAAGTACAGTGGTTCTGGTGTTCCTTAAAGGCACCCAAAATTGTCCACGAAGGTATTTATTATATATATAGATATATCAATTCTTTCGCATTTAACAGTGGTAGAGCCACGCGACAGCTTTTGCTGTCGCACGGATGGGCCGGCTCGAACCGGGGTGGTACCATGACCTCACAGAAAACCAGCGTGAAGTAGAGGTTTACCTCTGCGTTTCGCTTGGTGAGTACAGGTGGCCGGAGGCCCTTTTTACTGGAAATGAGGCATTCCATCTTAGTCCTCACGGGTGACAACGCATCTACATTTTTATTTGTAATAGAGGATAGATGTAGATGTCTATGGGCCGCAGCAACCACTTACCATCAGGTGGACTGTGTGCTCGTTTGTCACCCATATCCTGTATAAAAAAACATTTAGAAAACTACACAACATTCCTGGAGATGTTCAGTATACAAATACAACGTACGTTTTACAAAACAATGTATTGCTGTACTGTATATAATGGGTGCACAATGACACCACTTACTGTAATATTATATCTAAAAGTGGATTGTCCATGGCAAGATAAAAGGTAAAGCACCACCGGCCTTGTAGATAGTACCTTGAAACTAATGAATTTTTAGTTCTTGTGTAGTACTGTCCATTCAAAAAAATTACAAAATAATAGAGAAACATCATCCATTTTACAAGCCCTTAATATATCTGTAATATATTGTGTAGATAAAACTTTTATTACATTTGGATCTATACTTACTCATAGCCTCAAATCAAATTATCCCACTATTCTCTACACACATTGTCCTGCGGGAATAAACGTCTCACTTAAGTGTTTTACCTCTTGTCCCCTGACGCAACGGGTTGATAAATAGACGACACTCGCGATCTGAACAAATAACACAATGGAATTTTGATTTGACGTTGTCAGACGTTTCACCTGATTTTATTTACGTTGACAATTTTTTATTTTCAGATGACAATAGAAGGCCGGAAACCTAAATTTTCACTCAAAATAGTGTTATTGTTAACATTAATAATTTAATATTGACTGTCGTTGTTGCAGTGTCCGTAAGCACGACTGCTGATCACGAGGTCCTGGGTCCGAATCCCGGTTAGGGCTAAAATCAGTAATGGTTTTTTCTGTCAATAAATTTTCAGTAAAAGACCAGAGTTAGGAAGAAGGCGGTGTTTCACCCCTGCCTCGGAAAGCACGTAAAGCTGTTGGTCCTGCGCCTGATCTCTCCGCTTATGTCAGATTGTCGGCACAATCGACAATGAGAGTGAGGGAATAGCGAGTGAACCTTTCCTGAGGCACACAATGGGCTACTAAATTCTTGTCCTGCGCAAATGGCTGGTCTCTGTTGTGACAGGCCACCATGACTTAAATTCGTACTGAATTGTTAATATTACTAGAAATACATCGTCATTACTATTATAACATTGTCTTACGCTGGTTATTCAGTAAAAAAAATCGCCATAAATTTCATTACTACGCGAGGGCTTCCTCTCATTTCAAAAAGGCTTGTGAAGCAATGAGCACTGGCTGCTGTAGAGAATGTGGCAGTCTTCACAAATCTTCGATTTTTTTTCAATATTCAAGTTTCATTACGATGTTTCCCTTTACCGCCGTGTTCAGAGTTAAAAATTTAATTTCAATGCAAAAATGCAATTCAGAACTTAAAATTGCAACTAACTAAAAATTTCAATAGTACCGTCGAGGATCATTTGGGCCCGGGCCCGGGTTGCTCGTGTATTATGAAATTTAATGTGTGTGCTTAGCCCTGAGCTGCGACGGTTTGCCTCAGTACTCAGGACCGTACTTCCTAGCAATAACGCGTAGATTTAGCGCAATAATAATGATACTTGAGAAAATAGTTACCGTTACCATTACAGCCTATTAAAAGTAGACTACTAAACATAGACCTTTACCATAGATTGCCTCATAGAGGGTTATATGCCATAGTCGCCACGATTGATAGAAAGACTCTGCTGCCCGTAGCCTGTTTCTTTTTTACAATAATCTGATTTAATTGTTATAACATAAAACTGGCGCATAACTAAAGCTAACTAGAGAAAAACTAATAGATCTGATAAAGTTATTTGAATTTGAGTAACTAAATAATTTTTGCTACAATAATATGAATATTTTTTTTAAATAATGTTCAATTTAGAACAATTAAATATTCTGATTTATATTATATTAAAACCTGTCATTATTTCGCTAAATATTATAAAAATTCCAAGCATACATATTTTGCAATAAGCCCACGCGACGCATTACCCTCTAACAGGGAAATTCCATTTATACTGTAAATTTTAAGCATGGTTTATGGCTCTAATAAATCATTGTAAATTATTACACCATTGTCCATCTCATTCCGATCGTAATTTCTCATTAAAGAAACGGTGTTACAGTGTAGGTGAATATTTCTCTGAAATGCTAATACTTTTACTTTTATAGAATATGGGTGACAAACGAGCACACACACATAAACATTTATCCTCGATTAAAAATCAAAATGCAGATCCTTTGTCACCCCTGAGGACTAAGATGGAATTCCTCGTTTCCAGTAAAAAAGGTATCCGGTTCTCTAAACTCATCACAGGAAACACAGCAGCCTTAAGCTGCTATTTTACGCTGGTATTCTGTGAGAGCCTGTTCTTACCCCAGTCAAACCGACCCATTGGTGGTACAGCGTGCTCTTTCACGTATGAAAACCTGGATTCATTTTTTGTGAGATTGTTTCATTAAACAGATGCTTCTACAACTCTACCTGGATATGTCTCAATAAGTTATATTTCTTTCATGTTTACAAAAATAAAATGCCTCAAATAGATAAATTAAAATATTTTGTGTAGTTTGTCACCGTTACCGTTACAGGCAAATAAAGTCCACTGCTGCACATATGTAATAATTGCCACGCTTGTCATATAAGTTCACAATTCCAGTTTTTTTTTATTTTTATACGTTTTAAGGAAGATGCTGCCGCCCATCTCCTAATTAGTTTCCCTCTCTCTTCTTCACCCTACGATACCCACGGTATGATATGGTGTAGTGGATATTCTTACACTGGCACTACATGGTATGTTATGTAGTAGCCTCGTCGTGTTGTAAGGTTGTAACTGCAACATACTCGTAGTATGATGTTTCATAAGTTCTCCACGGTCACTTAGAATATCACGACATCAAATAGCGCTGCGTTTTACATAGACATTGCACACATTTTTTTATGAAACTGAACTGTTAATCGTAATTACACCTGACGGTAAGTGGTTTCGGTAATCTGTAGATACCTGCAGCGAAATTCAAACAAAGAAGGCACACAGCAGTACAGATGTGTTGTTACCTCTGACAACTGAGACCGATGCCTCACAGCCAGTAATCATACTGGCTCTCTATACACTTCAGACCACAACACAGTAGTGAGTACACTTACTTTGGCAAAAATAGGTAAGAGGATGGTACCTACCCACACATACATCCATAAGCGCGCTATAAAGTTTTTGTTTAACATACACAAATATCAAATAACAATAACAGCAGGTAACGATTTCCGCATACTACTAATTATTTATTATTTATAAAATGTTCCCCTCTAGCTCGCATTACTTACGAAAACCGTCATTTAAACACCATTTCGTTAACTTTTCTTCCAAATAAATGTTTCTATTATTTCATTTATATATTATGGTCAAAAGATAGTTACGATTTTTTTTTATAAAAATAGAGTTACAAACGAGCACACAGTTCACCTGATGGTAAGTGGATGCTGTGGCCCATAGATATCTAAATTTATGCTCGATTAAGGATCAGAAGTCAGATGTTACCCCTGAGGAATAAGATGGAATGCCTCGTTTCCAGTAAAATGGGTATCCGGCTCTCTACACTCTCCACACGAAACACAGCAGCATTAACGCTGCACTTTTACGCTGGTATACTGTGAGAGCCTGGTGGACCCGAACCATTTGCTTGCTTTACCATGTGTAAATGATGGGCATTATGGGTAGGTTAAAATTAAAAGTTTTAGAAGTTGCGGCTTTGGCTAAGCCTATGTACGCTGTTTTGTCACGAACATGACGTCACTACGTCACTACATCACCCTATTGAGGAGACTGAAGGTCAATGGTAAGTACAACTGCCGGTGTGTGCTTAATGTTAGTGGGTATATCATGCTGTCTGCACAAGGATAGGTAACTCTGTCGCAAACAATATGCCGATGAGAGCCCTAATACGGATACGTCCATTATACTGGTGTTGCCAAACTTACTGTATAATATAATATCCTTTAATAAAAAAAGTAAGGTTGCAGTCTATATATATATATATATATATATATATATATATATATATATATATATATATATATATATATATATATATATATATATACGTCACACTGCTGGACACAGGCCTGCTCTCATTTCTGAGAGGGTGCTTCTAGGGCAAGGAAAACGCCCGCCGCGCTGCCCTACTGTGTGTTGGCCAACTTCACATTTTTTTCGAAACATGTTTTTTTTTTCTCTTAATACTCAAATTGCTGTGTGGTGGCGGTTAAGAATATCCACTACCCCATATCTTTCCGTGGGTGTCGTAAAAGGCGACAAAGGGAAACAGGCAGGAGATGGGCAGCAACATCTTCCTGATAACAGAAAATTATAATTAAAAAACTGCGGTTGCCAACCCGCTCGTCAAGCGTGGCAACTATGACAAATACCCCCCCTCCCGTGGGGGAGGCCTATGTTCAGCAGTGGACTTATGAAAGGCTGTAATGATGACTCAATATGCAGGTTTCATCACGATATTTTCCTTCACCGCCGAGCACATGGTAAATCAACACTTAAAATTCAATTAACAATTTCATTGGCGCTGGCGGCGAACGAACCTGGGTTATCCGCGTACTGTGAAATGTACAGCGAGTGCTTAGCCTCTTAGCTACCATGGCTAGTATCCTTAAAATAGGATTTCTGTATTTATTAATAAATATATAGTATACGAAATTACTATTTTTAATTCGGTAGAAGTTCAAACAGCAAAAACATTTTTTTATTAATAAAAAAATATTGTTTTGACATCATCATTACAGATCTTAGTAAACTCACTGCTGAATATAGGGATGCCACAAAGGACAGTCCTGAGCCACCTGCATACTATATTTTTGCAGGTTATAAACTCAAAGAAAATAGACTTAAATAGCTGGTGAGAACGATGTGCTGAACTAAGTGCTATAAATCTGCCTTATCAATTTGTGATCAGTCGAAATTAAAATATATTGGATTGCATAGCAGGTGCTTAAGACTTAAGAAGATACTTCTCAGGATTAAACAGTAAGTTCTGGAGGACGACGAAGACAAGGTGGCTTGTGGAGGGTCTGAAATTGGCAGCTTACCTGTTTACAACACGTCGAGTAGTCAGCAATTTGGCTTTGGATAGAAAAGATTTCCCGCCAGGCAAGATGTTCACTACTCCACGTTTTCTTTATATAGGATAGGGTGACAAACGAGCACACAGTCCACCTGATGGTAAATGGTTGCTGTAGCCCATAGACATCTACATCTATCCTCGTTTGCGAATCAAAATGCAGATACGTTCTCACCTGTGAGGACTAAGATGGAATGCCTCTTTTCCAGTAAAAATGGTCTCCTGTTCACTCACCATACGAATAACAGCAGTGTTAAGCTGCTATTTTACGCTGGTATTCTGTGAGAGCATGGTCCTTCCTCGGTGGAGCCGACCTTTTCGTGCTACAACTATACTATTGCAGCATGGCTCTACCACGTATAAAAACCTATCCAGTTTTGTCCAGTATGAACAAATCTTTCAGAAATGTGGCGAAAGATCACATATGCATTAACCATCATTCATTAGATTCATAATAATGACGCGATTTTTAATTAACTCATAAATTGAAGTGATATATCAAATGACAAAGATACAAAAACGGACTTTAGTCATTGCGGATTCCAATATACCATTCAGCTATTATATTGAATCATTCAGACAAGCATTTTAGTCTCATCATCAACAAAAAATTTGTTGGGAATTATTAGTATTATTAATTGCACTCTAATAAACAACGCCTTAGTAATAATGTTCTTCTTATTTCAAATAAATATTCCGTCGGTTAATTTTTTTTTAAATTAAAATTGAAATTAATTCAGAGCCGTGGTAGCTCGGGGGCTTAACGCTCGCTGTAAATTTCACAGTGCGCAAGCAACCCGGGTTCGATCCCCGAAGGCAACACGGCAGCACGGCGGAATCTTCCTTTTCCTAAAACCCTCTCAGAAGTGATAATATGCATATGCCCAGAAGTGGATCGTATATAGGCTGTAACTTTAACTTTAATTTAATTCGAAAAAACCTTTTATTTTTTCGTTTCCTATGAATTAAATAATGATGTCCAATAATACTTACTGGTGTGAAACCACCTCAACGAATCGTTCTAATTAATTTAATTTGCATATTCAATTGTCACAAAGGGCTAATGGATCATAAATGGAAATGGGGTTTACATTCCGCATTCTGATAGTCATCAGTCTTAGTCTTGATTGTAAAATAATTAAGTAACCTGAATTATTTACCATATGGTAAAGGTGAGCTCGATTGTCTTTACAGTATCCAGCGCTCTTTTAGTTTTAGTATAATTCATCACGTGGCCAATTTTCTTTTTTAACTTTATTACAAGAGTAAGCAGCATTAATTGACTTTAAATTCACTAAAAATAGTGGCTTGATAAAAATTCCTTATACTTATAGTCCTTCACGTCCAACACACACTCCCGCCGTGGTCCAAAATCATCTATCTGAAGTAAGCTCACCTTTTTTTATATGGGGAAATGCCTACGCATAGCCGCCTCGCGGGGCCAAGGACGGGCTATGTCGGACTCGCACCAACTAAAACCCCATCGTGTTCCACTTTCGTCGCATATTGGCAGGGCAACGGGAATGCCTTCGCACACATCCGCGGCCCCACCAGCGCCAGTCACATCATGGCAGCCCCTTCTCTGGAGAGGACCTCTCCTCCCCGTTCTCCTTCTCAGGCAAGGCGCCCCAGGAACACAAGGCATGCCACCCTCCACGGCCTCCAACTCCTCTTACATACCGGACTCCCCCCCCCCGGGTCCGATACGCGGAGGCTATGGGGCGAGGAAAATCGAGCGCTTAGTAACCCGCTTTCCCGACCCCGGCGGTGGAACTGGTTTCTGGCTCCGCCGCCAACCAAGTTTCGACCGCGGAGGGTAGGGAGAGCGGCGTCTCGCAATACCGAGACTCCTCTCCCTCGCGGCCCCACCACCACCGCATGAACGGTACGGCCCCGTCAGAGTCGCGGAGAATAGGGCGAGTGGCTCATCACTATACCAACCTCTTGCTCCGCGACTCCACCTCGGCTGCAGCAGTAGGGGGAGAGGATACCCCTCTCACCGAAGCTCACCGACACACATCCAAAGTGGGCTCGCCAAGCCCACTCGGAGTGGCCACCTCGGAGCGGCCCTAAACCAAGAGTCAGCCAAGGGTTTCTTCTTTGTTCACCGCGGGTGACCAAGCCACGGCTACTAAGCCCCCCCGCCACGACAAGTCGGGACCCCGTTCGGTGGGGTGGGGTGGGGGGGGGGTTTAGATGTGAGCTCACCTAGCGGTCACTTTAGGCCACATAGTTGGCCCTTCGTTTAACGTGGGTGACCAAGTAACTTCTGGCATCATGATATTTCACGACTGATCTTTGCGTCTATAAAACACAAGAAGTTATAGTTTTAAAACTATATGCTTAAGCTAAAACATATTATTTTATTTAAATAAAACTAATTTTACGGATTTTATCGCGTATATTAACTTATTTTACATTCCCGACGTTTCAGGCACTTTACAGCACCCATGGTCACGGGGAGGACAGCGCAGATAAGGGAAATGCCACGGTATTCATGGATACGTCGGATTATAATGCTAAAATACAAGAACTTTTGTCGGATGCAAGTACTTATAAAAAGGTTAAAAATGACCCAACAAATAACACACTTTTTTTTTATAGGAGAGGGGTCAAACGAGCTTGCGGCTCACCTGATGGTAAGTAACTACCGCCGCCCATGAACAACTGCAACACCAGGGGAATCGCAGATGCGTTGCCGGCCTTTTAAAAAGGAGTTGGGAGTTGACAATTTTTTTAACTTTATGAATATATGTGGTTTTGTTTATTTAATTTTAATCTAATTAATATAAAATAATAACTAATTAAATCATAATCATAACGAATAACAAGCTCGTGGAAACTGTCCATGCGGTCGGAGCTAAGTTCTGCAAGACCCGCCGCAGAAGAACACAAAAACTGAGATTGAGAGGTTCTATGGGCAGCTGTACACGTCATCGTTGGAGCCACACGCAAGTGTGAGTAACGATCCAAGAGCGAGTATTATCCGACACTATTCCGAAGATATCCCGGACGTCAGTCTGAGCGAGATTAGAATGGCTCTCCAGCACCTTAAAAACGGCAAGTCCCCGGGCGAGGATGGAATTACAGCGGAGTTCTCCTTCTTTTCTTGAAGGTCCCTAAGTCGTATTGGTCCGGAAAAATCGCTGGTGGTAATCGATTCCACAAGGAAGTTGAGCGAGGGAGAAAACTTCTTCTGAATCGCACAGTGGTGGACCGCCAATCATCTAGATAATATGGATGGTATCGCAAGTTTTGTCGCGATGTGCGATGGTGAAATTGAGCGGCTGGAATTAGTCCGAACAATTCCTCAGAGCACTCACCGTGGTAGATGCGATAAAAAACGCACAGAGATGCAACCTCTCTACGCAGTGCCAGTGAGTCAAGCCGATCGGAAAGAACTCGGTCGTCGACGATTCGAACCGCTATGCGTTGGATGCGGTCAAGTGGAAGGAGATGGCACTGGGGGGCCCCTGCCCAGAGATGGGAACAGTATTCCATGTGCCGAACCTGCGCCTTGTAAAGTTGCAAGCGGTGTGCTCGCATGAAATACTGTCCCGCTCTGCTGAGCACGCCAAGCTTTTTAGAGGCCAATTTGGCCTTTTCTTCCAAGTGACCACGAAACTGCACTCACTCGATATGTCGACACCGAGGATTCCGATACTGGCTGAGGCAATAAGGGGAGTGTCTTGAAACTGAGGAGATACGACAAAGGGAATCTTTTTAGCGGTAAACGCGCAAACTTGTGTCTTCTGGGGATTGAACTTGACTAGATTTAGTCGCCCCCAGTCTGAGACTTTGTTCAATAAAGTCTCGACTTCAGACACAAGTTTGTTCCGGTAGTCGGCGAAGTTTTCCCGAGAAATATTGGCACGGCCGGTGTATAAAGCATCACCAGTGCTGTCGTCTGCATAGCAATGAATGTTACTGGTTTGCAACATATCATTGATATGCAGAAGAAACAGCGTTGGTGATAGCACGCAGCCTTGTGGAACACCAGCGTTAATGGGCTTGTAATCGGAGCATGCACCGTCTACTACGACCTTGATGCTTCGATCTGCAAGAAAGCTGGTGATCCAATTGCACAATTTCTCGGGAAGCCCATAGGAAGGCAGCTTCGAAAGAAACGCTTTATGCCAAACCCGATTGAAAGCCTTCGCTATGTCCAAACTAACAGCCAACGCCTCCCCCTTGGACTCCACTGCCTCCGCCCATCTTTCGGTCAGGTAGACCAGAAGATCACCAGCTAAGCGACCTCGACGGAAACCGTACTGGCGGTCACTAATCAGCTGGTGATCCTCAAGGTACCGCATGAGCTGGCTGTTAATAATCGTTTCCATTACTTTGGAGAACAAGGACGTGATGGCGATAGGCCTGTAGTTGGACGGATCTGAGCGATCTCATAAAGAAAAAACAACTAGTGATCTCATAAAGAAACACTCCGAAAGATTAAATCTAGACGTAAAATCGATAATACCTACGTGTGTCAAACCACCGAAATTGTATGGGTTACCAAAAATACACAAGCCCAATGCTCCACTACGTCCTATGGTGAGCCAAATCGATTCACCAACTTATAAATTGGCTCAACACTCACTCTCACCGCTCAGGGGACTCACACACAATATACTCTCACCGCTCAGGGGACATACAAGAGCACACACAAAGCATTCCTACCATTTTGTCAGCGAGATTAAAGACCTACATCTGGCAGACAATGAAACTATGGTCAGTTTTGATGTGCAGTCTCTGT
>JAVANC010000006.1:50630653-50708659 GCA_033319125.1 Parnassius glacialis | reverse complement strand
CCACGGAGTGGTGAATCGAGCGAAGTAGACATGAACGATTTCGATCGCGCAAAGTTTTGACGATTTTCTGTTTTATTATTTTTTGTAGCTTTAGCGACGTAGACTGTTTCTAATACAGTTGCCGTTTTACGAAGAAAATCGAAGAAATCGTCCAAACTATGCGTTTCCAATTTACTACGGAACTCTTCCCAACTTCTCGCGGTCACGAAATCCAACTTCGATGACCCAATATAAATAATAAGCATACTCCAACTCTCAGTCGGCTCGCCTAACACCCTTACAGCACTCAAGTTTTTCAAATTGTATCGACTAGGTTGCGCAGGCCCCGTTCGGACTCCTTATGAAGCGCTTCAACCGAAAATAAACATTTAACATGCTCGTTTATTAAAAGACGCTTGTTATTATATCTATCGCAGAGCAACGCCCAAGCGATTTCATAGTTATCGGCTGAAACAGTGACAAAGTTAATCATTGACAGAGCGGGTCCCTCCAGATATGATTTTAAATAATGAAACTTGCTGATTTCATCTATTTTGTCATTATTGTGTATCAAAGACAAGTACATGTCTCGAAACTGAAGCCAAGTATTTGAAACGCCTGAAAAGGGAGGAATTTTCAACGGTGGCAGTTTTATATTATGATTTGTAACAGATGTAGTACTACCACGACATGAAACATCATCCCTTTGTTTATTTTAAATATCTGTGTATGCATCTAAAAAATCTTGAGCTTGAGCAATCAAATAAAAGAACTAGTTTTTGGTTACCTCCCGTTCTTCCAACTGTTTCGATATATCGGGATCTAATTGTTCAATTTTGCATTGAATTTCATCGAAACTGTACGATAATTCTTGTAATTTTGTTAATCTCAAATTTAATTCACTATTTATTAATTTGTTGCGCTCAGACTCACTACTAATTAACGTTAATGGCGTCAAATACTTTTCGAATATTGTTATTCGGCCGCGAATGTTACCCCTCTGTTTTATTAGTTCTTTTAAGTCGGACATAATGTGGGCGAAATAATTAGCAAATAAGTATTAACTTGTAAATAAAATATGAAGTGAATCCCAACCTCGTAAACAATGCGCCGGTCACCCCGCCGCCGATCTGACCTTTGTACCGGCCGGCCGCAGGCGCAGCGACACGGTGTAACACGGCACGGTAGCAGGAAACAGGTCCGCCGTGTCGATGAAGAAAGCACTTACTTTCTCGCCCGCTTACTCCCAACAAATGCCTGGAATAGTTAGCCGATATGTTTAACTATATGCTTGTATTAATATTTTAAATGATTCTAATGCGAAATTAATGACTTAACGAAGATAAAATATCGATTGTAGACACTGTGTTTACAAGTTATTTATTAAGATTTACACTAAGTTGTATGATTTTACGATATTAATGATGATCTTTGTTTACTTTCGAATGAAAATGAAGTTATTTAAATATTACTTGTTGCTTATTTACGAAGATTAAGTACAATTAATTGTTTATGCAACGAACTATGTAGGTAAGTATAACTAACGATGGCACCGGAATTAACGAACTATATTTACACAAATTGAGCACAATTATATGAACAAGGATATGAATAGATTTACTAGGAACGGGCGTACTTCCCTCGGGTCCGTGTTTACCACTTATTCCGGCACTATGCACTTATTCCGGGACTTCTTCGCCTTCCTGTTGCGTCATCCACATCATAGTCGGGGTCACCAATATTTGTTCGATAATTCGGCGCTCTTCAATAAAAAGCTTCTTTATGACGAATACTTATAATTTCTTCCAACAAAATATATAATTATGACAAAACTGTCCTCGTTACAATAAAGCTGTACATATAGCCGCGTCAAGTATAATAATGCGGCGGTAGTTTTGCCTGCAAGTCCCCGTCCGCTGTCCTCCCGCGCCCGCGCGTCGCACCTCCTCTCTCGTCCAGCAAGGCTGGGCGTAAACACTTGCTTTAAACATGGTAGTACATAGATGTGAACATAGTGGCATGTGCTCATGTTTGATTTATAAGTATCATGCAAATTTAAGCAAATTAGTAACATTTTAATCTACTTAGAGCTAAAAATAACTTGATAGACTAAACAGACGACTAATGGTAAACATGAGTCACAGACAGAACATAACATGTCATCATTTATAAATTGTATTATATTTTATTTCAAATTATTCAAGTCATAAATAAAGTAAACACAGAAAAGCTACAAACACAATTAAAATTCAAAAATTCTTGGTCATCTTAGTATTCCTGCATGAATTAAAGCATCTAGTCAATAGCCAGCCTAAGCCATCTAACTTTCTTTTAAACAATGGTAATGGCAGAGCTTTGAAACTTGGACGAAGCTTATTATAAATTCTGATATCCGTACAATAACTAGATTCGTCTGTATAGTTGAGGTTTTATTCTAGGTTGCATGATCCTTTCTCGATGTCTGGTAGTTTTATTTTTGTATTTCTCTGTAGTAACAAAATAATAACAGTATTGTCGTACAAAAATATACATTAGTTTTATATACCGTACCAGTATATAAAACTAATGTATATTTTTGTAGTAATTTGTTTGTAGTAACGGTAGAATTTTAATATTTTGAAAAGGGGTTTACAGCTTTCAAGTAAATGTACTCTGCAAATAGCCCTATTACATTTGTATTGGGCTATTAAAGCCCGGTTTACATCTATTGATCCTCCCCACAATCATCATTCATCATTCATCATTACAGCCTTTTATAAGTTCACTGCTGAACATAGGCCACCTCCAAGGAATGCTACAAAGCACGGTCCTGAGCCACCTGCATCCATCGACTTCCTGCATGCCTTACCAGGTCATCACTCCATCTAGTGGGGGGTCGCCCTACATTTCGCCTATCGGTACGAGGCTGCCACTCGAGAACCTTTCTTCCCCATCGGTTGTCGGTTCTTTGAGCTATATGGCCGGCCCACTGCCACTTCAGCTTACTAATCCGTTGGGGCTATGTCGGTTACTCTAGTTCTACTGCGGATATCCTCATTTCTAAGTTTATCACGCAGAGAAACTCCAATATATAGCCCTCTCCAAAGCTCGCTGAGCGACCTTCAGCTTCCTCATATGGCCAGCAGTGAAGGACCACGTCTCAGTTCCGTAAGTCATCACTGGCAACACGCACTGGTTGTACAATTTTGTTTTAAGGTTTTGAGGTATGTCTGACGAGAAGATGTGTCGTAGCTTCCCGAACGCTGCCCAGCTGAGTTGAATCCGTCGATTGACATCTCGGTCGAAGTTGGACTTACCGAGTCGGACTATTGGTCCCAGGTAAACATCATCATCATCATTACAGCCCTTCACAAGTCCACTGCTGAACATAGGCCTCCCCCAAGGAATGCCACAAAGCACGGTCCCGAGCCACCTGCATCTATCGACTTCCTGCATGTCTTACCAGGTCGTCACTCCATCTTGTGGGGGGATGCCCTACACTTCGCCTACCGGTACGAGGCTGCCACTCGAGAACCTTTCTTCCCCATCGGTTGTCGGTTCTTCGAGCTATATGGCCGGCCCACTGCCACTTCAGCTTATTAATCCGTTGGGCTATGTCGGTTACTCTGGTTCTACTGCGTATTCCTCCTTCCTAAGTTTATCACGCAGAGAAACTCCGAGCATAGCCCTCTCCATAGCTCGCTGAGCGACCTTGAGCTTCCTCATACGGCCAGCAGTGAAGGACCACGTCTCAGTTCCGTAGGTCATCACTGGCAACACGCACTGGTTGTACAATTTTGTTTTAAGGTTTTGAGGTATTTCTGACGAGAGGATGTGTCGTAGCTTCCCGAACGCTGCCCAGCCGAGTTGAATCCGTCGATTGACCTCTCGGTCGAAGTTGGACTTACCTAGTCGGACTATTTGTCCCAGGTAAACATACTCGTCAACAGCTTCGAGCTTAGTGCTCCCAACAACTACCGGCATAGGTGTGACATGGACATTAAACATAATCTTTGTTTTGTCCATGTTCATCTTAAGACCTATCCGTTGGGAGACACTATTGAGGTCATTGAGCATAGTGCTTAGTTCCTCCAGCGATTCTGCCATGAGGACTATATCGTCGGCAAATCGAAGGTGAGTGATGTACTCGCCATTGATGTTAATTCCGTATCCTTTTTAGTCCAGAAGCTTGAAAACGTCTTCCAATGCAGCGGTGAAGTGTTTCGGGGATATAACGTCACCCCTGTCTTACACCTCTCTGCAATTGGAACGGTTTCTCGGATAGCCATCGTAGCCCTACTGTACAAACACTTCAGCACTTCGATATACCGACAGTCAACTTGGAAAGTGAACGCAAGTAAGACGAAAGTTATGGTTTTTGAAAGAGAAGAAAGTAAAACGATATGTGAAATAAGAATAGAAGGGGAGTTGGTAGAACAAGTAGATGAGTTTGTGTATTTGGGATGTGTGTTTAGCAAGGATGGTAGATATGACAAGGATATAGAACGACGAGTGAATGCAGGAAATAGAGTGAATGGGGCTCTACACTCTATTGTGAAAAGTCAGAACGTGTCCAAAAAGGCACGTATGGCAATTCACAATGCTGTTTTAGTGCCTACTTTAATGTATGGTAGTGAAAGTTGGGTGTGGCAGAAGAAGCACGAGAGTAGAATAAATGCTGTAGAAATGCGGTCATTAAGGAGTATGTTAGGGATGAATCTGAATGACAGAGTGAGAAATTGTTTAATAAGACAAGAGTGTGGTTTGCAAGATGATGTTGTGACCAGGATTAAGAAAGGAATGCTTCGGTGGTTTGGTCATGTAGAAAGAATGAATGAGGAAAGAGTGACAAAGCAAATTTATGTTGCAGAGGTGAACGGCAGAATCGGGAAGGGTCGCCCTAGGCGAAAATTTATCGACCAAATTGGCGATATATTGAAAATGGGCCAAATCAAGAGTACCTTTAACCGACGAGCGTGTATGCGTAGGTATATGGATGTGGAGGAAGCGAGAGAGGTCTGTCAGGATCGTGCCAAATGGAAGTCCATAGTCTCTGCCTACCCCTCTGGGTGACAGGCGTGAGTGTTTATGTTTTATGTTTTTTATGTGTTCAACTTGGCACCGCTGAAGGGACTGCAGCACCGCCCAAATTTTGACGGAATCAGAGTTTTTCTCATAGTCCACATACGCCATACATAGTGGCAAATTGTACTCTTCGGACTTCTGTACAATTTGCCGAAGTGTATGTATGTGGTCTATGGTGCTAAAGCCCTTTCGGAAACTGGCTTGTTCGGGAGGCTGGAAGTCGTCAAGTCTGCGCGCGAGACGATTCGTAATGACTCTCGAAAATAGCACGTAGACGCTGCTCAGAAGAGAAATCGGTCTGTAGTTCTTCAAGAGAGCGTTGTCACCTTTCTTGAAGAACAAGACCACCGCACTTCTGCCCCACGCCTCTGGTGTAATGCCACAATGGAGGACGGAATTAATGAGCTTTTGAAGGACTTTAAGTGCCGGTCTTCCACCCTCTTTCAGAAGCTCCGCTGTAATTCCATCCTCGCCTGGGGCCTTGCCGTTTTTAAGGTACTGGAGAGCCATTCAAATCTCGCTCAGACTGACGTCCGGGATATCTTCGGAATAGTGTCGAATAAGACTCGCTCTTGGATCGTTACTCACACTTGCGTGTGGCTCCAACGATGACGTGTACAGCTGCCCATAGAACCTCTCAATCTCACTCAAAATCTCAGGTGCCCCGGAAACGATGCTGCCACATTCGGTCTTCAGCTTTGACAGTTGGCTCTTTCTGGCAGACAGATCTCTGGCAAAGACTTTGGAGCCTTGGTTCCGCTCGATCGCTTCTTCAATACGAGCTGTATTGAAGTTGCGTAAGTCCCGCCGCATGCATTTGGAGATCTGTCTGTTCAGTTGCCTGTATGCTGTCAAATCTGTTGAAGAATCTAGCTTCATCTCCCGTCTAACAACCATGAGATTAAGAGTGTGATCGTAGAGTTTTTGTGTTCTTTTGCGGCGGGTCTTGCAGAACTTAGCTCCGACCGCATGGACAGTTTCCACGAGCTTGTCATTCATATCGTCCACTTCATTGCAGTCTTCTAGGCACTGAAAACGTTGTAACTCGAGCTGAAAGGTTTCGGGACTTTGGATTAGAGGACGAGGGGGACGGAGCGTTGACTTCATCAGACGAGAACTCCCCAACTTAACATTTAGGTTCAGTGTGCGTCTAACCATTCGGGTGATTGCTGCCGGTTTTCACACTCGCGATCACTGAGACATCACTGAACAGTTGTCGTCTGGTCGTCATAATGAAGTCAATCTCATTTCTTGTCGAACCGTCGGGGCTCGACCAGGTCCACTTCCTTTAGGTACATGTAAAATATTGCTTTTAAGCTCTTTTCACACCTGCCAGTCATTTTGCAAAGTTGGTTAAAAGATGTACACAAAAAAAAACAAACAAAAAAACTTCGTTATGCAAGATTCGAACTCCTGATCCTACTTGATAGGTGCGTCTTCCAATTCCGTCACTATGACCGCTAGACTACACTTGCTAGTAGCACACAGGGTAAAAAAAATGCATACAGCTCGATGCATTACAAATTGTCGGAGGAACTTCTTGTGACCATATAAAGCATTAATTTTCGCACTCTGGCAATCGATGAGTCACATGTTACCACGACACGGTGTAACGACAGTTCTTCTGTAGATTGACGGTGTATTGACAGTTCTTTATCACCATTGGACTGCTTTTAAATTTTTTATTTACACAAAAAATCTTCTGAAAATATAACACAGTCTCTTAAATTTAGTAGAGTTGGTGGATGTATATTTTATAAGGAAATTTGCACTTTTTACATCTTAAATAATTATACACCTACTGAGCGATACGTATCTACGTATCGCTCAGTAGGTAGCGCGCGCCAATCTCTTTTTTCTTTCTTACAGGATAACAAAATTTACATATAATTTAATTAAGTGGTACAAAGGCACTTAATGCATTGTCATGCTACCAACGGACGAGAATGATTCAGGGTTTAAGAGACAATTGTGCAGTAGTGCTTGATCAGATATCTAGTGTAATACTTAAGAGATATATTCATATTCTTACCCCCCCCCCCCCCCCTATTACACATATTTGTAACCTGGCTTTGTCTACAGGAATCTTTCCCTCAGCTTTCAAAACAGCGCTCATTAAACCTATTACAAAAATGGTGAGAAGGACTATGTCAATAACTATAGGCCAATATCCATCTTACACACACTGTCTAAATCTTAGAGCGCTTTTTTTTATAGAATAGGGGGCAAACGAGCATGTGGCTCACCTGATGGTAAGTGACTACCGCCGCCAATGAACAACCGCAACACCAGGGGAATTGCAGATGCGTTGCCGACCTTTTAGAAAGGTGTAAGCTCTTTCTTGAAGGTTCCTAAGTCGTATCGGCCCGGAAAATTCGCTGGTGGTAATTGATTCCACAAGGAAGTCGTGCGAGGGAGAAAACTTCTTCTAAATCGCACAGTCGTGGACCGCCAATCATCCAGATGGTATGAATGGTAACGCGAGTTTGGTCGCGATGTGCGATGGTGAAATTGAGCGGCTGGAATTAGTCCGAACAATTCCTCAGAGCACTCCCCGTGATAAATGCGATAAAATACGCAAAGAGATGCAACATCTCTACGCAGTGCCAGTGTATCGAGCCGATCAGAAGAACTCGGTCGTCGACGATTCGAACCGGTCTGCGCTGGATGCGGTCAAGTGGAAGGAGCTGGCACTGGGGTGCCCGGCCCAGAGATGAGAACAGTATTCCATGTGGGGCCGAACTTGCGCTTTGTAAAGTTGCAAGCGATGTGCCGGCATGAAATACTGTCTCGCTCTGCTGAGCACGCCAAGCTTTTTAGAGGCCAATTTGGCCTTCCCTTCCAAGTGACCACGAAACTGCACACTATTCGATATGACGACGCCAAGGATTCCGATACTGGCTGAGGCAGTAAGGGAAGTGCCTTGAAACTGAGGAGATACGACAAAGGGGTTCTTTTTAGCGGTAAATGCGCAAACTTGTGTCTTCTGGGGATTGAACTGGACTAGATTTAGTCGCCACCAATCCGAGACTTTGTTAAGCAAAGACTCGACTTCAGACACAAGTTTGTCCCGGTACTCGGCGACGTTTTCCCGAGAAATATTGGCACGGCCGGTATATAAGGCATCATGAGCTTGTCGCTTACCCTGGTTCTACTGCGGATATCTTCATTGCAAATTATATTACGCAGAGACTTCGAGCACAGCCCTCTCAAAATCTCGCTGAGTTACTTTGAGCTATATCATATGACCAGCAGCGAAGGACCATGAATGAGATCCAAGTGTTATCACTAGCAACACGCACTTGTTGTACGCTTTTGTTTTACATAAGCTCGTTTAAGTTCAATCAGGAATGTTTTACTACTAGTCATATATAGAGGACACATGAGATTTTGATGTTCAATTGCTCAATTTTGTGAGATGCAGTATGATGGTGTAACTGGCAAGAATCGTTAGCCGGTAGAAGTAACTCTGCAACGACATAACAAATGTTTTTTTTAATATTTTGAATACATTTTGTAACCTAAATAAGTTAGTAATATAAAAAGGACAAAGAAATCAAACGTCGAACGAAGCCAACTACTATTCCCAACCGAGTTGTACAACCGCACTGTTGGTAGATCTACTACCTTGTTTTCTGTAATTATATTGATATGAGCATGATCAAATAGAGGCAAGTGGTTGTCTTTTTATGCCACATTTGAAATGTAAAATTTACGTAGTAAAAACCTTAGAGAAGCGATTAAAAACTGATGGCTATAGTCTTATTTTGCAAAACAAAGTGTAGTGTGCGCAATTTGTAATTTGCGATATTTTAAGGATTTTAAAAATAATAGTCTATCTTTTGAAAGCGGATAAATATGAAAAAAATTATGTATACTAAGTGCTTATATCAAAGTAAATGATAGACAATATTTTGAATTGAAATATTGTAACAAAAGTGGTAATTCGTATAGTAATTATATAAAACCTATAGAGTAGAGTACATTACAGCTAATCAATAATAGTTATTACGCTACAGCTATATTATGGTTTTATAAGTGTGTAGTATACCAGAGGCACTTTTGACTGGAAACAAGGCATCACATCTCAAATCATCTGCATTTTTGCATTCCTTAAGCGCACATCGCGTAGGTATGTTCTACTAGCGCCCTAAAAATCAAGATTCCAATGTTTTGTCGCATGAAATCGTATCTACGAGTAACAATCATATTGAACATATAATAAATATAAAAAGCACATTGTTAGAAAGATAAATGATTGTTAAACAATTATTTTATATCGATCCATTGCTATTTTCACATAAAAAGCGGATTTATCAAGTCTAAATGGAGGCGTAAACACGATAATTTTTGAAAATATCAATTGTTCAACTAAATCCATTTTTAAACTCTTCATCTATCACGTGAAAAGCCGCGGAATGTAAATGGCAGTTTGATTTTGTTTTGTTTAGTTATAATTTTTTACGACTGAGATAGTTAATGATACTCGAATCCTAATTATTTTGAAATTATTAAACTATATTATATATTAAAAATTATAATATAATTTATTTGCAAAATGAGTATATTTAGTTTATAATAGATGTTTATATGCCCCTAGAAGGGCGCCGATGAGGTGCTAGAATAGAATAGAATAATTTTTATTCAATATACATTACATGTGTAATTCTTATTGAAAGTAATTTTTTACTTTACCACTGGTTCGAAAAAAAACCCTCTGTCCTGGGAAGAACCAGCAAGAAACCCAGCGGGATTTTTTGAACTGAGTAGGCTAGCCTACGGCGCAGTTGACATTAAATCCGCCTTCACCTCCGAAGTTGATAAAGTGACCTGAAGGTGTACTTCGGTGTATTCTAATGGAACTCCTCAAAGAGTAGAACTTGGTCTCGTTTTTTTTAGTTATGAGCAGACCTTACCTCCGGACTTGACGTAGTGACTTGAAGATGTAGTTCGGTAACTGCTACTGAAAGTCTTTGACAAATAGAACTACAATTTAATGTTAATGTTTTTTTTTTTTTTCACTATCATATGAGCATTATTAGTCATGCACTTTTGGATTAAGTTTGACATAATACTATCGGAAAATTGAAAGTAAAGTAATAAGTTTATTGGTGAAAACTTGTGTATATTTAAACTACTTCAAAATTTTTAATATAATCATGTTATATGTAGTTTTTTATGCGCTTAAGGCATGCACAATTTGATTTACCAATAGTTTTATTTCTCCTTAATCGGGGATAGATGTAGATGTCTATAGGCCACATCATCCACTTACAATCAGTTGGACTTTCCTCTGACTTATGAAAATAGTCATTAATATTGTGAAGTACAGATATTTTATAAACAAATATTGTAGTCGTTTTAAGTTACCATTCATAGTGGTTTGGTTCTATACATTCAGATTATTTTTATTATTCGTTATAAAGAATAATGGAAGACTACAGGGAATACCCCGCACGCCAACCCTAGTTTCACAAAAGGCTAGCATTTAATTGGAACACTCAGATATGTCTCTGCTAGTTATTTTAAATATGCAATTCATAATATCAAAATGTCTCTGTATATTTTCTATTTTATTATGTTATTTTAACATAACTTATTTAAAATGCGAGTACTTCAAATTTATTGTCCACTTTAGGCAGCGTCAACGTCATTGTATTTTTGTGGATATAGTATTTTAGAAAATCAACCATCTTATGAAGAAAAAGCTATTCATTATTCTATTGTTTATTATCATAAATAACTGTTTTTTGTGTTAAACTTCTGTACCGTTAGGTGGTTCAGAAGTATGTGAGTTCTTAAAAAAGTCAAGGTTTATAGTTAATTTTTTTTATTTATCTTAATTTCGCACACGTACAAAGTAAGGTTCTAGGCAGGGGATCACTAGCCTGACGTAGGGGGCGAAGTCCAAGCGCTGTTCCTTCAGTGTTGGAGATAGCCTAGCTAGCAGAATAAGCCGATGATACCCAAGCCCGACGGTAATGATGGCTGTTGGTAGGACGGTGGGCCAACAATCCGTTAGCTCACGGCACTGCAAGCAAGTAGGCCTTAGGTGGTAGGTGGATCCTGGAATCCCAGACGGAGGTCAGCATTAGGGAAACTTCCAATAGCACTATATACGCACTAGTCAAATTCCAGCACCCCTTCTAGGAATTTAAAAATTCCTAAGCACTAAGCAGCCTCAGCAGAAGAGATAGGAATTAAGCAGAATAGTTGCAATGTTTGCTTTAGCCACTCAAACGTCCGGGATACGTTTTATATATGAAAATAATCCTCAAGATGCTTTCTTTTCGTATATCTACAAGTTTTATGAATCCAAAGTCTGTTATGATATTTTTATATATGATGAAGTCGACATGCGAAAATTCGCCTTTTGTGTGCCGGTTTTTGATAAGTTTTTGTATTATATATTATTAATTTTAAACAAATATAGTTAACTAACATAATTAAGTTCTGCATTTCATCGTGGCAACAGTTTTAGTCGAACTGGTCGCGATCGGACCGCATAAAAATCGCGACGAGCGTCGCCGGGACGTTCAAGGCTATTGTCGCCGCGTCGTCTGGACGTTTGAGTGGATAGTTAAATAAATAAGATTTCACCCCATCGGGATCAACTGCACTTTGAATAATTTAAATTTTGAATGTAGGTAAGTAAGTTCAATGGTCTTTCGTTTAGGCTCACGCGCGTTGCGAACTTCAAGCAGTCTCAGGTAGAAATGAACAAGAAATGGCCTGAAGAAGGACTCGTGGTAGTGTCCGAATCCTACCGAGTCGTTTGATTTAGAGATCGGTGAGCAAAACGGTTCACGGTGCGCGGATTTAATTAACTATTCTATGGTTCCGTAGAATAATTATTTTAAATTAATAATATGTAAATATTGATTTTTTATCATTTTATAATTAGAATATATTACTATTAACTATTTAATTTTAGATTATATCTGTATTATTATCTATTTAAGATTAATTAATTATAATTATTTGTAAAGGGTGCATTCAGATGCACCGTTACATTGCTTACTAATTCTAAACAGGAAACTATGTTTTGAGTTTTAAAAGATGTTTTACGCGTCATCAAATATCGTTACTTTACTAAGGTTGTAATGTTAGGAGAGCAGGAGTGGCAGCAGCGCTTGCCGCTGGTGGGACTGATGAATATTCTCCAGCGATTCCATACCCCTGCAAATAAAAAACTCAAACGATAGCACATCACACGTTATGATATCACATATCACAAGTCATTCAGATAAGCCTTGCAGCTTTGTTGCTAGTAAAAAAAGTAAATGTAATATTTTGTTCGATAGTCCTTCTTCTAATTAAATATAAATCTACCGGTGTAAATCGGAAGAGGAATTTTAAAATACTTTAATATTTCAAAACCAAAACACAAAAGCGTATGGATAATTTAAATTAAAAAAATTGAGTCATCAACGATATGATATGAATCGAAAGTCTTTTTAGACTTTTGAAAAAAAACTAATCAGTAACAAAGAACTTGAATAACATCAAAAGGGCTCCGGATACTGTATTTTGTTATCCCTACTAACAATAATCGCAAAAATGGTCACATCGTACGTGTTGATTGTTTTTATTACTCGGCCAGAGGCGAGCCGCTCAACGAAATAATTTCCCAAGTAACTTTCAGACATCAAACGACGGGAAGCATTGGTAATTTTCCATCTCGCGATATAAATTGGCTGAGTATGTAGCCGGCAGTGGGAGGGACTATGGTAAGTACTTTTGGTCTTCAAATGTATTTAAAATTATTATAAAAATGTCCGTGAAGTAATTTATAAATTCATTACCTGAGAGGTAAATAATTTATAAATTACTTATACCTTATAGTTAAAGAATTTATAAATTACTTGAGATTTAAAATTAAATGTCTTACTTTATCAGCATAAAAAAAAACAAATTTCCTGCTTTGATCGGGGACTAAACTCTGTATTTTATCAATCAAAATTCAATAATATGATTTAAAAAGTATGAAGCGTAGCAAATTATGTAACTAAATCATGTTTCTCATTAAAAAAATATACCAAAAGGGTTCTTAGGTATAAAAAACTGGGTCAGTCATCCCCTAAAACAGTATCTTTTAAGTTTTCTTAAAGTTTATAGTCATCATTAGTGTCGTGAGAGGCCACTTTAAGATATGCTAGAAAAGTATCATGTGTTATATATCCGTTTAGGTTGAAGTAAAATACCCTCATCAGCGACGGGAAGCGGTGTCAAAGGTTCAAGACGTGGTACTGTCCATTCGCTTGGCAAGCGGGTATTTAAAATCGAGTTTCTATGGTATCAATATTTACTCTCCTTTAAATTACATATGGCGATAAAACCAGCCCGCCCCGCAACTGAGACGCATTTACTGCGCATTGGTGAGGCGTCGCATGTTGTTCTGGAATTCTTCGATGTAGACCTCTAGCTGGGAGCTTGCTAGGTAAATATATATATATATATATATTATATATATATATATATATAATATATATATATATATATATATATATATATATATATATATAAATGTGGTTATGTTCCATTGGCATTGCGTCTACGGATTAGCAAATTCTCTTAACAGTCTTTTAATTTTGTATCACAACCTTAAATATATCTGTTATTTTCAGACGTATAATTCATTACATTCATCAACTTTCAAATAATTGTAGAATCTCGTTGAATGATCTTTATATGAATATGCCAGGGTTTTTAAAAGGATACGGTGTCCACCGAGCACACAGTCCATATGGTTATAAACTTGCTGCGGCTCGTATACATCTACACTTATCCTCGTTTATGAATCAATATGCCGATGCAGTAGTGCTGTTACCCCTGAAGACTTATCCTATGTCACCATACGAGAGACTCTGTGCGAGCTAAGTCTTTTACCAATCAAGCCCAACCGGTGTTTATAAGACATACTAACTAGCACACATTACTAGGAATATTGTTTTTAATACTCCCCCTAAACTAGGAATTTCTCTTGAATTATTAAGACGTCTTAATTCCATAAATCGTACATGAAATAACGTACATGCCCAGAAAAATTATTTGCAGAGGTCATACTTAATCTTTGCCGGTACTAGTCAAATTGTTAATTCAAATTTTAATTGCTGACTTATTTCGTGCTCGTTATTGAAAGAAAACATTGTGAGGAAACCAAATTGTCTGAGAAATTAAAATGCCGTCAAAAACATAACTTGGAAAAACACCAAGTCTCGCAACTCATTTCTTCTACCGTAAAAAGTTGTGAGATCCATGTTATATCAAGTCGGTTAATTTATTCAATCCCTACTTAAGGGTCCTTCTGTCTCTAGTAATTGAAAACACAATGTATCTCACATGTAACAAATATTATATTAAATTAGATTGTTTAGTGCAATTGCCAAGTCAATCTATGTATTTAAAACATAAAGATTTTTAATATTGATATGGTCACTATAAGATGTTGTTAGGTTAGCTAATAACGTAATAAACAGGTAAAAATTCAGGCTTCTACGTTTATCCACAACGAAGTTATAAGGGGTCGAAATTCGCCTGAACTGCTTCGAGAATAGGATGGTACGGCGGTTCCGCTCTTTTTGCTCGACTTGGCGGGGGCACGTCAGATAAGAAAACCAATCATGTTGAGTCCGCCAACACGCAATGAGGCAGCGCGGTGGACACTTTCTTTCCATAAACTTAAAACCCTCTCAGAAATAAGAAGAGACCTATACGCGTTATTACTTAGACACTGCCTTACATCTAGCTACCTGCTCACTTAGCTAATTATTATTAAGCCCATAGATTGCCTTAGAGGGAAGATATTTGCTATAGTTGCCACGCTTGGCAGTTGAGTCAGCATCCGCAGTTTTTTATTATTTAGGTTGTGGTTTACGCCTTACGAGACCAAGGTAATATTGGCTATTGCAATTTCAATTCATTATAGCCATTAAGTCCATTGCTAATTATAGATATCCGAAAAGATTAACCATTAGTTGTTGCCAAATCTTTAATTTTTATTTCTCAGTTGTGATTAAGAAGAAGTATTTAAAAACTGATAATAATATATTTCTGTGATAACGTGGTATACGTCACAATGCTTTAATAAAATGTTGCGGAATATTGATTGCTCCAAAACCCTCTCAGAAGTAAAAGGAGACTGTACATACAACCTCCTTTTACTCCCCCTTTTCTGTGCCCAGAATGAGTCCCTGTGACATATATCTGTATTGTCACTTTAACTTTAAAAATAAGAGCAAAGAATCTTCTTCTTCTTTTAAATTATGGCTTCTCGAGCAAAGAATCATGCCCACTTTCCATACATTGATTGATCTGTCACTTGATGCGTTTTACAGGTCGCGTCTACCTACAACTAGTGTTGTATAATAACAATTATTATTTATAATAACATAATAACTTATCATCTTTTATTTAGAGGCTAGGGGAAAATGCTATTAAGTAAATAAGTTTTTGGGGTTATGACAGCTGTCAGATAAGGTCTGACAGCTGTCATACGTTTGAAAACTACACGATAATTAAAATAAAATTGTTTTTTAATCGCCGAGAGACTTACAACTACACAGAAATAAATCCCTCTTCAATGAAATATCATCATCAAATCCTATAGTTCATTAAATTATAGGTCAAAATCTGTCATCCATACGGACTAGACTCCAGGAGTCGGCTTGACAGTTGAGGCTTTTAACCATCGAACTCTCAGTCTGAATAACAGACAAGAACGAGTAAATAATACCTAATACCAGCATAATATTGCCCCACTGCTGTGCAAAGGCCTCTTGTCATATAGCAGAAGGCATAAGCATTAATCACCATGCTTGGTCAAGATGGGTTGGTGATTTCAGACTTTTATTGATTATACTTAAGCATTGAAAAACACACATTGGTAGTTGCCCGGATTTGAACTCACAATGGTGTAACTTCTGGGCCATCACGACATAAATAGATGAAGAAAAGAACTACCTACCTACCTACATGTTTTTTGGGAAGGACAGGGAAAATAAATAAAAAACAGGATTTGATTTATTATTATTTATTCAAAGTCTTCTGTAAAATGTAATCTTCTTCCTTTATCTGAAAAACAAATCAATTATGAGATTTTAAAGCATAAAATAGAAATAAGTATATTTAATTTATATTTATACACGTTTTTATTTAGACAGCTGTCTAAAAGAACACTTTAGCTAAACATGGGGAAATATCTAAATAACTAACACATTCATCTATTTCTACCACCTGTCAGTTTATTCCACTCCTAGAGTCTGATGTCAAAATACCCCTGTCTGTCCAACCTACTCTTGGAGTCTGATGTGCCTCGACATACGTTGATTTAATTTAAAAAAATATAACACACTTGTCTGAATATTAATCCTTTTTATAAAACAATCCTCTGTTTGTCTGTAGACTGAGTAGGAAGATAGATTTCTTTTATATTATAGTGTGACAAACGAGCACAGAGTCCACATGATGGTAAGTGGTAGAGGTGGCCCATAGACATCTACATCTATCTTCAATAAAGAATCAAAATGCAAAAGCGTTGTCAACCGTATGGACTAAGATGAAATGCCTCTTTTCTAGTAAAAAGGATCTCCGATTCTCTATACTCAGCATACGAAACACAAGTGTTAAGCTGCTACTTTATGCTGGTATTCTGTGATAGCGTGGTCCTTCCCCAGTCAAACCGAACAATTCGTGCTACAACTATACTACTAATATAGCTGCAGCATGGCTCCATCACGTAAATCCACGTATAAAAAAGGTAAATTTTTACATATGCGTCTGTTAACTACTCTACTAAATCGTTAGGTACTTTATAATATTATAACTGTAGATATCCAAGTTCTAATTAGCGAGATGACTCTGCTATCATGCTGAAAGGCCCAATAACGCTGAAGCGTATTAACACATAGTATGTTGCAGTTTATACACAGCAATCTCGTAGACGGCTCCTTAACTCTTTCCAACAAGAGCGATAACGTCTAAGATTCTAATCAAAAAGTACTAAACCGTTATCTGTATAATACAAGCCAAAGTAATCGTAAGTAAAAGGTATCAAAGTCCGTGGAAAATGCAAAAGTTGTTAGGTTATCAGAAAATCCAAAATAGTACAGTATAATACTACGTATTACGTAGCGAGAGCAAGCAAACGACTGTAAAACGTCAAACAAATGAATGTCTGTCATTAATTTTTCATTCTTTATTTTATATTTTTGGAATGGCTTCTGGGCCTTTGCGCCAATATTAAACACGTTCCGTCTCCAAAAGTCTATTGAGAATGATGAACATAGTAACATTACTTTTTTTCCTGACTTCATTTGAAAATTCAATTATGCGATAGGAAATAAGCAAAAAAATGCAATGTTATAAGATATTTTGCATCACTAGACGCGTTAGACAATTTTCAGGTCAAAACTGGACATGATTCTTTGCTTATATTATTTAGAACATATATTTTTAATTCAGGTTCCATTATCTTATTTAACTTTTATATCTCAACAAAAATCTTATAAATTGAAAGATCTCATTTAGCTTCAACTTAATCCCTAGCTCGGTATCGATGCGGTTCTTTCAAGCCACTTTAGAAGAAATAAAATCTTAACTTTTTTGCTAAAATACTACTAAGATCGGACGGATGTCCTTTTTAACCCTTTCCTTCGTGATAGAGCAACACTGGACCATATTATATAGCTGAAACAGAATCGGCTCGGCTTGAACGGGGAAGACCCATGCTATTAAAGAATACAAGCGTTAATGTAAAAATACTCCTACTAAAATTAATTGGTACTAGTAAAGCTCCTAGTAAAATTAAAGGGTTTTCGATTTCTCTTACCGTGAAATAGCAGTCAATCCAATGTTTTATTTCAAAATTTTAACTTCGATATGTTAAGGTAATTTACAGCATTTGCATTTTGATCCTTAAGCGATGATACATGTACTCGTATTTGTCTTTAGGCCACAACATTTTCATACCATCATGAGGACTCTGTGCTCGGTTGCCATCGACTTTAGGAAGTGAAATTAATTAATTCCTTTTAGTTTTTTTTGGTCAGCTTTCACATTTTATTAAGGTATTTTTTTACTAGTAACGAGGCATTCCATCTTACTCCTCAGCGGTTGCAACTTCTGCACTTCGATTCTTAATAGATAATAAATACAGACATTATGTTTTGGCCACACCTTTCACTAATCAATGCATCAGGTTGATTTACTCGGCTTACTTCTATAAAAAAAAAACTCCCACAGCACTCGGTTCGCAAAGAACTCCTCTTCCTGGACATCCAAAAGGCGAGTGGGCCTGATGGAATCCCCAATTGTGCTGAGGACGTGTACTCTGGTGTAAGCACCGGTTCTAACGTATCTTCGCAAACGCATCCACCTGATCGGTGATGATTTTCTGATCTACCTGACACGTAGATGAGCGAAGGCTTTATAGTCCAAGGAGGAGGCATTGGCCGTTAGTTTGGACATTGCGAAGACCTTCGATCGAGTCTGCCACAAAGTGCTTCTTTCGATGCTTCCTTCCTATGGGCTTCCGGAGAAATTGTGGAATTTGATCATCAGTTTTCTTGCAGATCGGAGCATCAGGGTCGTTTTAGACGGTGCATGCTCCGAATACAAGCCTATTAATGCTGGTGTACCACTAGGCTGCGTGCTATCACCAACGCTGTTTCTTCTGCATATCAATGATATGTTGCTAACTGGTAACATTCATTGCTATACGGATGACAGTGCTGGTGATGCTCTATACTCAGGCCGTGCCAATATTTCTCGGAAAAACGTCGCCGAGTACTGAAACAAACTTGTGTCTCAAGTCGAGTCTTTGCTGAACAAAGTCTCGGATTGGGGGTGATTAATCTAGTCTAGTTTAATCCTCAGAAAATGTGACGTGACGTTTATGTGCAGTTTTGTATTCACGTGGAAGAGAAGGCTAAATTGGCCTATAAAAACTTGGCTTGCTCAGCAGAGTAGACAGTATTTCATGCCGGCACACCGCTTGCAACTTTACAAGGTGCAAGTTTGGCCTAACATGGAATACTGTTCCCATCACTGGGCTGGACCTCCCCAGTGCCAGCTCCTTCCAATTGACCGCATTCAGCGCAGAGCGGCTCGAATTGTCGACGACCGAGTCTTTTCCGATCGGCTAGATTCACTGGCGCTGCGAAGCGATGTTGTATCCCTTTGCATTTTATTTGGCATTTAACCCGGGGAGTGCTCTGAGGAAATGTGCGGATTAATCCCAGCCGCCAAATTTCACAAACGCACATCGCGGCAAAACTTTTAATATCATCCAATCCATCTGAATGCTTGGCGGTTCACCACTGTAAGTTTTACTAGAAGTTTTCCTCCGCGTTCGACCTCTCTGTAAAATAATTTACCACCGGAGATTTTTATGGACCGATATGAGTTAGGGACCTTTTAGAAAAAGCTTACTCCTTTATAAAAGGCCGGCAACGCACCTGCATTCTCTTGGTGTTGCAGTTGTTCATAGGCGGCGGTAGTCACTTACCATCAGGTGAGCCACATGCTCGTTTGCCTCCTCTCCTATAAAAAAAGTAATTTGATGTTCGTTTTTTCATTCTACGTGAAATTTCGCTAAAAATATTTAAAGTTTATTTCAATATTTTCTTTTCCTTGCCTATTTGTGATCTAAATACGAGAACAGCTGTATAAATCTAAGTTATTAGTGTAACATTTAAGATAGAATCAGAATGTATTAACGTAAAATACTCGTAAATTCCTTCATGTGGGCTGAAGCGAACAAATTTTAATCAGCGCCCTCCCGGCCTCAACAAACCAAGTTATGTACGTATTTACATAGTAAGTGAATATAACTCACGGGAGATTCAGCCCAATCTTGTCTTGTTTATTCGCTTAATGGTGATAGTGTACACTGTACACATACATATATTTGTGTAACGTTAGTCTAGATATAACAAAATATTCAATGTTAAATTAGTTTACAAGTGAGAAATGGAACGCTGCCATAGGAAAGATAACCGACTACTAAATTGTATGTTACATGTTATGATCTTGTTGTATTTCAATGTAAATAAGGAAACGGCCACTTGATGGTGGGGTAAAAGAATCACTTGTGGCGCGATGACAGCACCAAAACTCCACCCCCTGCTAAAACTGGAGGTTAAGGTTGCAGTATAATTCTCGGTGCTTCTCTCATGGTAGGTTCCTTAGGTTATGCATGTTTGCCCAAAGGCAAGTGACGCCAGTGCAAACGATAGGCCGGTGTGATCTCTAACTCCAAAGCTTCCGTAATGCTGGTATGTAATTTATGCCGTACTGCACATTTGCAAGTGATTCGGTTCGTGCTTGTGGCGCGATGATTGTACCACTACTGACAGAACTATCTAAATTTACTCGACCGGGAAAAGACCACACTCACACTGAATATCCGCGTAAAATTGCAACTTCATTTTGCCATCACTAGTAACATGCACTGAATACACTTGTTTTCAAGTTTTAGTACTGGTAACCGCAGCGAAGGGTGTGATCATACACTAGATGGAGTGACAACCTGATAAGAAATGTCGTACGGCGATAGATGCAGGTGTTTTGGGACAGTGTTTCGTGCATTTATTGAGGGACGCCTATGTTCAACATTGACCTCTTAAGCACAGTGTTATACTGATGAAAGTAAATAAGAAATATCTACTCTAAAATTTACATAACATTAAAATTTATAGTATTTTAACCACAATAAAAATAAACTTAAACAAATAGCTTAAATTATCACATAGTCCTCCTCCTCACGGTTTAACGCCTAGAACGCTGGCTGCGTTTTTTTTGCTAAATGGCTATACTTAGCCTTATCTTTAATTTAAAAGAGATAATAATTTTAAGTTTTATTTTAATCTAATTAAAATTTTATGTGACAGGGTAAAATTTATTGAATAACAAATAAATTTGGCAAGTTAGGCAGCCTGCTGCGGCAGATACATGGCAACGGAAGCAGTGTCAAGACAGCGATGAATTTCCCAGGCGGAGTGTAAATTACACGATGCCTACGTATTTCAGCGTGAATAATATGTCGTGTGTAAACAAAGAAATGTATAATTTTCAAGTGATTTTTATATTTGAAGGATGTTTTATTTCATTTCATAGCTTTTGAATTGCTCGCATTGTATAAACAAAATTATACTGTGACACTTTATTCTACAAATAGTCAAGACAATAATCATTTATACACAAATATCTTCAATATTAGTTTTTTATAAGTTAAAATTACAGTCTATATACGTCTCACGTCTGGGAGCAGATTCCACTCATCTTTAAAAGGGTTAGGAAGCGATTAGTTTGTCACACTGCTTCAGTCCGTCTGTGATGTCACAACATGTCCTCATCATGACGTATTTCTTCACTGCACGGGTGCGTGGTAAATCAGCATTTGAAATCCTGATTACAAATTTCATTGATACTAACGGACATAGAACCAATGTTACTCGCGAACTCCCCTGAACAAATTCCGCGCGCCTTGTAATGGCGGGGATCACCGCGAGTATTGGTTACCTCAAAAATTTACAAAGGTTAACTCAAAGAAACCCACATGGCTGGCCCGACGTAGCCATACCAAGTCAGAAGGCGAATACGATAAGGCCTCTACAGCGAGGGGTAGGAACCGCAGGAGAGGTGGATTTGCGGTGAAGAGGAGTGGTGGTATAGCGATGCACCACTCACCCCATCTCCATGACACTGAAGGGGCCGTACTGTCAGTATTATGATGCGTTGCTCTCTTTTCTATGTATATAAATGTATAAAAACATAGATTAAAGAATATGTGTGATAAACGAGCACACAGTCCACCTGATGGTATTTGGTATGCTGCAGCTGATAGACATATACATTTATCCTCGACTAAGAATCAAAATGCAGATGCGTTGTCACCCCTGAGGACTATGATAAAATGCCTCATTTCCAGTAAAAAGGGTCTCTGGTTCTCTACAGTCACAATACAAAACACAGCATCATTAAGCTTCCATTTTATACTGGTAGTCTGTGATATAACGTGTAGTGGCGATCTAGGAATATCCACTATTCCATATCGTCCTGTAGATATCATAAGAGGCGACTGATGATAACGAACCAGGAGATAGGCGGCAGTGTATGTCTAATCATAAATAAATAACACTATCACTAACTAACTAACACTAACTAACAATAACTTGGCTCGAGAATAACGATTTACAGTGAAACTAACGCGACTGAAAATTGACCCTTTAAGCCCTGATGTCATTATTTACTGGTGTATACAGAAAAATATTATTTATCTGACAGAAATTTTAAAAACAATTGTGAATATCACCTAAATGGAATAAAAATTTCTGGAGTGTTCTTTTAGAGGCTGTTAATATTTAATATTTTAAATAAAGAAAAGAATTCCAACAAGAGACTCTAATCACACATACAGACAATAAAATTATAATAGTTTATTTTTGTAACATTTTTGTTACAGTTTTTCGTGATTTTGTTTAAATTAACTATGGAAGTCGCCTATGCAAAAGTATGTATCATTTATATAAACATTTCGTTTGTTGTTGGAACTTGAAAGGAACCTGCTTAAAAAGTATAATTCTACTTCTGTCATTGTACAGCGTGACCTCTTTATTGCCCTCGAAGTATAGAATTACCTTAACAAATAATAATTCTGGGAAACTTACAAATTGGCTCTTAAATCACAAATTAGAAATAAACTACAAAAAACCAAAATTATTCAATTGAAAACATATAAAAAAATGTTTTTTTTTTAAACAAAATGTTTATAATATCCAACTAGAAGAAGTTAATACTTTTAGTATTTTATGTTTGAAAGTAGATTCAAACATCAACTGGAAAACGCACATTGATTATATAACGTCTAAATATTAAAATTGATATAATATGCTTTATTTCAAATTAAATACACCACTGACACAGCCACGGCACTATCAGCTTCCAATTATAATGTACATTCGTGGCTTAAGTACGGAGTTAAGTAATGGGGAAGTAGCGTCGATGTTTAGAGCGAGAGAGCTTTTTATTACCCAGAAAAAGTGCGTTAGAATATTAGCCCAGATATATAACATTACTAGCTGTAGGTCATATTTCAGAAAATTAAATATTTTTAGCTTACCCTGTTAGCATTTATGTCCGTTTGTTCATAAAATTGCAATATTTTCAAGAAGATCACACATACACACATAACATAAATACACGTTACAAAAATAAATTTTACCTATCTCAGTTGCGAACAAAATTGTTAAATTAAGTCCCTACTAGGTATATAGCAATAAAAATTTATAATTAATTTCGAAAGGAGAATAAAACAATAAAATTAACCATATTTCAATCAAGCCTTATTATATGTATAAAACAAAATCCCTTTTACTCGATGAAGGAATATTTAGATAACAAATAATAACACTATTATGTATTTTTAAATTAATCTAGCTTCAAAGTATGTTTTATACTTCATGTATAAGCAGTGTCCTTGTCAAATCAGCAGTGCCTGAAAAGGGCGTCTAAGTTGTAAGCACATTTTTAATTTAATACTAATTGTGGAAACTTTAATTGCAATAAATGATTTGATTTCGAGTTGAAATTGGTAAAGAGCTCTAACTCAGAACAACAAAAGAAGGCTATAAAGGAATAGTACTTCTGAGTTTGTGAGTAAACTCGCGGTCTATATTAGACCTCTAGCAGTTGTAAGCTACTGATAATATTTGATAGTGTTTTCTGAATATGTATCAGATTGTCTGTCATTGATTCTGGCCTAAGAATTAATCAAAAGGACATCATTAAAAAGTGTGTTGTTTTTATCAAATTCTGAGTTTATATTCATTATTTATCTATTAATTAAATAACAGCCTGTCAATGTCAATTCCGGAACATAGGCCCTCACAAAGTGATTTATAAAAGGGGTATTTGTCATAGTTGCCACGCTTATCGGGTAAAAACTGTTTTTTATTATTTTTACTTTTCATTAGGAATATTTTCTGCCCTTCTGAGAGTAACAGGCTACAGAGAGAAATCAAACTAACTGAAGACAGTTAGTTTAATTTCTCTCTGTAGCCTGTTACATCACCTACGGAATGATGTGGGTATGGATATGGTTATTTAAGTTTCGAACGCTATAGGACAAGACCATACTTCATAGGATTGTGTATTATGTATTTCAAGGAACCGTTTAACTCTTAATTTTTAATTTATCTGACTGGCCCAGGAGCGTTTAATTATAGCGTTCTGTTGTATGGTAATTACTTTAGAATACTTTGATACAATAACTAATATATACGTGCGCATTAAATACATGTAAAGGTTTTGTTAAAGTTATGTTACAGCCTACTAGGTCACACTCCTGGGCACAAGCCTCCTCTCATTTTTGAGAAGGTTTTAGGGCTAGAAAAAGTCCGCAACACTACCCCGATTCATGTTGGTGGGCTTTGCATGTTTTCGAAATATTTTTTTTTTATTTTTGAGACATACAGGTTTCCTCACGTAGTTTTCCTCCACCGTAAAGCGCGTGGTAATTAATCACTTAAAATTGTAATTAACAATTCCATTGGTGCCGGCGGGGTTCGAATTTGGTTTGTTCGCGTCCTTTAATATTCACAGCGAGCGCTTAACCTCTGAGCTATCACAGCTTGTTAAAAGCTTTGATTTTACGCTAAACCTTTGTCTATAAAAATTGCTTTAAAGTCTAGTATTTAGTGCACATTTCAGCCACGACGATTTCCTATCTATACAGACTATTTCTAAACATTTCCTGTTCTTTAATGAAGCAAGCAGTGGCTATTTATACTGATAAGCTTCCGCCGGCACTGATACAATGGAAACAGAAACTACTCAACAAGTTAAAATCTTGCGGCACGGAAAAGTTTATTTTCGATAGCCAATTTCGGATTAGTGATGTACTTATTTCTATAGCATTACAGTTGTGTTTCATTATTCTACTGTTTGAAGAGATATATTTCTGTTTGTAACTTTTTCGTCTGGGATATGCGAGGATCTGAAACATATAAATATTATGCGATTTTTTAGAAACGATAGGAGCTTATGCTGGACGCATATTGATTCTGTTCTTTTTATAGGATAGGGTGACAAACGAGCACACAGTCCACCTGGTAGTAAGTGGTTGCTGTGACCCATAGACATCTACATTTATCCTCAATAAAGAATCAAAATTTAGATGCGTCGTCACCCGTGAGGACTAAGAAGGAATGCCTCTTTTCCAGTAAAATGTGTCTCCAGTTCTCTACACTCACCACACGAAACACAGCAGTGCCAAGCTGCCATTCTGGTATTCTGTGAGAGCGTGGTCCTTCCCCGATCGAGCCGACTCATTCGTGCTATAACTAAACTACTAATATAGCTGCAGCATGGCTCTACCACATACAAAAAAATTTCATACATTTATTCGTTCATTATATCATATATAAAATCTATTGTTGAACAAAGGTCTCCCCCATAGATTGCCCCATATACTCCATATTTGTCATAATTGCCATGCATATAGAGCGAGTTGGCAACCGCAGTTTTTTATCATTTTGAGCTGTTGTCAGTAAATGCTATTCCCATTTCGTTTTACAGTTTCCTTCTTATGACACTGATGAGATGATATGGAATAGTGAGTTATTTTACGCCGTCAGATGTTCTTTTACACGGCAGCGTTGTTAAATTTATTAAATTTAAATTTGTAAACATGTACTTTGTCAAATACTTGCTTCAGGAAGTACAGCTGCAAAAACGTAATGAAGCGATAAATATTTGGCAACAAAAGGCAAATTTCCCAAGTGAAGTGTATTTCAAACTACGATTTCCATGCTTCCATAGCTCTGCGTCTCCAAAATTTACGTGTGAACCTTCAACTCCTTATTTTCATTTGTAAATATATTTTCGAGGGTAAAACTTTTTTGTTATAAAACTGAAGTTATAAACGAACTTAAAGTCTATCTTAAAGTAAGTAGCTTCTTTAGTCCATAGACACCTACAACCATTTACAAACATTAAGTGGCAGGTAGGTTGTTGTTTCTGATGATCAAGATAAAATGGCTCAAAGCCTGTGATTATACCAGAACAATACACTCTTCTTATCGGAATACTGTATAGTAGCGGTGTAATAATATCCAGTATCCAATATCGTCCCGTGGGTTTTTTTTATAGGATAGGGTGACAAACAAGCACACAGTCCACCTGATGATAAGTGGTTACTGTGACCCATAGACATCTACATCTATCCTAAATAAAGACTCAAGATGCAGATACGTTGTTACCCGTGAGGACTAAGATGGAATGCCTCTTTGCCAATAAAAAGGGTCTCCGGTTCTCTACACTCACCATACGAAACACAGCAGCGTTAAGCTGCTATTTTACGCTGGTTTTCTGTGAGAGCGTGGTCCCTTCCCGGTCGAGCCGACCCATTCGTGCTACAACTATACTACTAATATAGCTGCAGCATGGCTCTAAATACGTGTCGTAAAAGCCGACAGAGGAAAATAAAATAGGTGATGGGCAACAGCATCCTCGTGATAACAACTCCAAATAATAAAAAACTGCAGTTAACAACCCACTCACCAAGCGTGTCAATTATGGCAAAATGCCCCCTATGCGACAATCTATAGGAGAGGTCTATGTTCAACAGTGAAAACTTACAGGCTGTAATGGATGGATGGATTGTAACACAATAGCGTAGGCATTGATGTTTCTGAGCAGAAAGAGGTATGAGGCTGTTATGTCACTAGACGGAAAAGGAACTTGGAGAGAAAGGACTTGCAGAAGGTCAATTACAATAATAAATCGAATGAAAATAACCTCTCTATGAAAATAGGAGGCATAAACCAGAGAGAACACCGTGTAGAAGCAGGATAAGAGAATCCACAAGTTCATCTCTTTTAATGGACGTCGTAAAGCGACTTTGAAAAATGTTTCGAGGATATTGTGGTCTGCCATAGATAACCATTTCGTATTTACACTAGTTCAGACATAAGAGAAAATATAAACACCCACGGGATCATATGTGGTAGCAGATATTCTTACTCCACTACTCGGTAACCTCTTCGATAACGGGTGCCTAAAATGGTGAAGTATTTTTTTATCTCATAGGTAGATTATTGTTGCGGTCTTTCATTTTCGTTACTAAAGTAATATAACTTTGTTCAATTTTTATAAATTGTACTTGTATTACGTTTACGGTGAATAAAAATTTAAAAAAATCCTTTCTGTAGTTGTTGAACCAGTAGGGAATTAGACAGGTGGACTGTGAGTTCGTTAGCCACTTCAATTTTGTAGTGTAGTTTATAGTGTAGTTTCACGATAAGCAGCTTATAACTAATGATCGTACTTGATGGAGGGACGATCTGATGAAACTTATAGGGAGTCGATGAATGAATATCCCTAAAGATCGTCATTATCATCATTATTACAGCCCTTCACAAGTCCACTGATAAACATAGGCCTCCCCCAAGGAATGCTTCAAAGCACGGTTCTGAGCCACTTGCGTTCGTGGATACATGCCAAACACAACGTTGACCGGTACGAAGTTGCCACTTGTGAACCTTTCTTCCTCATTGGTTGTCAGTTTTTAGAGCTACATGGCCGGGCCATGGCCACTTTAGCTTACTAATACTTTGGCAATTTGTGAGGCAGGGCTTTGTTCAGTGGATTTATTATTATTAAAATAAACATAAATAGCCGTGCAATTTTATGAAATCTTAATCTTAAATCTTAAAAAAAGGTGTTAAAGAAAAGCTTAAATCATTATAATATTTGTGACGTAAGCTTACTACTGGTTTTTAAAAAAAAATTACCTAGAACCCTTTTAACCTCTTACCTATTTCTACCGAGCAACCAGCGATGCATTCAGATAAAAAGCATAGGAGGATTTTAACAGAGGTAGAGCTAAGCGGTAGGTAGGTGCAGTCGCACGGATGGGCCAGCTCGAACCGGGGTGGTACCACGACCTCACAGAATACCAGCGTGAAGTAGAGGTTTACCTCTGCATTGCGCATGGTGAGTGCAGGTGGCCGGAGGCCCAATTCCCTCCTCCCCCCATCAACATGGTAGTGGAATTAAATAAAAGACTACCCCAGGAGGGTACCAGCACCCCTGGAGAATCCCTCGCTGAGCATCCACGACCAAACTACTTTATTCCTGAGCGTGGGTGCTCAGGCTGCCCCGCGTATTCTGGGGGGGGGGGGGCAAATTCCTCTCGCGACTAATGCTGCTCGGGGCAAGCGGAGCAATACAACCAAGGCGACCCCTGTCACGCTATCCGTGAATTTTTGCAACATCAGGGGACTTCATTCCAACCTTAACGCTGTCCATTACCACCTAGAGACGGCGAAGCCAGCCTTGCTCTTTTCAACCGAGACTCAGGTGTCCTCTCCGGCTAATACTTCATAGCTCTCCTTTCCGGGGTACAAATTGGTACACTCCTTTGTGCCCCGGGCTGGAGTTTGCGTATACGTCAGAGAGGACATCTGTTTTCGACGCCTCGGCAGTCTTGAAGGTACGGACCTGTCCATCCTATGGCTGCGCGTAGACAGCGACGACCACCTCCGCGTCTACGGGTGCCTCTATAGGTCCCATAGCGGTAATGCCGACACAGACCGACTCATCGACCACGTCCAAATGGCTGCAGACTCCGTGCTACAACAGGTCCCATCCGCAGCGATCGTGATTCTCGGTGATTTCAACGCCCACCACGCTGAATGGCTTAGTTCTCCTTTAACCTATCATGCGGGTAGATCTGTCTATGACTTTGCTATGGCATATGGTCTAACACAACTGGTTACTTCGCCTACACGGATCCCAGATGTGGAAGACCATGTACCTTTCCTGCTGGACCTTCTGCTGACCTCTCATCTGGACAGATATCTGGTCTCCGTCGATGCCCCTCTGGGCTCTTCGGACCATTGTCTGATCCGGAGTACGTTGCTACTCACGCTCCAATCTCAGTTTCGATCTGCAGTTTGCCGCCGTGCTTGGCACTATAGGTCAGTTGATTGGGACGGGATGCGGTCTTTCTTTGCATCCTAACCTTGGGGGCGGGTTTGTTTCTCGCCGGAAGATCCCAGCGTTGTTGCCGATTCTGTTGCTGATGTGGTACTTCAGTGTATGAAACTCTTTATTCCATCCTTTGTGGTGCCTATCGGAGGCAGATGCCAGCCATGATTAGGTCGCTCCTGTAAAATAGCATCACGCTATAAGCAGGAATGCTACCGGGCCTGGGCTGACGCGTCAACGTCTCGGGATGTAAACACCAGCGCACTTAAAAATAAGTATAATTCCGCCTCCAGGTCCTTCAAAAGCGTCATTACCAAGGCAAGGTCTGAGCACATCGGCAGAATTGGCGAGAAGCTAGTTCGCCTTCCTTCGGGAACCCGTGCATTCTGGTCTCTCGCCAAGGCTGTCCAAGGGAACTTCTGTCAGCCATCTCTTCCATCTCTGCACAGAGAGGACGACTCACTGGCCCATGCCACAAAGGAGAAAGCCGATCTGTTGAGCTCTCTTTTTGCGTCCAACTCGATGAATGAAGGGGGGAAGACACCGCCGACCATTCTGCGATGTGAGTGCTCCATGCCGGATGTGCGATTTACACAGCGCTCGGTTCGTAAAGCACTCTTCTCCCTGGACGTCAGCAAGTCGAGTGGGCCCAATGGAGTCCCTTCCATTGTGCTGAAGACGTGTGCTCCGGAGTTGGAACCGGTTTAACGCGTCTTTTCCGGTACTCCTACTCCCAAGGCGTAGACCCAAATGCATGGAAGACAGCTTTGGTCCACCCGATCCCTAAAAAGGCGACCGCTTAGACCCGTCCAACTACAGGCAATCGCCATCACCTCCTGGTTCTCCAAAATAATGGAATCCATTAAAAACTGCCAGCTCATGAGGTACCGTGAAGATCACTAGCTGATTAGTGATCGTCGGGGTCGATCAGCTGGTGATCTTCTAGTTTACTTAACTCATAGATGGGCGGAGGCAGTATAGTCCAAGGGGGAGGCATTGGCCGTAAGTTTGGACATAGCGAAGGCCATCGATCGGGTTTGGCACAAAGCGCTTCTTTCGAAGCTTCCTTCCTTTGGGCTTCTCGAAAAATTGTACAACAGACGATAGCACTGGTTATGCTTTATATACCGGCCGTGCCAATATTTCTCGGGAAAACGTCGCCGAGTACCGGGACAAACTTGTGTCTGAAGTCGAGTCTTTGTTTAACAAAGTCTCGGATTGCCACCAGCAGCAACCACCAGTCGCGAATGGAGTTTCATTAGAGAATGGTGTATAGAGCATCACCAGTGCTGTCATCTGCATATCAATGTATGTTACCGGTTTGCAATATATCATTGATATGCAGAAGAAACAGCGTTGTTGATAGCACGCAGCCTTGTGGAACACCAGGGTTAATAGGCTTGTAATCGGAACATGCACCGTCTACTCCTTACTACCTTGATGCTCCGATCAGCCAGAAAACTTAAACAATTTTTGACAGAGTTCTTTGAACGATGTCAACCGAAGGGCTCTTGTCTCTATAAATGTTCCCTCGGTTTAAGAGCCTTGTGGAATATCTAGAGACGATGGCAGGAGACCCGACGGTATGACATTTGTCCCTTGGGAGAGAGGTAAAGCCCTAGTGTGGGATGCTACTTGCGTAGACACTCTGGCGTCCTCTCATCTAAGGGGTACATCGTTTAGAGCCGTGGCGGCATCAGAGGTAGCTGAACTGAGTAAGTGGCGCAAATATGAGTCTCTGAGAAATGACTTCACATTTGTGCCATTTGCTGTAGAGAATATCGGTCCGTGGGGTCCACTTGCGGTGAAGTTCCTAAAAGAACTCCATCCGCGGCTGGTTTTGCTGCTAATGATAACAGAGCTGGTTCTTTTCTCGCTCAAAGGCTAAGTATAGCCATTCAGCGGAGAAACGCAACCAGCGTTCTTGCCACGATACCGCGGGGAGTAGGGAGTTTTTAAAATTGTTTTGTAAAGTAATTTGAAATAATGCATTGAATTCTCAAACTGAAAAGTACTGTACCTGGTGGTTCACCCTGCTGAACATCGACAGCAGCATCGAAAATATGGTTTTCGTAAAACAAGTTAGTATTCTTACTGTAACAGTGGTAAACTTTATGATACATTTCGGGGGTAATGTTAGCCACTTCTTTCAGTAGGATTACCCTATCAATAAAGTTAGAAGCATTTCTTAGGTAAACCTTCACAAGAACATCTGCATTATAGTTTGTTAAAAATGTACGCACTAAATGTACAGTCGCCTCACAGCCACCTCTAGTATCAAAGCTTAGTTGAGTAGACTGAAATTTTGTCTTTAGGTTAGAGATTACAAGCTCCTTTTGAGTTCAAGCGTGGAAACGTGGAACGAAAGGCAATATCTTGACTCATACAAGAGTGGAACGAAATTTGGACTAACATTTCAAGAAAGTATTAAGTTGCAAAATTTTGTAATGTCATTAAGAAGTCCTCCGCCAGCATCACCTGCAGAAGCGCTTACAAGATCTTAAAAATGTTGAGGTGTAATTCTGTTAATGCCGACAGCAGATCCATTCGAAAATGACATAATTGCTTCTAAAGTATCTTTTCAGGAAATTTGTAAAGGTTGCATAGAAGTCTTGGCAGGTAGCGACTTTGAGAAAGGTTCTTCGGTCAATCGGTTCGAATTTTTCTGACGAAGGCCTTCAAGAGTTTTGACATGATGAGGAGCCGTGATGTCATCATAAGAGAAATTACTAAAAGAGTTATGAATCTCTACGGTTGGCTGTGAAGCCGAAATACTTTCATTATGGAATCGTTTAATATGTTATTATTATATTAATATTTATTATTATCTCTTATATTTAATCTCCTTTTCCCATTAAATAGCCTACCGTCGGTACAATTTTGACACTGTAAGAAATCCGGCTGTGAATGTAGTGGAACGGAGGTATTCATTAAGAAATCTAAACAGATCTCTACAGCACTCAAAAGTCTTTATGTTACAAAGCTTCACATTGGCTAGAAATTGCTTACCCCGCAACTTTCCCTGAAACACAAAGATTGACTGCCTCAATAAAATAATTTTACCATATTAATGAAAAATTATGACATTACTTCCCTTGACTTATTTCATATTGATATAAATTTTATGTAGTCATTATGCATTGGCAGCTGACAATGACGTAGCAGAAATATTTTCCTTTATTAATGAGTAATGCATAGTCTTCGCGAAAACTTAAAAATAAAGTAAATTAAAGTTGCAGCTTATTTACGTCCCATTGCTGTGCACAGGCCTACTCTCATTTTTGAGATGGTATTAGGGCTAGGAAGTGTCCGCCGCGCTGCCCCAATGCGTGTTGGCAAACTTCACATGTCGTAGAAATATTTTTTTTCTTATTTCTCAGTCATACAGATTTTCTCACGATGTTTTCCTTCACCGCCAAGTACGTGGTAACTCAGCACTTAAAATTGAAATTAACAATTTCATTGGTGCGGGCGGGGATCGAACCCGGGTTGCTCGAGTACTGTGAAGCTTACAGCAAGCGCTTACCATCTGAGCTACCACGGCTCTCGCTCAGTATTCGCGTAAATATAAGAAATCATTACTATGTCTGAAATCACAAATGACTATTGTAATAACTGTCTTATTTAAACTGATCTTTTTGTTGAAATTTGTAAGCCAGAATTGGCCTCTAAATAACAAAATAAAATAAGTTAAATTTACGTAGCTTTTGACAGTTGAATAATGTTAATGTTGAATCCTTTTTAATTAAGTTCTAGAGGAAATAACTCTGAATATTTATATGTAAAATATCGTCTATCCACAGTTTAAATAGAGTCAAATAGTTGGGAAACAATTGTACTTGTGCAGAGCAACGGCGGGATCTTTGCGGGACAGTGCCTTGTGCCAGCGCACTCTACTAAGTTTGATATACAATACATGCGGCTGATTCAAGCGTGTTTTATGGGACTCATTTGACTAATTTTAAGTGCAGTTTTCTAAAAAAATAATATCTATAGTAGCGAGTTACTGATATAGTTGTTATGTGTATTACTAATTAAAGTTGATTTAATAAGACGGCCATGCTTAAGATTCCCTCAATTTTTTTTTTGATAAAATTGTATAGCCGAGTGCGAATACACTACATAATTTAATTTAAAAATAAAAACTGACAAGATCTAAAAAAAGAAAGTATCAAGAAATATTTGGCAGTGCCACACTTGTAAATGTGATTTTATTTGTAGTAGTAAAAATGATCTTGTTAAATAAATGTTTTTAATTTAAAAGTTATTTTGTATTAAGTATGTATATAATATAAGTAAGTGATAATGAGAGTTAAAATATCCAAAAATAATTTTATTTGCAATTTCGTGACAACTCTAGCATATTAGAGACGAGAGCGTAAATAGTAAAAAAATTAAGTAATTACGTGGGTGGCGGCACCGCCCGACTTCAAAGGTGTTTCACAGCTGTTAGCTCTTTAAATTGTGCTGTACCTTATTGTAATTAAAACTGTTTCTTATGAAACATAAATTCTTTAAAGGAACTTAATTAAAAAAACTGTACTTACCCATAATTAATTTTATTATCTCAACTTTTTTTTTATTTGTGTATGGTTTTTATGGTTTGAATATCCATTTCAACAGATACGCATTTAATTACATCATATTCTTAAGTAACGCCGCCATCGTGCTATTTTCGTCCACTATGCAAATTGGGTTCATAAGTTCATTAGTGCAATTAGGAGCTGAGAGTGTGTTGATTAAATTTATGCGGCTGTAACCCGTTCTGTATGATATTCGTGGATAAATTTATTTCAGTACAATAATTCGGATTAAGTAAAATTTTGGATTACTATTACAGTTTTTTGTGATGACATTAATTTATTCTAAATTGCAATAAGCGCGTAAAGTTTTGGTAAATGTAAAGTAAAAACCGTGAAATTTTTTTAAACTAAAGGAGTTGTTAAACTACTATTACTTGTAGTATTTATTACGATAATTATACATAAAATGTGTATGTTGGTAACGTAAAAAAAATTTAGCCCATTTGTTTGTGTAAGCGAAAATCATCAATTATAGGCCATTCTAAAAATTGGAGACATTAAAATAAGTTTTAAAGTTATAATTATTTATTATTAAATGGTTAAAAAACACTTTACATCAGCACATATATTATAAAGTTTCATTTTATTTGCAAATAATCGTATTTTCAAAATAAATTATTACTGGCCAAAGCTTCGCCTAAGCTTGCCTTAGCGATGTCCCTAAGCTTAATATAAAAATATACTTGAACGTATCAGTGTAGGTGTGTAATCACATATAAGGCATATAAATACCTATTATTGCAATTGTAAATCCTCTGTTAAACTTTAAAATGACAGCAAATGATGTTCGGAATGGTCTGTGGTCAATAGTGAGATTTGTGGGGTATAATTAAGAATATGAATTAATTTAAAAAAAGTCCATGGTAACTAAAGAAAACCGTGTGATGGCGGCATATGAGAATCCGTTATCACATTTCGTCCCGTGGGTTTCGTAAGAGGCGATAATACAAAAGACAGAAAAATCTTATAGCTTCCGAGATATGGCGGTATAACCATCTCGTTTTCATTATTCCGTTCATTCCATTTAGTCCTCACGGGTGACAGCGCATCTGCATTTTAATTCTTTATCGAGGATAGATATAGATGTTATGGGTCACAGAAACCAATTTGAATCGACAATAAGACAAAATTTACAATAATTAATGTAAAACCTTCGAATACCAATGTGTTCTTAATTGGGGAGGAGTTGAGATTTGTGGATACCACTGTTTTTATTGGTATTACTATTGACGCGAAACTTCAATGGGCCCCCTATATATCTAAATTAGCAAGCAGACTTAGTTCTTCAGCATATGCTGTAAGAAAGGTAAGAAGTCTCACAGATGTTGAGACAGCTAGATTAGTGCATTTTAGTTACTTTCATAGCGTAATGTCTTATAGGATTTTGCTATATTTAAGTTATATTTGTTTTGCAAAACAGAGCCGTTCGGGCGATTTATAACCTAAATTGTAAAGAGTCCCTCAGAGAAACATTTAAAGAAATAAGTATATTAACTTTGGCATCACAATATATTTATCAAAATGTAATGTATGTACATAAAACAAAAATATCTTTAATAAGAATAACGATGTTCATACCTTAAATATTAGGGGCAAACATAAGCTTGTAATGCCAGTTACTAGACTCCACAGCATCAGTAATTCATTTATGGGACAATGTATACGCTTTTACAACAAAATCCCAGAACATGTTCAAAGTTTGTCAATAAACAAGTTAAAACGTTTTGTTAAAGAAAAACTGTACCAAGAGGGTTATTAAAATATCAAGGAATACATGAATGAAAATAACCCCTGTGAATAAGGTGATCGCTACTATGCTGGTTCTATGAATATTCATTTAAAAATTGTATAAACAATTTTATTGTTAAGTGAAATTATGTTTAAAAAAAGTCCCGCTGGGTTTCTTGCTGGTTCTTTCCAGGGCAGAGGTATTTTCCGAACCAGTGGTAAATAAAAAATGACTTTCAATAAGTATTATGTAACAATCAATATTGAATAAAAAATCATTCCATTCCATTCCATTCCATCAAATAGAGTGTGTGCTCATTTGTCAACCTTAGTCAATAAATAAAAAAAACAAAGTGTGCGGTATAGTAGAGTTATAAAAGGCTTTTCTTTTCTTACTATAATTTAAGCTCATTTAATTGTTGATACGGTTACTATACTACCTAAGAATTCATCTGGATTGATACTACTTAATGCAACTAAATGTACTACCATATAAAAGATAGCAGCGTTAAGCTGCTGTTTTAGTCTGGTATTCTGTGAAAGCGTAGTCCTTCCCAGGTTGAGCCGACCCATTCGTGACACAACAATACCAGTAATATAGCTGTAGCATTGCTTTTCCGCTTAAAAAATGTCAATAATGTTAAAAGCATTTAAAGCATAATGATTTCTTATATTTACGCAAAGACTACACATGAAATGAAACTAATTTTTACGGATTTTATCGCGCTTAATTTCACTTTTTAATTCCCGACGTTTCGGGTGCTTTACAGCACCCGTGGTCACGGGATGACTGAGGTGTTTGATGTCCCGATATCATAGTTAGCCCGGCTACCTTCAGTTTTTGAATATTAATTTTTGGTCCGATCTACGCAGAATGAGCTTAGAGTATCTTGAAGTTTTGCAGTGGTATGCTTGGGTTTGGATTTAATTTTATTAATTATATGATCCCAAGCAGATGGCAGCACCCATCCATCTTCTCTATTGAAATTAGGATATTTGTTTTTTAAATTTCAATAGCCTCGCGAATCATCCTTGGTAGGAATCGGTGTTTTTTGCGAGGATTTGTGTGCGAGCTTCTGGTCTTGCGCCTGCGTCACAGTGACCGAGTGAAGCCAGCCACAGTCAAGCGTGTGCCTGCTTTACCCTATGTTAGTCACATACAAGGTTGGCAACATCTTGAAGCGAGCTTCCATTAAAACATTATTCAAGCCGCCGAAGAAGATTAGTCAATTTTTACCATCCGTCAAGTGGCGTATCCCTCTACAAGATGCAGAAGTTTTCATGTTGGATTATGAATGTGGTCTCTCTTACATTGCACAAACAAAAAGATCTATTAAAACCCGCGTGAAAAAACATATAGCTGACTTGAAGCACCAACGTTCCGGGAAGTCTGCATTGTATGAACATGTGCAACAAGATAGTCCTCGCCATTACATTAGATTTGATAGACTACAAATCCTCGCAAAATAACACCGATTCCTACCATGGATGATATGCGAGGCTATTGAAATTAAAAAACATCCTTATTTCAAAAGAGAAGATGGATAGGTGCCGCCATTTGCTTGGGATCCTATAATTAATAAAATTAAATCCAAACCCAAGCATACCACTGCAAAACTTCAAGATACTCTAAGCTCATTCTGCGTAGATCGGACCAAAAATTAATATTCAAAAACTGAAGGTAGCTGGGCTAACTATGATATAGGGACATCAAACACCTCAATCCGCCGTGGCCTCGGGTGCTATAAAGCACCCGAAACGTCGGGAATTAAAAAGTGGAATTAAACGCGATAAAATCCGTAAAAAATTGTTTCATTTAAGCATTTAAAGCACATTGGCATAGTGGCTATGCCGTTGGTTGCGGCACGAATACCATACGGAAAAATGTAATGGTTTACCAATACTTGTTCCTGGTGTATATGTGCCATTTATGTATGTCAAACGTCTCCAATATACAGGAGTAAATCCTTTTGTATGTGTAATACTACTGGTTACCGGTACTGTAGGAAGTTTGCTCGGCACATTGATATAAGTTTTTTTTTTGCAGTAGTTATCAAATCATGCTCATCAATTATTAGCAGCGTACACCACATGTAGGGCAATTTGGCATTTGGAGGAAAAGTTTTCATATTTTACAGAATACAAGTGTACTATATATCAGTATAATGCTGCCTTGTTTCGTATAGTAAATTATGAGTGCCGGGAGGAAGGCACTCCACCTTCGTCCTCATGGCTGATGATATCTGCATTTTTATTTTAAACTGAAGAAAGATGTACGAATTTTAACGTGGTTGAGCTACGCCGTAGCCATGTTATGGTTGCAGCATTAATGGGTTGGTTAGCAGTGAAGGAACGAGCTTTCACACAATACTAGCATAAAAATAGCAGGTTAACTCTGCTGTGTTACGCATGGCAAGAGTAGGGAACTGAAGACCCTTTTGACTGGTAACGAGGCATTCTAACTTTGTGCTATGACAACGTTTTTATATTTTGATTCTTAATCAAGTATAAATGTAAGGGTCTATGGCCCATAGCATCCACATAACACCCGGTGGATAATGAGGGTGTTTTTCACTCTTACTTTTATTACCTAATACCTCATGCGTAAATACATAAATATAACTTTTAACAAAAAGTAAAACCCAACTTCAAATTGCTAAAGAATGAGTTATTTATTTGCTTCTCTTAGGGGGTAGAATTTTTTCTCCAAATTAATACAAACCACCCTTGAAGTATACCATATTTAATTAAAAAAAAGAATAAAAAAACTTGGTTCACAATCTGCGAAGATATCGCGTAACATATATACAAAAAAACATAAATTTGAATTGACAAAACTCTTCACCGCTGCATTGGAAGACGTTTTCAAGCTTCTGAACTGGAAAGGATGCGGTATTAACATCAATGGCGAGTACATCACTCACCTTCGATTTGCCGACGCTATAGTTCTTATGGTAGAATCGCTGGAGGACCTAAGCACTATGCTCAATGACCTCAATAGTGTCTCCCAACGGATAGGTCTTAAGATGAACATGGACAAAACAAAGATCATGTTTAATGTCCATGTCACACCTAAGCCGGTAGTTGTTGGGAGCACTAAGCTCGAAGTTGTTGACGAGTATGTTTACCTGGGACAAATAGTCCAACTAGGTAAGTCCAACTTCGACCGAGAGGTCAATCGACGGATTCAACTCGGCTGGGCAGCGTTCGGGAAGCTACGACACATCTTCTCGTCAGACATACCTCAAAACCTTAAAACGAAATTGTACAACCAGTGCGTGTTGTCAGTGATGACTTACGGAACTGAGACGTGGTCCTTCACTGCTGGCCGTATGAGGAAGCTCAAGGTCGCTCAGCGAGCTATGGAGAGGGCTATGCTCGGAGTTTCTCTGCGTGATAAACTTAGGAATAAGGATATCCGCAGTAGAACCAGAGTAACCGACATAGCCCAACGGATTAGTAAGCTGAAGTGGCAGTGGGCCGGCCATATAGCTCGAAGAACCGACAACCGATGGGGAAGAAAGGTTCTCGAATGGCAGCCTCGTACCGGTAGGCGAAGTGTAGGGCGTCCCCCCACGAGATGGAGTGACGACCTGGTAAGACATGCAGGAAGTCGATGGATGCAGGTAGCTCAGGACCGTGCTTTGTGGCATTCCTTGGGGGAGGCCTATGTTCAGCAGTGGACTTGTGAAGGGCTGTAATGATGATGATGATGATGAATTGACAACCTCCTCCTTTTTGGAGTCGGTTAATAAAAAGATCATTAAAGTTTAATAAGAATAGAGGACCTTCTAGTCTTATTCACAATTAAAATTATATATTTTACATATAAATAATTTTTTTCCTCTTATACGATAAGAAGAAGAAATTCTATACTTAGAAACGCTCACGTAGACTCTACAATCAATATTCATTTTATATTTCAACATCACGTGCTACCTGTTACGGTCACCCAGTTCAAGTCAAATGTTAGTAGTAAATCTAGTAACAAAATGATAGTCGAACTTCTAGCATAAAACTTTCGTAAAATGTTTATATTTTGTTTCAAGAACGGGTGGATGGCGTCCCGTGGTACGGCATCGTTGATGAGTTTTAAACGAATTTAATGAGTTACAAAGGAAAATTTATTATGGATATGGTTCATACATATAGTAAAAGGATAGTTTTAATTGTTGATAAGTTTTAATGATTAAGTCTTTTTTTTTTAATAATACAATGATTAAAAGCAAGCTACCAGCCCCTATCTGTAAATGGCTACTGTAGCCAATTTGAAATAAAGACGGCCGCAATTGTTACCACTGAGTTTGAGATAAAGGGCAGTGGTCCATAGCTTATTGGCATCTGAAATATTTTTCTTATAGAATGAGAGTGAAAAACGAGCATGCAGTTATTCTGACGGTGAGTGGATAACACATAAATAGTATCACTCCTGAATACTAAGTCAAAAAGAAAATTGATAACAATAAATAGGGATAAAAATAGTCGAAAGGGTGCTTATAATATAAACAGAAAATGAGCTCTACTGGTCTTTTTAGGTGTACAAATGTAGATTCATGCATCTTATCATGTGGTTGTAGTAAAATTAAAAAAAAATAGTTGATCATTAGCATAGCAATACCCCCTAAATTTGCTTAAAAGTAACTCTAGATCCCCTGTGGCATTACTGAAAAGTTAGTGGAAGTTAAAAATCTGTCAAGGCGTTTAGGTTACAAAAGATTACGGATAAATAAAGTATAGGTAACGATCCAGAGTTTAGAGAATTAATTAATTTGTAATATAACAATGTAGCGCACTAAAATTAAATAATTTAGGCGAGAAAGCTACACGTACGTTAAAAAATACGGACGTATGTTACGCTGAATATGTGTAAACCACCTTAGATGTTATAATTTTACACACACACACAATAAGGCACCACAGTCGGCGCCAGCATGCAACACGTGGCAGCACGCGCTGCTCACATCGGTGTGCGTATAAACGCGCGGATAAACAAAATTGTTGATTTCAGTGTAACATTGAAATCCACAATTAACAGGCATTAAAACAAGTCTGTGTTTTATTTAGTGCCCGTTGAAAGCCAATGACGGTAATGAGTCATCTGGTTATGTATGATGTTATTAAAGGAGAATCTGAGTTAGGCTGTTATAAATAAAATGACTGTATATATTTGCTGTCTATTTACTATAATAAAAACTAAATATCACGGTTACCGAGTTGTTCTGTATTTTATTAAAAACGTGCACAAATATATAGGATAGAACGTTCAACGGTCCTTACATCATGACGCTTTCAGAGCAAAATGTATCTCGATTAAAGCACAACGATTTTTTTTATCGAATGAGGTTGACAAACGAGCATACAGTCCACCTAATGGTAAGTGAATGCATTAAATAACAGACATCTACATTTATTCTCGATTAAATCACTAAGGAGTAAGATGGAATGCTTCGTTTCCAGTAAAAAGTGTCTCCGGATCTCTATGCTCACCATACGAAACACACCAGTGTTAAGCTGGTAGTAGTCCGATATGTTAATGTCCGATATGTTTATCAGGGGTGACAACGCATCTACATTTTGATTCTTAATTGAGGAAAATGAAGATCTCTATGGCATGCAGCATCCACTTACCATCATGTGGACTGTGTGCCGGTTTGTCGCCTTAATCCTATATAAAAAATGGAAAATGTGCCTCATTAACACCTACAGCTATTTTAGGTTAAGAATCAAAATGTAAACGATTTGTTTGAAAAAAAAACCCTAAATAATAACATAGCAAATAAAAATGGCATATTTTATATTTTATTGTTTTGGTAAACATCTGCAGGCATAGACACAAAATTGAATATATCGTAAATACTGCCTGTTTTTCATAGCTTATCTTACACATTTACTCATTTTTGGGGCAGAACACCAATAACACTAAATCATGTCTCTCGCGGTTGCCCAATTATAGTGAGTCGAAATGGCGAACTTGTTTTGGGTGTTATTTGTAATTTATTATTTTGAACGTTATAATCATTCACAGATTTTTTTAGTAAAACTGTAGTGACAAACGAACTGTTCACCTGATAGTAAATGGCACTTCAATACATAGTTAGATACCTGCAGCCTACTGGAATCATATAAATATACAGATGGTCACCCCTGAGGACTAAGATGGAATGCCTGACAGCATAAAGTTATTCTATCTATACCATTCAGACCGGAATACGCACTGCTGGGATTGTCCTTTGGCGTGGCATATTTTTGAGACGGTAGTGCCTACACAGACGCCACCCAGGCTTAAAATATTTCTAAATGTGGGAATAAGAACTAAGGCTCAAATTATAAAATGATAAAATGCATATGGGTGATAAACGGACACATTATACACATGATAGTAAATGGAATAGATTAAAACGTGGTAGAGACACGCTACAGCTATATTATGGTTGTACCACGAACGAGACTGCTATACGGGGGAGCTAGGACCACGCTCTCACAAAATACAAACGTAAAATAGGAGAATAATGCTGCTGTATTTTGTATGGCGAATGCAAAGAACCAGAGACCCTTTTTACAGGAAACGAGGCATTCCATCTTAACACTTTCACTGTCCGGTGTCGTGTAGAGACAATTTAGAACAAAAAGAATCTAACCTAAGAGCAACAAAACAACAAAAATACAACAAAACAAATAATATATTTAAGATTCAAAAATATTTACAATTTTATATAACAAAAATGGAGTATGAATATGAGGATGGATGATGCGATTTACAGATTATTTTAAAAAAAGTAATAAAAAAAAAAAGAGATTAGTGCCGAAGCTGAGTCGGAAGATCCAAGGTGTGCTCTCAGCGCCTGGAACGCCAGACAGGGGCTTGCAGGATCCTCGGCGGCTTCAGACATCACAGAAGCCTGCAGGATCCGGTGACTGCAGGCGGGACAGAGGTTTGCAGGTTCCGGTGACTTCAGGCGGAACCGAGGTTTGCAGGTTCCGGCGACTCCAGGTAGAACAGAGACTTGTAGGAACCCGGCGACTTCAGGCAGAGCAACGGTTTGTAGAGTCCAGCGACTTCAGATAGAGCAGAGGTTCGTAGAGTCCAGTGGCTTCAGGTAGGACAGAGGCTTGCAGGATCCCGGGGCAGAGCGGCCCCGGGATAAGGCCTTTAGAAGATGCTTCCAATTCGAGAACTGAAGCAAGACTGCCTTTCTTCACCGATTGTTCGTCTTTTATATCTTTCTAGAGAGAACGGAAAAATTATTTAAATTAAACGCAAATTTTTTGTAAATGGTCAAGAGGAAAGAGTATTTATGTGGAATTATCGAAATAGAAACAACAGACCAGTAGCAAATTTGAATATAATTTCCATGGAGACCAAATAAACAACAATAAAAAAACATGTCAAATTTTAGTTTTAGGCTTGTAATAAGAAAACGGCAAAATTTAAGTGGAAAAGAAGATATTATTGAAATAGGAAAACAGGTAGCGCAACTACCCACACAAAGCCCGAAATTGTAGAGTTAAGGAAAACTAACTAAAAGATCGAAAAAAGGTAGACTTCATTGACACCAATTTAAAAGTGCTGATAATGTGAAAATACGAAGTAGAAATGATTTGTGATTGTGTTCTTATGGTTTAAAATCGTTACAGGATCCTATGGAAATAAAGGTGATGTAAAATATCCAGTTTTGAAGTGAATGCAGAAAATCGAAACAGAATGGAAAAATGGATTTAAATTAATGTAAAATGATAAGTAAGTAGCATAACACTACATTTTCCCCCCGACCCTGGAAAATTTTTGACTCAGCAAAAATTTTGATATATACATTCTAAAATAAACCATAAAAACACAGCTTTGCAGAAACAGACATCACCAGTCAAAATCAGATATACTATCTCTTACATTCATCATCTGCATTCAGGTAAGGGTGGAGTTCACATTCAATGACTACCACTCTAAAAGTGTGTTTTCAAAATGACATTAAGGCTTATTTAAGGAGTAGTCATCCGCTCCTGCGTGGGAAAAAAATAAATTAGTCGAAGAGACACCACTCTAAAAGTGTGTTTTCGAGAGGACATTCAGGCTTATTTAAGGAGTTGTCAACCGCTCCTAAGTGAAGATAAAAAATTAAGGGAGTAGTCAGCTGCTCCCAGGTGAAGATAAAGGTGAAGAAAATTAAGGGAGTAGTTAGCCGCTCCTAAGTGAAGATAAAGATAAATAAAATTAAGGGAGTAGTCAGTTGCTCCCAAGTGAAGGTTTATACATATATACAAATATACAAATTAGCAGTTAATAAATGTTTAGAAAAGTATTTATACATATATACAAATTAACAGTTAATAAATGTATAGAAATAATAAGGTGAAAGTGGTGATATTTATACATATATACAAACTAAAAGTTAATAAATGTTTAGAAAATGTATAAATCGTCTCGCTTCGGCTTTCATAAACAATTTTATATAAAGTGTAAAGTGCAAAGTTAAGTTTAAGAAATAAAGATTGTTCACGCAAAAGCGTTAGTGTCAGGCATCGACGTTAGATGGCACTCGGCTCGGTCGATACGGAATGACGTTCGTGCGTGTTGAACGTCCGAGCTTGCTGAAAGGTGGGAGTCGAGAGCGAAAGATTAGATGCCTTCTTCGCGTCGAAAGAGAAGGCAGTCCTTTTGTTTGGAAGCTCTTAGATCTAATTTTATGTTAGGCGCGTATAGTAAATATACCACTGGGAATGGTAGCGCGTGTTGAGAGTTTACCCGGGACTTTAGGTTTAACGCAGAATCTGTATAAGTGGATTCGACTGTATTAGTTACTAGTACGGTAGTTAATATTCTAGAAATAACGGTGACCCTTGACCCGTACGTTCTGTGTTCATTTTCGCGAGTCAATCGTAACAAAGGAAGAAAGTGACTCCGGAAGGCGACCTTAGCTTGGAGAGGAGCTGAGGGCCGAACTGCTGCAGGGGGAACGGTCAAATAAGGTCAATAACACTACCAGCCACACCCAAATACACATCACTGACCTTTACTTTCTAGCACAATACATCCACACGAGACCTGACCGAATCCTGAGGGACCAGTTGCCTTGAATAGAGGTAAGTAAGCTCTGTTCAATAATGGTAACGCTCCCCCCGGATTGTTTAGTGTAATTAGACTTTTAACCCGTGGCGTGAGGACGCCCGACCAGCATCTGCCCGTAGCTTCTTCGTCTATGGGCCGCGAAGGATTCTACTCCTGGGATGGGCAGCTGCCGGCCGTAACATTTGGTAGCAGAACGCGGTGCTGGGATCGATTCCCGGTCGATCCACCGACCATAGTATTTGATAAAAATTAAATAATTTTGGTGGCAGGGAGCGTTGGGTTGATTGGTTTAATTTTGTGTCTACAATCACGCCCGTCCGTAATACGTAAAAATATTTTTTTTTATTATATACGTAATAATAAAATTCCTTTCTTTGTTAGCTTGCTTTGTTGTTTGCGGGTAAATTTAAAAAACCGCGCCCGTTTAGCGCGCAAGCGGGAGATTGCGTCATGTAGGTAGATGGTTATTTTTGCGTAATCGGTTAATTATCGTTGCGGATAGTTGTGGTGTATTACTTATCGAAGGGTCGATTTCCGAGCAAGGCATTTTTTGTTGATGTGTATCTTCGTTATGTATCTTTCGTATTGTAATTTGTATTTGAACTAAAGAGTGGTAATTTGTATTTACGTAATTTGAATTTAACTTGATTTGATCGCACTAGTATTTGTTATTGTTAATTTGATTTACCTTTTCTTTTGTACTAACTTGTGTTTGATTTGATAAATAGCGGTTCTTATTTGTGTACATTCTATTCAACTCGATTTGATAGGAACTGCATTAGTTAGCTGTTAATTTTTTTTGTATTTTTTATTTGTTATTTTTGTAATTGTGCTCGAGCGGCGTCGTAATTTGTATTTAGTAGTGATGTCCTCGCCCAAGATGCTAATCCGTTGCCTGCGGACTGAGTTACGCTGGGCCACCAGCGCCCATGCTTTGATAGGTCGACCGGATAGGGTCCATAATTTGATGAAGCGGTTCGAGCAGGTTGATGCTCGAAGGGCTGCAGTGGAGGAGGCTTACGCTGAGCTCGAGGATTCGGATGTGGAAAAGGGAGTCCTGGACTCCTGCTTCGCAGACTACGAGCAGTTCTTTTCGCTCACGGACGAGTTGATCGAGGCTGAAGGCAGGTATGCCGAAGAGGCGCGTGAAGCTCGGACGAGTGGCCTGCCCGAGTCCTTTCAGAAGCAGCCTCAGCCGGAGCTGTTGGGACGACTCCCAACTCTGGACTTGCCAAGGTTCTCCGGGGTCCTTTCCGAATGGCTGACCTTCATTGGTCTTTTCGACGGCCTAGTGGACGCCGGGAGTGACTTGACCCCGAGCCAGAAGATGGCGTACCTCCTGGCCTCACTGGAGGGGGAGGCCCTGGGCGTTGTCAGCCATTTGAGATTGTCGGACGACGCCTACCAGACTGCTCGGGACCTCCTAGCCAGAAGATACGCCAACGTCCGGCAAATTGCCGACGAACATGTTAAGCAGCTTCTAAGCCTTCCGCTGCTTAGTGACCGGGCCAGACTACGTCCGGACCTGTTGGATCCAGTCTTGGTGGCCTGTAATACGTTGAGGCGGCTGGATTTACCAGTAGGTGAATGGGCCTTCTTGTTGCTCCGCATCGTGCTGTCCCGTCTACCTCTCGACCTTCAAATGCATTTTGAGGAGAGGTACGGTGGGGACGAGGCCTCCTATATTCCGCCCTTCTATGACCTGCTGCGGTTTTTGGAGGAGCAGTGCCGACAGATCGAGCACGCGGCGGGCACCGTCGACGACTTACGAGCCGTGCCCAGTGAGAGGCGAAATCCGCCGGGCAAGTCGTCGTCAACCCCCCCCTGCTCCTATTGTCGAGCATCGGATCACCGGGTAATGTCTTGCCCAAAATTATTAAGTAAGCCGGTTCCGGCGAGGCGAACTATCGCCAAGGAGCGCCGCTGGTGCTACTCCTGTTTGGAAGGGCACCTCCAGCGAGACTGTCCGCACCAGCGGCCCTGTCTGCATTGCCAGGGCAATCACAATGTCGTACTGTGCCTGGGTGCGAACGGCGTCTCCTCTCGGGGCGCTGCCAGGCCCTCGACCCCCACGGGCGGGGGCGCTTCGCCATGCCCTTTGACGGGCGACGCTCGGTGCCCGCCGGCTAGCCACCAGGCCCCTAGGTTTGAAAGGGGTCCCTCCCCCGACCAGTCGGGGGGTAATTCCCCCAGGGGCGGGAGTGTCATCACACCCCCTCAGCGTGCGGAGAGGAACTTCACGGCCACTCATCAGTCCGCTGGACCCTTCTCACTCCCGTTAGCTGAGTGGCCGCGACTGGTGGACCACTGTACCCCATTTGATGGAGGCGGCCCTAGCTAGCTGCCGCCTTAGCTCCCACCATGGCTGCCTCTACTGAGCCTTAAGCCGTCAACAGTCCACTTGTCAAGCTGTTCTGTTGCCGACGGCCTCAGTGAGGGCGTACAACCCGAGTGGCGACTGTTAGCGGTTGCGCTCTGTTAGTATCGGGTTCACGCGGTGTGGCCTCCACTTGGTGGTGGGAAGATTAGGGCCCCCTGGAGAGTTGAATCACGCTCTCAAGGAGTATTGTATTTGGTTTGGTCGAGCACTTAGTTAAAAATTCTTTAAATTTAAATTAAAATGCTTTTGGGTTTTCCGCGAAATTCATATTGTAGCGGTTATGAATAAAAGAATTGAATTTAAAATACTCCTTTAAATGCTGCTGCATATGTTTTGTAAATACTTTTGATCACTGCGTTTGTTGTTGCACGGAAAATTGAGATTAAATTGTGTGCCGTTTTTTAATGCTTGTGCGTATACTTTGTAATTGCATTTGATTGTCGCGTCTGTGATGAAAGGAAGTTTGAATTCATTTGAAATTTGAATGGCGCGCTATTTTGAAAATTATGTATATGCTTGTGATAGTGTTTAATCATTTTGCTTTGTGATAAGGAAGGTTGAAATTAGATAACCCTGTGTGCCGAAGGAAATAGAAGTCAATTCTCTTTTGGTTTAGATTTTGTTGGCACTGTCTAAGATATTTATTTGAAATAAGAAATAGGGCTGTCCCTTACGTTTATTGTTTTATTTACTTTGCCAAGTTGACCTATGTGCATCGGTGATTACTTGTTTTAATTAATTCTGTAATTGAACATTGATGCTTTTGAAAAATTAGTTGAAATATGAGCATAGGATCACCTGCTAGGGACCATCTGTGCGTTTCGTTCAGCTCTCCACAGACGACGTTCATAGGGAATTTGGGGGGTGCTCTCTGCACTGAAGCTTGAAGGTCCCTCTGGGCCGCTTCGTGTCGCGTCGCTGTTTGCAGACCTGATCCAGTCGAATTGCGGAACTAATCATAGGAGCGCAGATAGGTGTTTGAAGGAGGTCGTCTGACTTCTGTCTAGGAATAGGACTTATTTATGTACTGCGATGTCCAGGAAGGGCATCCAGTTCAACTCTCCGGCTAGCCCACGTTGGGGCTGCAATTTTGGGGCGTTGGTTAGTGTTGCAAGATCTGATTGGGTGCGTAAGGTGGCCTAGTTTGGTTGTAGATTCGATCTTGCAACTTGCCGTCGCGACCCTGTCCCGCTGACCGGTTTGCTCGCGGACCTAAATCCTTATGTCCGGGACTTGGGTTTGTTCACGCAAAAGCGTTAGTGTCAGGCATTGACGTTAGATGGCACTCGGCTCGGTCGATACGGAATGACGTTCGTGCGTGTTGAACGTCCGAGCTTGCTGAAAGGTGGGAGTCGAGAGCGAAAGATTAGATGCCTTCTTCGCGTCGAAAGAGAAGGCAGTCCTTTTGTTTGGGAGCTCTTAGATCTAATTTTATGTTAGGCGCGTATAGTAAATATACCACTGGGAATGGTAGCGCGTGTTGAGAGTTTACCCGGGACTTTAGGTTTAACGCAGAATCTGTATAAGTGGATTCGACTGTATTAGTTACTAGTGCGGTAGTTAATATTCTAGAAATAACGGTGACCCTTGACCCGTACGTTCTGTGTTCATTTTCGCGAGTCAATCGTAACAAAGGAAGAAAGTGACTGCGGAAGGCGACCTTAGCTTGGAGAGGAGCTGAGGGCCGAACTGCTGCAGGGGGAACGGTCAAATAAGGTCAATAACACTACCAGCCACACCCAAATACACATCACTGACCTTTACTTTCTAGCACAATACATCCACACGAGACCTGACCGAATCCTGAGCGACCAGTCGCCTTGAATAGAGGTAAGTAAGCTCTGTTCAATAATGGTAACGCTCCCCCCGGATTGTTTAGTGTAATTAGACTTTTAACCCGTGGCGTGAGGACGCCCGACCAGCATCTGCCCGTAGCTTCTTCGTCTATGGGCCGCGAAGGATTCTACTCCTGGGATGGGCAGCTGCCGGCCGTAACAAAGATTTTTTTAAAAATTGTACCTGTTTAAGTTATCTAGAATAAAAATATTAGAGTGATGAATGTAACTTAGAGTGATGAATGTAAATGAAGTGTTATATGTAGGCCTAAATACAATCCAGATAAGTTGAAAAACTAGAAGAAGTTTTGTTTTAGAATTTTGAAGGTATGAAAAGGATGTATAAATGAATGATGAATACTGAGTTAAGAACGAAAGGGAAAGCAATTAAGTCAAAAGGGAATAGACAAGGCGCAGTAAAGGTGAAGAATTAAAAATTAAATTAAGCAAGCTTTAGTCGAAGAGACCGAAGCCCATAACTTCATCGTCAGACTCAGATTCTTCCTTCTTGGACTCTCTCTTCCTTCTTCTTCTCAGCTACTGGCGCTGCAGCAGCGGCGACCGCGGCCACGGGCGCTGCTCCACCGACGGACATAGTCGACAACTTCTCACGACCCTGCGCGATCAGTTCTTCACTCTTGCCATTGAGTTCCGAGATGACCTTCTTCAATTTCTCGGAGTTTGCCTCAACACCGACAGAGTTGAGGATCTTCACAGACAGAGTCGACGCCTGGCCTGCAGGGTCCCAGCGCCTGGCTTGCAGGATGCGCCGACGACTTCAGGATGCGCCGGATGTAGATGGAGGCTTGCAGGATCCCGGCGCCTGGTTTGCAGGATGCGCCGACGACTTCAGGATACGCCGGATGTAGATGGAGGCTTGCAGGATCCCGGCGCCTGGTTTGCAGGATGCGCCGACGACTTCAGGATACGCCGGATGTAGATGGAGGCTTGCAGGATCCCGGGGCAGAGCGGCCCCGGGATAAGGCCTTTAGAAGATGCTTCCAATTCGAGAACTGAAGCAAGACTGCCTTTCTTCACCGATTGTTCGGCTTTTATATCTTACTAGAGAGAACGGAAAAATTATTTAAATTAAACGCAAATTTTTTGTAAATGGTCAAGAGGAAAGAGTATTTATGTGGAATTATCGAAATAGAAACAACAGACCGGTAGCAAATTTGAATATAATTTCCATGGAGACCAAATAAACAACAATAACAAAACATGTCAAATTTTAGTTTTAGGCTTGTAATAAGAAAACGGCATGATTTAAGTGGAAAAGGAGATATTATTGAAATAGGAAAAAAGGTAGCGCAACTACCCACACAAAGCCCGAAATTGTAGAGTTAAGGAAAACTAACTAAAAGATCGAAAAAAGGTAGACTTCATTGACACCAATTTAAAAGTGCTGATAATGTGAAAATACGAAGTAGAAATGATTTGTGATTGTGTTCTTATGGTTTAAAATCGTTACAGGATCCTATGGAAATAAAGGTGATGTAAAATATCCAGTTTTGAAGTGAATGCAGAAAATCGAAACAGAATGGAAAAATGGATTTAAATTAATGTAAAATGATAAGTAAGTAGCATAACACTACACCGGTTTTGAGACACAATAGTAAGACAATATCAATGACCTATATGTAGTGCACGGGACAGCGAAAGGGTTAATTGTCATGGGTGACAATTTATCTGCATTTTTATTCTTAGTCGAGGATAAAAATGTAGATGTCTATAGGCCACAGTATCCACTTACCATCAAGTGGAATGTGTGCTCGTTTGTCACCTTAATTCTATAATAAAAATGGGAATGGTGCCTCGTTAAGATTTAGAATCAAAATGTAAACGAGTTATCAGTAAACTCTGTTACCATTAAAAATAGTCTCGAGTTCTTTATACTCACCATACGTAACAGAGCAGTATAAAGCTACTATTTTACGCTGGTATTCTCTAAGAGCGTGGCCTCTCCCTAGTCGGTCAACTCATCCGTGATGCAACCACAGTACAGCTGCAGCCTGGATCTGGAACGTAAAATGGCACTGTGTTACAAACAAAATGTTAAGTTGCACAATTAAATATGAAAATATTTTGAAGCAGCATGGTCGTAATCACCTTATCTCCGAGCTTTATTTTCAATCATGAAGTTTTTTAGAGTATAGTTAACTTTATTAAAGAGTTTTAGCTGAAATAAAATTGTAAAAAACATTCGTGAGTGTCGTGAAACACTCGTTTGAAACGAAGTTCCTTTCGTAGTATATTATTTATTAAACTTATTATATTGTTGATTTAAATATACAAATAAATTAATTACTAGCGTCTATTAAAATGAAGCGTCATTAAAATGGTATTTCTTTTATGGCAAGATAAAGTAAAGTGCTAGGAGATGGATATTATTCCATCTCCCTCGTACTTTAGGTCGTGACGGAAAAATCTTACACTTTTCTCGCCTAGCTCCCGTCCGTCCAATTCGTACCGTGTAATAAGGAACTTTGTTCCAATGATATTTTTAATAGATAAGACTTGCATATTTTCTCAAAAGAATATCTAATTATCTTCTTATCCTAAGGTGACTATGGAAAAATGTTATAAGGATATTATGGTCCTCGATAAACGACTGTACTTTTTTAGGGAATAGGAGAAATACAAACATGTGGCTCACCTGAAGGAAAGTAATCAATTGTGAAAAAAGTGCATTGCCGGCTTTTTAAAAAGGAGTACGCTATTTTCTTGAAGGTTTTAATCATATTTTTCTAGAAAAGTCTCTGGTGATGACGTCTGATGATAATTACATTGTAGCGCTGCAAGCAATCTTGTTCTCAATGTGACAAAAACCCATAATCAAATTCTTTTTTCTGTTTTCGTCGATGTGGCGGAAAAATTTTTCAAAATATGTTTTGCCAGTGGGCGGGTCACTAACTGTTATTCAATCAAATTGATATATAATATACCTATATTTATTAAATTGAAGTTTGTTCATGTTTGTCACTCACTTTTCAATTTCAAAATAACACACATACCCACTTCTTCTTTCCCTCTCTCTCTCTCTTCTTCACACACACATCCACACACGCACGCACGCACGCAAGCACGCGCGCTAGCTCGCAAGCACGCACGCACTCACGAACGCACGCAAACACACACGCACGCTCGAACGCACACACACGCGCGCGCACACGCACGCACGCACGCACGCACGCAAACACACACCCGCACGCACACACAAACACACACATACACACACACGTGGGAGAAGAAAAGATATGCTTAAAAATAGCATAAAACCTAAAAATAGAAAATAACCTAAGATTATTATTCAAAAAATACCCATTGTAGGTGGATGTTATTGCTCAATTGTATCTGAATATTATTTGTTTAAAAAAGTACATTATATTATATGTACTTTAATACACAGGTGACATTGAAGTATTAAGGTTTATTTCAGTCAGTGTTATTTTCTTAATAATCAAAGTCTTACACATAATTATTTTTGTTGTATTTACCTAATTACTGCTTGCTAGAAGAGAGATGTGAAAGGTTGATAAGCTATGAGACAATTAAGATTATTGAAGAAAAGTTACCTACTTTTACTTCGTCTACAAACACTTGTATGTGTGTAAGTAAAAGAAGGTACCTTTTCTATAACGATGAAAGCAATAACAATAAAAGCATGACAAGGTCTGTCACGTCAAAAAATGTCTGACGAACAAAGAATATTATAATCACTACGTTAACTGGCGAATAACTTTCTTTTAATGCAAAACGACCTACTTTTTATTAAAAAAATTATTTATTTCTTTTGACTCCCGTATTCTAGAGCCCCAATAATTTAATAATTTTTAAACAATAAATATTATATAAACTTATAATTATAATTAATATAAACTTGCATAAATACAATGCTTCGTTAATTTTAAAATATGTAGGTCCATTTTCGCTATTGTCCTTTGGCACACAGATATACCATATTCTGGATTAACACAGGATACTTTTTATCTTGGAAATAGTGGATAAAACAGCAGAGCACAGGAATATATAATGTAAGAAGGAATTTAATACATATCAAAGCTCAAACTTACTTATTTGTGGTTATGGTGACTGCATTCTTATTTCTGGCACTTATTGTTCAGTGGTAATGCCTCGGTTACCAGTCTGTATCCATTACTTGCTTAACTTTGTTTCTTTAGTGAGGCCTGGATTTTAGTCTCTCCAGACCTACAAAATAAATAATTATATTTTTAAGTAAATATTATTATTAACGTGGTAGAGCCATGCTATAACTATTAGTAGTATAGTTGTAGCACGAATGGGTCTGCTCGACCGGGGAGGGACCACGCGCTCACAGAATACCAGCGTAAAATAGCAGCCTAACGCTGCTGTATTTCGTATGGTGAGCATACAGAACCGGATACCCTTTTTACTGGAAACGAGGTATTCTATCTTAGTCCTCACGGGTGACAACGAATCTGCATTTTGATTTGTGCGTTTACGTCTGAAACATAATATAAGTATATTTAAAATGCAAACATTGCAGAATCATTCAACAAAGTATTAGATATAGCATGGGTACTTACTAAACGAAACTGGAAACCGCGCCTGCCCCTGCGTCACTGTCCCACACCACTGAAAATTTCATGAACATGATACAAAAAAGAACATGATGCCTTCTACGAATTTATTATATTTGCAAGCAACAAGCAAGAACTTGACATTGATTGTAACATTGAAAATTTTTATTTTTGACTTATTTTGACATTAACATCAGAGTGTTGCAAGAAGGCAATCTTTTATGTCCTTTAATATCAAACAAGTTAGTTCAATTCTTAGAAACGGTACAAGCTGCTTGTAAGTTACTACGGAAAATATTTTTATAAGGTTTCTAATGTTTCTGTACAATTTTCAAAGAAAATCAATTATTTTATAAAACTAGCTTCTGCCCGCGACTTCGTACGCGGATTCTGTTGCTTATGCCAGCGACAACGGGGTACAAAATCGAAGATCTGAAACGTCTGATGTTGAATTCTAAGAGTCCGGGGACGGGAAAACAACGTGATTCGCGAGACGATTCGAGACGTTCTAGATCTTTCATTTTTGTAAGTTAACAGGAAATGCCCATCAGACTAAACAACTTTTGCTAAGACGTCATTTCTATATATGTTATAGTGTCGCTGGGCTTTGAATGGAGTGTAACTCCTTGTGTGTTATTAAGTTAATATATTGGTAATATTGTTTAGATCACGTTCACATGAGGCTTAAGTACTTATAGAACAAAAATACTTCAGCGCAAAGCTTCCGGGTAAACTATGTTGAAGTTGACCCATTCGGCACGTGAACATAAAGATTTCTAGAACTGCTAACCCGGGAAAGAGCGACGTACAACCGACCATGCGAGAAACAACTGACACCGAGATCTACTCCAGCAACACGAAAAGTCTGCACTTGAGCCTTATTAATTGTCATTGCATAACACAATGATACTGGAAATTGCTTTCTTTTAAATTGGAATGGAAAATTATTTGGTATTTTGGGAATTCTGGGAATAAAGAATGTTTCTCCTGCACCTCAACCTGTTAAGATTTGAGCCTCGGTTATATTTTGTTGCAACTGGGTTACTTTTACCCGAGTTCCATTGCAAAGTTGTGGTGGTATTAAATTTCGGAGCAGAATAATCAGAATGCTAATTTTTAAACAAGTTTCATGAAAAGGAAGTCCGGGTATATTTAAAGAATTTAAAAATTATATCGGGTAATTAGTGGCTTCTTATTCATCGACCATTCTATTTATTGATGTATAAACTTTGCTTTCCCCCTGTATATTCGACAGTATTTAGTTATTAATCTCAGATGCCTGGTCATTGCAAGGAGTTAAAATGGATCTTCCGCGTAGTTGAAAATTGTCCCTATTTAATAAAATTGTTACGTCACCGTAAACCGACGATATAACATGTGGTTGGGATTGCACTATACAACATAACTCAGGCGTCAGAATAAGTTTTCCTTGGTGTAGTTGTGGATAGGTACCTTCCCCAATCTTTATTAATTTATCAGAAAATTGACGATAATTCGGGTTATCTCCAGTTCTCACTCGCATGTTTATAGCCAAATGTACCGATTGTATATCACGCCACAAATAAGAGCATTTTAGGCAAGACCTAACCTCATCAGCTCGGGTTCCCCGTGGTATTACCGGTAAGGTTTGTCAGAAATCACCACAAAATAAAACCGTGATACCGCCCATTGGTCAATCATTTTGTCTTATACCCCTTAAAGTTCTGTCTACCGCTTCTACTCCTTTTCGGTGGGCTATCGTACATTCATCCCATATGATTAAATTACACTCATGTAATACCTTAGCTTTGTCGCTATTTCTTGAAATACTACAGGATGGACTTTCCGTGCGATCTAAATCAATTGGTATTCTAAACATAGTGTGAACAGTTTGACCTCCTGGTAGCAATGTTGCAGCTATACCTGATGAAGCCACGAAAGAACAATTTTACGCTGATTTCAAACATAAGCTAATATTAATTTAGTCATAACGGTTTTCCCAGTTCCTCCAGGTGCACCTAAAAACCATATTGTTCCCAAATTATTCTGAACACTCTCGCACACACGATCATATACTGAACGTTGTTCTGCAGTCATCATTGGGACACCGTTTTCTAATGTTGCCAGCAGTTCCAATGAGTTATAACCAATCTCTGCAGAATATTCCCTATTGGTAACCTCTCCGGCTGAGGTTGGTGTTGGTAAACCATATTCACAGAGTGATTTACCGCCTACTGTTGTTAAGTCTTCCTGAAGAGCTAATAAGCACAGATTTATGGCAAGATCACGGAAATTATCATTAGTTGTGCCTTCGTCATTGTGAGATATATTCCGAAGAAAGTCTTCCGCAAATTTTTCTTTATATTTTTCCTATAATTGTACAGCATCTGACAAATTACTAAATGTGAGTAATGTTACAAATAAATGGCGTTACCGTCGTGGATTATCACTAACACAGGATTCTGCTAAAGCGTCATCCCAATGCTGATCATTTTCAAGCAAACGACGCGCTTGGCAAGCTGCATGATAAGTTAGATAAACAACATCGTCTACTTTTCTCAAACCTATAAATGATATTGGTCCTCGCACTGTATGTAATAATAATCGCAAATAGAAACACTCAGCGTTGTTAGGATCCCCCCCGAACGGGTTCCCGCCTTGTCGTGGCGGGGGGGCTTAGTAGCCGTGGCTTGGTCACCCACGGTGAACAAAGAGGAACCCCTTGGCTGGCCCGTGGTGTAGGGCCGGCCCGACCGGCCACTCCGAGTGGGCTTGGCGAGCCCACTTCGGATGTGTGTCGGGGGGCTGCGGTGAGAGGGGAGTCCGCACCCTCTACCGCTGCAGCCGAGGTGGAGTCGCGGAGGAAGAGGAGTGTTGGTATGGCGATGCGCCACTCGCCCTATCCTCCGCGACTCAGACGGGGCCGCACCGTTAATTGATGCAGTGGTGGTGGGGCTGCGGGAGGAGAGGAGTGCCGGTATTGTGAGGCGCCGCTCTCCCTACCCTCCGCAGCCGAATCTTGATTGGCGGCGGAGCCATAGACCAGATCCGCTGCTGGGGTCGGAAAGGCTGGTGCTCCTGAGTGCTAGTTTTTCCTGGCCCCATGGCCTTCGCGCATCGGACACGGGGGCGTCCGTTACGCATGTGAAATTGGAGGCCGAGGAGGAGAGCGCGCCATGTGTTCTGGTACGCCTTACCGGAGAAGGAGATGGGGGAGGAGTGATCCTCTCCCGAGGAGGGGCCGCAATGGGGCGAACAGCGCAGGTGGGGCCGCGGAAGTGTGCGAAAGCGTTCCCGTGGCCCTGACAATATGCGACGAGGGTGGAACACCATGGGGTTTTTTTTAGTCGGTGCGAGTCCGACATAACCCGTACTTGCCCCCGCGAGGCGGGTATGCGTAGGCATTTCCCCATGTAAAAAAAAGCGTTGTTAGGATGAACGGTATACACTCTACCAGGAACATGTTTTTTGAAAATACCTGACTCGCCATCTACAGGCCTGCCACGGCGTCTACGATTAAAGACACCTCGTTGCTTATCGTAGGTATAATACGATGGAGCTTCCTCATACAAAAGAAATTTTGCAAAATCATCAGTTTGGCAAAGTTGAAAGAATGCTAATAAAGTTGTTTGTCTAGTGTTTTCTAATAGTTCTGTAACATTTTCGGCGTATTTCAATATACGTTGACCGCCTTCAAGATGAACCGATGAGTCACAGGTGGATATCTTTCGTGAATGTTGAAACTTAAGATCCGCCACACAGCTTCTGAAGAGCTGATATATCTGCCTGATTGAAATCTAGTAACTTTATCATTTTCATTTCTCAACGCAAATGTAGCTTGGTCACTGCCCTTGTTAACATACTTACAAATATATTTTATTGACTCTACACTATTACACATTTCAACATTTATGTGAACTTGAAATGCTCTAGACATCACAGGCGAATACGGAACGACCCACCTATTATCTAAAGTAACCTGTTGTGTAGACAAACTTATTAATCGATCTTGTCTTAAAAAATTGTATTTTTGTTCATCTTCAAGGGATCGAATAATATTATGGTGCACCCTATCATTTGTCAAACGGTCTTCATATTGAGTGAAAGTTTCAGATTCTCGAGATAAAATATGACGTTCGTGATAAGCTGTGAGACGTAATTCCCTCTCAGTGTAGGTTTCGGACTCGCGAGATAATATAAGCCGTTCACGGTCAGCTGTGAGACGTAATTCCCTCTCAGTGTAGGTTTCGGACTCACGGGATAGTACATGCCGTTCGCGATCAGCTGTGAGACGTAATTCCCTCTCAGTGAAGGTTTCGGACTCACGGAATAGTACATGCCGTTCGCGATCAGCTGTGCGACGTAATTCCCTGTCAGTGTAGGTTTCGGACTAGCGAGATAATGTATGCCGTCCGCGGTCAGCTGTGAGACGTAATTCCCTCTCAGTGTAGGTTTCGGACTCGCGAGATAATGTATGCTATTCGCGGTCAGCTGTGATTCGCAATTCCCGTTGTGAAGCAGTTTCAGATTCTTGAGATAATACATGTTGTTCTCGGTCAATGGTAAGCCTTATCTCTCGTTGAGAAGAAATTTGAGACGCCCTTGATGTAGCTCGTCTCGCTCTGTCAGCTGCTAATCGCATCTCTCTTTCTGTAGAGCTTTCATTGGCTCGAGAAGTTGAGGCACTAACTCTCATAGAGTTTAACCGATGTGCTCTTTCCCCTACCGATTCTTGAGAACGCACATTTTTCATTCTCTTAGCTTCTCTCGAATTTCGAGATAAAGATATTCGTTTTTTAGGTGGCATTGTATATTGCATACCTTAAGCGAAAGCGCAAGGTGTGTTCTAATATCGCCTAAAAATTAAGATTCCAACATTTTATCGAATAAAATCGTATCTAGCAATCATATTATACATATAAATGATATAAAAAGCACATTGTTAGAAAGATAAACGATTGTTGAACTTATTAATAATTTTTTAAAATCGATTAATTGCTATTTTTAAATAAAAAAAGGGTTTTAGTGGCTTATGGTGTGGATTTATCATGTCCCTGTGGCTTGTAAACACAATAACTTTTGAAAATATTAATTGTTTAACTCAATCTATTTTTTAATCTCTTCATCTATCATGTGGGAAGCCACTGAATGTAAATGGCAGTGTAGTTTTGTTTTGTTTAGCTATAATTAATTTTTTTCGGCTCCAAAATGGCGAAATTTTCGTTGATTTGGTTCGCATCGTATACAAATTAATTCTGTAAATGGGAAGCTACAGCCACAGAGTAGTAATGAGTAGTTTAGTTTGGCTCACAGAGTACATTATATATAGGGAATAATGTAAAATAAATAAATTATCCTGAAAATTTAATAACAAATTTGTTTTGTAACAAAATAGTAAGTTAGCAAGGTTCGATTGTATTTTAAACTACTCATTAATTTGTTTGATTCTAAATTGGCCTAGCATGGCTAAATTTTAAAAAGCGACATCTACTGCAATATGGACAAACTGTCGTGACATAATAATACCTCTAAGAAAAATTATAGTATGGACTGTTATGCCACTGGTTTGGCTTCAGTCTTGCTGCAGTCACCTTCGTGAGTGGACATTGTATCGGTTGTTTGCAGCGGCTCAAAAAGATCGCTGTACAAATACACAATATTCGAATAACCAAATTTCTTAAATACTTAATTATAATAATAATAAGACATTTTTTTTATTACAATATTTAAAAGCACAGAATAAATAATAGTAGTACGTACTAAAAGCAAGTAGTATAATTTTTTTTTGTCATGGGTGACATTTTCATGGTTTTCGAGGGTGTTGAAACCGATAGGGTTGTCGAAATGTAAATCCAAGATGGCGGCCGCAATAGGTATCAATTTTTTCATCATGGGTGTCATTTTTATGGTTTTCGAGGGTGCTGAAGCCGATAGTGCTGTCGAAATGTAAATCCAAGGTGGTGGCTGCAATAGGTATAAATTTTTTCATCATGAGTATCATTTTCATGATTTTCGAGGGTGTTGAAGCTGATGGTGCTGTCGAAATGTAAATACAAGATGGCGGCTGAATTAGGTACCAATTTTTTCATCATGGGTGTCATTTTCATGGTTTTCGAGGGTGTTGAAGCCGATAGTGTTGTCGAAATGTAAATCCAAGATGGCAGCTGCAAAATATATCAATTTTTTCATCTTGGGTGTCATTTTCATGGTTTTCAAGGGTGTTGAAGCCGATAGTGCTGTCGAAATGTAAATCCAAGATGGCGGCTGCAACAGGTATCAATTTTTTCATCATGGGTGTCATTTTCATGGTTTTCGAGGGTGTTGAAGCCGATAGTGCTGTCGAAATGTAAATCCAAGATGGCGGCTGCAATAGATATAAATTTTTTCATCTTGGGTGTCATTTTCATGGTTTTCGATAGAGTTGAAGCCGATAGTGCTGTCTAAATGTAAATCCAAGATGGCGGCTGCAATAGGTATCAATTTTTTCATCATGGGTGTCATTTTCATGGTTTTCGAGAGAATTGAAGCCGATAGGGTTGTCGAAATGTATATCCAAGGTGGCGGCTGCAATGGGTATTAATTTTTACATCATGGGTGTCATTTTCATGAGTTTCGAGGGTGTTGAAGCCGATAGTGCTGTCGAAATGTAAATCCAAGATGGCAGCTGAAGTAGGTACCAATTTTTTCATCTTGGGTGTCATTTTCATGGTTTTCGAGAGTGTTGAAGCCGATAGGATTGTCGAAATGTAAATCCAAAATGGCGGCTGCAATATGCATCAATTTTTTCATCACGGGTGTCATTTTCATGGTTTTCGAGGACGTTGATGCCGATAGTGCTGTCGAAATGTATTTTAACTACTTTAAAAATTCCGTATAATCATGTTGTACGTAATTTTTTTAATGCGCTTAAGGTATGCCCAATTGGATTTACCAATATATTTTATTTTTTATCGACGGCATTCGGTTACCTCACAAAATAATCTACGTTAGAGGTTCTAACTATAGCTACCATAAGCTTAAAAAAATCTAAATGCCTACTTAAATAATAAAACGGATCCTAAATTAATCCTTAAATCCAAAATTCAATTCCAAAAATATATAAGTAGGTATCTAACCTACGTCTAATAGAATGAAATAACCTATTTGATTCCTAGGTACCTATTTAAAACTACAGCTAAATAAAAAAAAAGTTTAATTTATAATTAAGCTAATACTAAGAAATATTTAAACACTACCAAAATAACTAATACCTATTTTATAAAATAACAACCAAAGAAATCTAAAAATAAATTATTAAACGTAAGAGTAGATTAAAAGTCGCGCTGATAAGCACGGTTTGTTAAAATCAATTATTGTCTGTCAATAAGGTCGAACACTGAACGTCTATTCGCATCAACAGCCAAATATTGTATGAAGCTCGAATTTTTTTTTTGCGCCCGATGATTTTGGGAAAGGGCTACCCCGTAGGGAGGCGAAAAATGAATTACGCATACCACGACAGCCGGTCTATCGTGGTTATGAGGGACTCACTGCCTACCGCGGGAACCTAATAGTGATACCCTCTAAAAACCGCCTTTGGGGACTGGCAAACAGCTGTTTAAAGCTTCTTATGCCATATCGGAAGCGACCCTCTTTTGGGAAAAGAGGGCGAAGGCGGCTACGAGCCGCTGAGGGAGTGCCTACGAAGGCAAATTGGCCTGAGCCGCCAGGAGGCAGTTCAATCGTTTGACAGTTTATTAGGCGGGTCCGAGTGAGAGTTTCTCGGCCTGAGGACGCGATAGCGAGAGGGGGGTTGGGCTGCATAAGTAGCTGCCTCACGAATAAGATGATTGGAGTGCAAATCTGAGGCTTTGAAGAAGTTCTCAGAGAGTTTTTTAAGAAATTGTTGAATTGTAAGGAGCTCTAGGTACCGATGAAGGTCGGTATTACGGACGTACCAAGGTGCGTTCGCAGCTCGACGACAGAAAAGGTTTTGAATAATTTGGAGTTCATTAATAATTTTAGGGTTAGCGTGGGCAAAAATGAGGCCCGCGTAGGACATGACTGGTCGTATACATACCTTATAAAGAGTACGCTTGTTTCTGAGGGACATATTACTGTGTCGGCCCAAAATACTGTTGAGCCTACTCAGGTAAAAACGTGCGTGACGGGTTACTCTTTTGACGTGGGGCCTGAAGGTGAGCCTTATGTCCAGAGTGACACCTAAATATTTGGCAGACGTATGCCAGGGGACAGGGGTCCCTAGCATACGCATTGGTGGAGTGTTTTTGAGACGGCGTCGTTTATATTCGAAGTGAACGGCGGAGCTCTTCTCTGGGTTCACATCGATGAGCCATTTTTTGAACCAAGCTCCTAGGTCATCAACTGACTTTTGGACCTTGTTACGTATCAAAGGTAGCGAGATACCTTTACAGTAGAGAGCAGTGTCGTCTGCAAAGAGGGAGAGCTGAACACCTTTCGACGGGATGGGAATGTCGTTGGTGAACAGGATGTACAGCAGAGAAGCAAGTACTGAGCCTTGAGGGACACCAGCTGTGATGGGGCGCCGTGAAGATAGCTAGCCTTTGTGTCTAAAACGAAATGTACGATGCTTTTGTTAAGAGGCCACGAGACGTACTAGATGATCGGGGAGACCTATTTTGTACAGTTTGTAGATAAGGCCTGTATGCCAGACTCTATCAAAGGCTTTAGCTATGTCAACAAAGACCGCGATGATCTTATGACGTCGAGGATAAAAACCGCTGAGGATATATTCCACATTATGGTGAACTTGTTGGGGACATGAGTGTTTCGCTCGGAAACCGAATTGATGGGGAATGATAAGAGGGTCACCGTCTGTGGGAAACAGATGTTGCCTCATGCGTGTTTGGATGACTCTTTCGAAAAGCTTGCCCATGGCCTTGAGGAGGCTAATGGGATGAGGTTGAGAGGCTTTCCTGGCTTTGGAATACCAATGACAGTTACCACTTTCCATGAAGTGGAAAGTAACTAAGATTGAAGCAGGCGTTGAAGATAATAGTTAAGAAGTTAACATCTGCTCAGGAAAGTGTTTTAGGGCTTGGTTGGAGATGCTATCCGCGCCCGGAGCCTTTTTGGGCTTAAGTCCTTTCATGGAGGATTAAATCTCATCATTGGACACAGAGATAGGTTCGGAGGCTGTAGGGGGTGAGTTCCGGCGGTGCACTTCATCCACCACTGCCTGGACGTGTAAAGGGTCGACGGGTTGAGAGCTAGGAGAGCATTGAGCGGCAATGCTGTCTGCAAAGCACTCAGCCTTTTCCTCGTCCTCGAAGTCTACCGTACCGTCGGGACGGGAGAGAGGGGGAGTGTGGGTGATAGCGTCTATGTGGAGGGCTCTTGCTATCCGATAGTACGCTGTATGAGAGGGAGAGATATTCTCTATGAGTTTACTCTTTTCGAGGTCTCGAAATTCAGAGAGGCGGAAGCGGAGTTCTCGTTGAAGACGATTGGCCGTGTGCCTATTTTCGGGCGTGGGATATTTTGCTGCTCTCCGGAAAGCAGCTTTCTTGGCTTTTAATGAGTTGCTTATATGTAGGGGAAGCCCACTATATTAGCAACCGGGACTACCCTTTCATTCTCCTTAAGGGAGGTTTTAATAAGGGTGGAGAGTGAACCGACCGCGGTGTCGATTTTTTCGGGACTGTCTAAGTCAGACGATAGGGAGATGGGAGAGTCCTGTGAGTCCAGAGCATTCGCTAGGGACTTCTTGAAGCCCTTCCAATTTGTGTAGGTTTTAGTAGAGGGTGTTGAGAGGGGTGGCTGATGGCCAAGAATGAGGGAGACCGGTCGGTGGTCGGATCCTAGATCGTCTAGTGTCTCGATTGCCCTGAGGTTGAGGGAAACACTTTTGAATAGTGCAAAATCTAGCACGTCGGGAGCGTGGTCGGTGAGCACCAAGGGGACTGTGAACGGTAAGGTCAAGGGACTGCGTGATATCGAGCAGTATCTTGCCACTAGGGGAGGTGGTACGGCATGTCCATTCAGTATGCTTGGAGTTAAAATCTCCACACATAATAACTGAATTGCCTAAAGATAAAATAGCCTCAAAATCTTTTTTGAGGGGATGGGTTCCTGAAGGGATGTAACAGGAGGCTATGAGGATGGACTGATGTCCAATCATAGCTAGCCTGCTTACCGTGGCTTCCATATTGGTAAGCTGCGGAGTAGAAGTGGGAGAACAGTGGAGTGTCTTTTTGTAATAAATAACCGTACCGCCACCTCGGCGGTCGTGCCTGTCATTACGAAGAAGAGAAAAGTTTTTAATAGAAAGGCTTTAGTGTCCTTAGGTTTGAGATTAGTTTTCTGTAAGGGAAGAAAATCGGCTTCACGATTTTGAAGAAATAGCTTAAATTCTAAGAATATTAAAGGATACAAGTGATAAACCCTTAGGTTTGATACGACCGTGAGACTTTGGTAGAGCAAACTGCTATGTCATCGTAAGTTAAGTTAATTAAGTTAACTTAACTTACAACGAGCACAAAAGATTATGATTCTCTGCAAGAGCGAGGAGACGGTCCTGAGGAGACCTTGCAGCGCGCAATTTGCGTGCTAACACAGCGATTTCCACAACGTCGATGTTCCTAATAGCGGAATACACCGTTTTTAGGTCATCAGCCATTGAGGGCTGTGATTGTTGTGGGGCGGAGGTTGTCCGCGGTGGGCCTGCCTTTTTGGGGCCCCAGGGAAAGACTGGAGGCTGCATAGGCTTAGAGAATAATGCCCTAAGGGGGCCTAGGGGGATCCTAAGAGGGTCGAAAGAAGCCCTTGATGGGTTGAGAAAGGCCCTGACGGGGCCGTTGGTAAAGAGCCGGGAATGAGCGGTCATTGACCGGCGGTGGAGCTTGCCTACTGGGGCGAGGATGAGATGCGCAAGGGCAGCCTCTTTAGTATGCCGGGTGGCCTGTTTGCTTACATAGGACGCACATGGGTGGGGATTCGGCGTCTTTGGGCCGAGGACACTGTTTAGTGTTATGGGGTTCAAGGCACTTAACGCACCTGGGTAGGGCAGAGCAGTTGGCCGCCGCATGACCATATAGCTGGCAGCGGTGGCACTGCGCCGGGAACCCGCGCCTTTGTGGGGCTCTCACTCTCGACAGGCCACACACTGTGCGTACCTGCCGGAAGATGGCTTTTGCCTCCGGCACGTTGGTTAAGATGACAAGGGCAAGACAGAACCTCTGGCCCGTTCTACTGTGCATTTTATGCACGGCTTCTACGGGGAAACCTTGGGACTTAAGGTCCTCAAGGATTTCTTCGTCGGAAAATTTGAAGGGGACGCTGCGAATGACGACCCTGACTTTACGCTCTTCCGGAAGAGCGTATGTATGGTAAGAAACTCGTTCGGCTGTGAATAGCCTGGTGAGTTGACGGAAGTTTTCGATCGATTTGGGGATGATTTTAATAGTCTCCTCGACGTTAATTGCGTGGTCATGTTTAATGCCTGCGTCGTAGCAGGTTTTCGACAATTTGGTGAATCTTGCCTTGTCTCTTAGGAAGACAGGGAGCGGTACTTGCTTCTAGGCAAGGATTGGTGTACAGCGGGAAGCTGGCTTTGAAGGTGGGGCGATGTCCATTGACATTAGGGGAGCCTGAGCAGCAGCGGGGGCTGCGGGGGCAATGACGGCAGCGGGAGCTGCGGGGTTTGAGGCAGAAACGGGGGCTGCGGAGGTTGAAGGACCGGCAGGGGCCGATGAGACGGTGTGAAGTTTGCGGTTTTTTGCGGTGCGTTTACCGCCGCGCTTGGAAGTGACTGTGGTGTAGGATGAATTCCCGGTTCCGTCGGAGTCACAGGACTCCGATGAACCGGTGCCATAATTGGTGGCGGGCCTCTTCCGGGAGGCGGACGCAGGGAACTCAAACTCGGAGCATGCGTACTCCATATCTAGTGGGGCGAAAGAGTTCTTGGACTCTAGGTAGGCCGCTATAACGGGCGGAGGTTGAGCTGCTTGAGGGGCATAGGAGGCAATAGTTGCCACGACTGCGGCGAGAGCCGAATTATCCAGCCTATTAAGGCCTTCAACAATGGACCCAATAAGGTCTTGTTTGGACATGGTGCAGGGTGGAGATGTATTTAAAACGGAGGGGGCTGGAGGGTGCTGTTCTGAAAAGAACAGAGACGTTCTGTGTTTAAACGGTAAGGGCGGGATCACCGTTCTCAATAGAACGGGATGTTTTTATTCAAGAAGTAGTGCCCCTGCTCTCAAAAGAGCAGGGTCTTGCTCTGAAAAGAGCAAGTAACTCCCTAGAAACAGTATACACGTCCACGTTATACAAATAAATAACGAAAACAAAATTAGAAATAGCTAACAATAAAATATAACAGTAACAAGCGGAGGTCAGTCAAACCTCCCCGCCCATAGACAGGGGGGCAAGAACTGATAGCAAAAATGACTCACCAAGGCTTCGATGTTGTACAGCGCGAGCAGGACAGCGGAGGCGCGAGAGCGAGAGAGCACTACCGTACGGGGACGGATGCGCGGACTACCTGGACACGACCGCTCGAGAGCGGTGCCACAGGCGGAATGAAGCTCGCTCTCGGACCCTCCGCTTTTTATGCCTCCCGCCGCGAGCCGCGTCTAGCGCGGCGACCATTATACAAAAATAATCTTTATAGTATGATTCAGTATTCACGCGCGATGGCTTATTAGCGTATTTCATGTATAACTTTGGTGTTTCTATACCGATTTCTATGATTTTTTTTTATTGAATAGATAATAATGTTAACTTTTTTTTAATAAGGGATGAGTGAGAGTGTTATAAACGAAAGAGTAGACAAATATAATCAGAAAGCTTCGTACTGCTAAGCTATCGAGAGTTACACGTGTTATTGTGAGTTAACCATAAAAGAGAGACATATGCTGTCGTGGGATATTTTTTATATAATTTTAAGAAGAACATTTCCGTTATATATGATTCCTTTGTAGCTTTAACCATTAAAGCTGCACACGCGACGGAAGCTTAAAAAATTGAGTAATTTCTCCCGTTTCCCACACATTTACTTTCACTGCTTTGCTCATATTAATCCTAGCGTGATGAAAAGTACACTATAACCTGCCCAGGAGTATGAAGAATGATTGTACAAAGCTTCGTTTAAATCCGTCGAGTAGTTTTTGTTTTTTTACGAACATACAGACAGACAGACAAAAATGTTACTGTTTGCATTTTTCATCAGTATCGATCACTTATCACCCACTGATAGCTATTTTGGAAATATATTTCATGTACAGAATTGACCTCTCTACAGATTTATTATAAGTATAAATTATGTCTACCAATTTTCTTTGGGATTCAAGGAGATTTTTTAACAGCCAATATTTTTTTATGAAAACACCGCACTATAAATACGTTTTTCGTTAGCGTAACGACATCATAAATTAAAGATATGTAACAATTTTGTTCAGTATCTCGATTGTAGAGACTTGCACTTATCGTAAGCATCGTTACGGCAAACGATATTTTTCGTTATTATACAGCGATCGGTAGTTAGCGATGGTGTCGCTACCTGTGTGTGGACTGCAGGCACTGGAGTAATGATACATGTGTTAAGACAACAAATTCTGAATGAAGTGGTGTGGGTTATATTAGGCCACTAAATAAATGATTTAAATTTCTTTTGTGATTTGCTTGTGTGATTTCCACACATCATGATAAACTTATTTCACTTATATTTCTATGTATTCACTATAAAACCGATAAGGGTATTTTTTCAGGGTATTTAACAAAATGTAGATGCATTTTCACCCCTGATGGAATTCCTCGTTTCCAGTAAAAAGGGTATCCGGTTCTCTACACTAACACTACACAACACTACATATAACACAGCAGCATTAGACCGTTATTTCATACTGGTATTCTGTGAGAGCGTGGTCCTTATCCATCGTCCGTATCCATAGCTTTGTCGGTAGTATGAACAATACTCTTTTAAATTTGCGTAACACAAGATAATCACATTAAAAGCTTATATTTTCTATAATTTAGTTGATTCAATAATGTTGATTTTAAGAATCAAAACTCCCAAAAAATTATTCGTTGCGAATACACTTTCACTTAAAATAATGAAATTATACGGGGTATTGAGAAAAAATGCTTTTTTGAGTGACCAAGCTAAATGCAATTTACGTAAAATTTTTCTTTTCTTAGGATATAAAACTACTAATTTTGTATTCACAATTTTCGTATTGTACAGATAATATCAAGAAAACAGAACTGAATAATAATTTAAAATTAAAAATTTTGTACAGCCGACTTCAATATAAGCGACTTCAATATAGGTTATTTAAGAATAACTCAATAACCATTGGTCTGACCTTGATCAAATTCATATGGGACCACACGAGACCTATCAGCTTTCATATAAAAAAAGAATCATCAAAATCGGTTTGCCCAGTACAAAGATATGAGGTAACACACATAAAAAAAACATACACTCGAATTGAGTACCGTCTCCTTTTTGGAAGTCGGCAGAAAAGGTAACAAAACGTTTTATTCTGACTATAATTTTTAATGGTTTTAGGTTATATTGTCATATTTTTTTTTATATTAGCATGGAAGCCAAGTATATGCACCAGATATAAAATAATTATCATCAAGCACACGAAATGTGATTATTTTATATCCCTCTCAGATGTAAAAGGAGGCCTATTATTCGTCTAGCATAATCAATAACTTATACTTTTACTTATGAACTAAAAAACTACTCTAGCACACAAGGATTGAAGACCTTCTTAGATTCACGAAACTATTTTAATTTGGCATAAAAGTTAAAACAGGGTCATTATTAAAGACTCAGTAAGCAGTGGAAGGCGGCCTTGATTTACACTACCTCTATTTAGAGCAAGGGGCCGACCGCGACCGGCCTTGATATAGTGTTATTGGTGTTCTGGAACGTAAAGTATATGAATGTACCCCAAATATAGTATGAAGAATGACCGCTACATTTAGTAAATTAAATCTGGTATCTGTCGTAAATATACCTGGTAAGGATAAATTGTGCTAACGTTAAACGTAGTTATTATATAAAGTAATAAATAATGTAAGGCACATATTAGAAAAAGGAGATCGATATTTGCTAAATATGTCTTTCTAGTTATAAATATATTTGTTATGGATGACATAGTTTGTCTGTGAACCATGCTGCAGCTATTTGATGGTTGTAGCACAAATGGATTGGCTCGATCAGGGTAGGACCATGCTCTCACAGAATACCAGCGTATAATAGCAGTGTAGAAAACCGTAGATCCTTTTTTCTGGAAACGAGTTATTCCATCTTAGTCCTCAGGGGTGAAAACGTATCTGCATTTTGAATCTTAACCGAGTATAGATGAACTGTGGGACTGATGGGATGTCAGGTGGACTGTTTGCTCATTGTCACTTATATTTTATAAAAATAAGAAACGAAAGCTCCGTCACGTTGCATCAATATATTTATTATATTCATTACAGCCTATCTCATTCCACTATTGAACATGGAGAGGTCTCCATAGATTACCTCAGTATTCTATGGAATAATATTAGCCATAGTCATCACAGCATAATATGTATCTCGTTTGTTTTTAATATACTAGATTACTCAGGTAGATTTTATTATGATATTAATTACTTTCTTATAAATTATTCTTCGAAACAAATTGTGTCATAATAATTTGAGGTAAGGTTTGTATTCAAACACTAATATTTATTTAGTTTTCGTATTAAATATTGAAATATAATCTCTAAATAAAGCCAGGAACACAGAATTTTCACCGGATTTACATAAACGTACACAACGTTTTAACCTGAAACATAGTCGTTGCGGTTAACCTACTAGCCATATTTGTTACGGTTAAGCTTAACGCGGTCAATTTACGAGAACAAATTGTTACTAGCCTACATTATTCGCCTGTTCTTCTATTTCTGACAAAAATGAAATCTTTTTTTAATACAATGATTTTTGTCACAAAGCAATTTCGTCGGTGTTACTCACAAACTACTCGTATGTTTAGGAATAGATTTTATCACAACGAAACTCCTTGTGGTAATCTATGCGCTTTATGTAAATTAATTGGACTCAAAAGGTCTTAACGTGTTCCTCCACTAGATGGAGTGACGACATGCAAAAAGTCGATGGATGCAGGTGGCTCGTGACATTACTTTGTGGCATTCCTTAAGGGAGGCCTATGTTCAATAGTGGACTTGGGAAGGGCTCTAATGATGATTATGATGAATGGTCTTAAAAATAATGATCAAAATAATCGATTCAAATATGATACTATAAAAATACAAAGCTCGTGGGCTGATATTTAGCTATTCATCTATCCATCCATTACAGTATATAAAAGTCCACTCCTGAACATAAGTCGCTCCAATAGATTGCCTCATCGAAAGGATGTTACCACAGTTGTCACGCCTGGTAGACGAGTATCGACCGCAGTTTTTTTATTAGTTTTAGTTATTATCACCAAAAATATGCCCTGCAGTGATCTGTATTTAAATTTACCAAAATGAAACACATATTCTAACAAAATCAAGTATATAAAAAATGTTGTGTTCCGTCTAGCGATCTAATATCACGAGCCCGTCCAATTGGTCGGATCTATGATACCTACTCGACTGCGATTAACTTGTCTTCCAATGCCCGAGGCTACCGACAAATCACTTTTTACTCATCCTAGTGGGCACGGCTTACTGGTCACAGTGTAATAACCTCCCCCGGAAAAGCTATTAAGAAAATCACAGTAGTGAAAAGCTTTTACTGATAATTATTTTTACTAGCATTTAGGATAGCGTGGCTTAATTTTGAACATCAAACCTTGTAAAGAGTAATAGCCATGAAATTTCTTATAAGGGGTTTCACCCGCACAGTTATTGAATCACTCCGGAATGCATAGGATATTTTGCTCTTCTATAAAAATCGCTTGGCTGAACCAATTTGCTGCCAATTACTTAGGGAGACCGGTACGGTCGTTTCTTTACAGTTAATTGTAAATACATTCATTACTTTAATTGTATGAAAACCAATTTTTATTGCAATGTGATATGATAATGTAAAATAATTTTGTACGAGTATGTAATGCAACGTACTAACGTCAAGTCAAAATGTCACAACTTGACCTCTTTTAAATATTTCCGCGGCAAAAGTATTTTAAATTCAGTTCGCTTAAAGCCATCAAGAGCGCTACCCATACTCATTACCAGTAGTTTTAGCCTTTATAATTTGTAAACATATTCAAATTATTTTTTTTTAACAAAATTATCAATCATTATCAGTTTATCATCCCCTTAGTATCGGTACAACCCTGAACACTGGTCCTTAGAGCTTTTTGAAATGGCGGGACCGTCACTATTACGTTGTAGACGTGTCAGTGTTTCTGCTCAGTAACCTAACGAATTCATAATCTGAGTATAATTAAATCCGTTAAGCACCCAAAAGGGTTACTCGTGCTGAACGAATTTTTGAATTTTTTTGGAAACCAAATTCACTACATTATAATCAGCTCGTAAAAAGCAAGATAACCCTAAACAAAATATCAAGTGAACTTAAAATCTCATAAGAACATTAATTAAAAACCGAATTACTACAAAAATTCATTGTCTTCTAGCATGCGGATGACGCCATATAACTAAATAAAAATTTTGTCTGTCCAGCAGCGATGAGGACGAGATTTATTTCTGTCAATTTTTGTTAGATATGTTGCCAAGCAGTAGAAGAAAAATAGTAAAAAAAATTAATCTTTGTCCTAATTGCCTATATAACCACTATGGAAAATCGTGTATTTCAGATAGACGTTGTTATGAGGATCATTATAGCCTTTTACATGAAACAATCAAACAAACAAGTATCGCGACACCGAAAACAGTGGCCGGAGGTGCCGGCCCGAGCGGCACCAATAGTTCAAATGCGTACTCCTGGAAATATGTCAAAAGTTGTTCGCACGTGTCGCTTCCGAATGAACCGATCCAAGTATTGTTACCAACTGCGATTATCAAGGTGGAATCAGCAGATGGAACGCTTCATAAAATGCGTTGTCTCTTGGAGCAGGGTTCCCAAACATCTTTAATAACGGAACGGGCTGCTCAGTTATTAGGATTACCAATAAGAAGCTGCAAGAGTGTTACATCAGGTGTGGGCGATAAAAAAAGTAATTGTAAAGAGTTTATAAGAAGTAATAAGAGTTGCTAACAGTGGTAGAGCCACGCGGCAGCTTCTGCTGTCGCGCGGATGGGCCGGCTCGAACCGGGGTGGCACCACGACCTCACAGAAAACGAGCGTGAAGTAGAGGTTTACCTCTGCGTTTCGCTTGGTGGGTGCAGGTGGCCGGAGGCCCTTTTTACTGGAAATGAGGCATTCCATCTTAGTCCTTACGGGTGACAACGCATCTACATTTTGATTTGTAATAGAGGATAGATGTATATGTCTATGGGCCGCAGCAACCACTTACCATCAGGTGGACTGTGTGCTCGTTTGGCACCCTTATCATTTAAAAAAATCACTTATTACAGACTTCAAGTTCGAGACGGAGATACTGATCATGAAAATCCTTATCAAAAGCTTGCCTAGTTACATATTTTCAAAACCACATTGAACATACATAGACCATATCAAGTTAGCAGACATTCTATTAGGCGCAGAAGTATACTCTGCTATATTGTTGGATGGCATTTGCAGAGTAAACTCAACCCTCATGATGGCTCAACAATCGCAGTTGGGATGGAAGTTTGAATGGATTTTGGATATCTACAAGTTTTGGGAGCTTGAAAATATATCAGAACCAGCAAAAACCTCATCAGAAGATCAATGTTGCCTTGAATTTTATCAAGCCACCACCAAACGCCGAGAAAATGGCTGGTATGTAGTCAGGCTGCCGATGAAACCCAATTATCAAGAAAATTTGTGACACTTTAAAAAAAAACCGATCGGACATTTTTTTTAAATAAAAACATACATTTCGAAAACAGCCAGATATTGCACAACAGTGTAAATTATTTATTAATAAATATTTGTCGTTGGGACACATGCTACTCCTAGGTAAAGGCGGTAATAGGACTTCTGAATGCTTTTTACCTCATCATTGTGTCAAGAGCACGGAATCTGAGACAGCATAATTACGTGTGATATTTAATGGCAAATCAAAAACATACAGTGGGTTTAGCCTAAATAAAATCATGTGCAGGGGGCCTAACCTATAACGAGATCTTCAAAGTCTCATTATCAAGAGGAGACAGTTTCAGTTCGCATTCACTGACGGCATTAAAAAAATGTTAAGAATATGGGCCACAGCATCTTCCTGGTAACCAAACACAATATTATAATATAAATAAAGTTATAATACAAAATAATAAAAATTGCGGTGCCAACCCGCTTTTCAGCGTGGCAACTATGGCAAAATTGGGGGGATTAGGCAACATACGAGGGAGGCCTATGTTTAGCAGTGGGCTTATATACGCTGTAATGGATAATCCAATCCTGGATGGATTGGAATGAATATAAATATTATGGTAATGGAATGGGTTTTGAAAATCGACGTAACGAATATGTCGTAAATATTTTTAAACTGCAGTTTAAACATGAGTAAACCAGAATTTTTAAGAAGCCTTATGTAACTCATGACACTAGCGTGCAGTAAAGACAAGTTTCCCATTTTCAAATACGCATGTATCATAATTTGCTTACGCAAGTATTGTAATTAAATCTAGTAGCGGTGTTAGAATATCCACTACCGTGGATGTCCTAACATTCCACAGACGGACACTAAAACAGAAGATAGGCAGCAGCATCTTCCTGATAACAACTAAAATAAAAAAATAAACACTGTGGATGCCAACCCACCTGTCAAGCGTGGCATCTAATGCAAAATCTCATTACGAGGCATTCTTCGTTAATTTCGCAAAGATCCTTTTTTATAAATGGTGGCAGCTATGAATTATGTTTATAAATTAAAGTAATTATAAAAGTTAATATCTTTGTGTTTTATTGGGTGCAAGAGCGAGCGAAGCGAGCTCGTGACTTGGGGCACCCCGACTCGGACAGGTTAGGTTAGAAGGGCCATCTCCTTCGTGGTAATTTTTATATAAACCACTCAGAAATACCACACATCATTCGACTGCGCCACGTTGAGTTGAGTTGGGCTACCCTCACCCAACTCTCTCCCCCCATAAATCATGTTTATATTGTCAAAAACATTACGAAAACATAACCTCAAAATGAGATTTATAAATATTTATTTTAAAAAAACTAAGCACGTCCGATAGGAGTGGAAGTGGGGGAAGACTCAGAAACCTCCCTCCTTCCCCTTACCGATCCAACAACCCCAATTCAGGAGACTTACTTTCAAATCTTACCCCATCAAATCACCAAAATGAAGATTTTGTAGTTTTTAGCTACAATTGGAATAGATTCGATATAACTTGTTGGAAAGCCTAAGTACAAAATATTTTATTTTATTCAAAGTCGGTAACTTATGTGGAAGATAGGAAATTTGCGCGCCTGCTGCCTTCCTTTATTGTAGTAGCCCTTTCTCAGGCTCCCTCTCCAGAAAGTTTTATTCTATACATTCACTTGGGACATAGACACTACCGGGTATCAGGGTTGGAAAAATCACTAAACCTGAGAATCCTGGCAAGGATAATGGGACAAATTATTTAAATTATTGCAACGTCATCGGTGCCTGATAAGACTGCAAAGTTTCCAACCAATCCAACGTTTTGAACGGGATGAAAATCACATTCAAAAATTCTGTTACATAGATTCATACCAAGCTAATAAAAGTGTGTTAAAATCACTTCTAATACCTTGGACTAATACTTGATAGTTTTTTAAAATGGAATTTAAATATTGGCAAAGACACGTACGGAAAGATGTTTACACGTCTACAAAATACTAAATAAAGCAATAAACTCTGTTAAGTTTCTCTAGTTACTTTAACTACACAAGGACAAACCTCGTTCAGTTTTACAAGTGTAAAACTCGTCGAGGTGGCCATCTAAAAATATTGAAAACAAGGAATAATTACGGAAAGAAATTAATAATATATAGAAACGTCCAATTATTCAACAGCCTATGACGTAAAAATGTCCCAACTCTGTTTATTTAAGTCTAAATTATTTGTATTGTCCAAATACTTAAATACTACTCATCTTATTCTCTATCACTTTAAGTCACAGTGACTGTGACACCACGAGACTGAATGACATTATAAAATTAAGAAGCGTTTGAGTATTTGGCCACCACTCAAAACTATTGTAAAATATTGTTCTGTGTTACAATGTTAAAATATTAACATAGCATAATTGTTTAAATAACGATGTATGTACCTTACGTTCAATGTACTTGTTTGATATTTTTTGTTTCGTATAAATCTTAAGTTTCCATGTAAATAACAATAGTTGTTTAAAAATGAATAAAGTTTCTTTGAACCTAAATATTACTTGATAATTACCAATTTTAAAATTGATGAAGGCCTTACTTAAATAACTGATTGAATTAAAAGGTCGCTAGAAAAGTGATTGAGAGTTTGGATGCAATGCTGCCGGGTTGCCAGTTCGAATCACTTATGGAACCGTGTAGTGGTGTAAGAATATCCACTACCCCATATCATCCCATGGGTTTCGTAAGAGGCGACAAAGAAAAACAAATCGGGAGATGGGCAGCAGCAGCTTCTTAGTAACGATTAAAAATAAAAAATCTGCGGTTACCAACCCAATTGCCAAGAGTTTCTTATATAGAATAAATGTGACAAGCGATCACACAGTCCACCTGATAATATGTGGATGCTGTGGCCCGTAGAAATGTACATCTATCCTCAATTAAGAAGCAAAATGCAGATATGTCACCTTCCAGTAAAAAGGGTCTCCGATTCTTTACACTCACCACACGAAACACAGCAGCATTAAGCTGCTATTTTACGCTAGTATTCTCTGAGAGCGTGGTCCTACCCCGGTAGAGCCTACCTATTCTTGCCAAAACCAACTATGCAACTAAAACAAGTGTGGCAACTTTGGCAATTATTTTCCCTATAATGCCATCTACTATGTTCAGCAGTGGACTTTAATAGGCTGTAACGGTAACGAATAGAACCAGTGTTTGTATAGCCTACAAAATCTTAAGGTGTAACGAATGGATTAACTTTATGAAATTAATTTCTATATTGTAACATATAGGTTTACTGCACCTATCTTCTTATTTAATGGTACGTATTTAAACGATTGATTAATTATATCGCACATCCTTGCTATTTTCATACATTTAAAACTATTGTACTTGTACAACAACTTAATAACGATTTAGATCCACTCGATCTTTTTTATTTCCTCGTCTTTACTCATCTTATACCTCATCGTTCAGGTAAATTCATAGATAATGTTCAATTTGCAAGCAAAATTAGGCCCGGAAACTGAATAAAAAGGAATTGGAGTCTAAGAAGCAAAGAAATTTTCAAAATTATTTCATCCCTGAATAAATTTATTCGATGACTAAAAAAAAATAATTTATTTTATAACTGTGTGTAATAACAATGTAAAAACAGTATCTACTTTAAATGTAAAATGGTGCTTCTGTAGATTCCAACTGCGAGATTATTTAGTTTATATTATGTATTCATTGCGTTTTTAACGATTTACTTTAAAAGTAAAGTAAAAATATCATACGTGGTAGAGACACGTTGCAGCAATATTACAGTTGTAGCACGAATGGGTCGCGAGGTTGGCTCGAGCGGGTAAGGACCACGATCTCACAGAATGGTGTGCTATTTTGCATAGCTGCTGCGATACGTATGAGTACAGAGAACCGGAAACCAATTTAACTGGAAACGAAACATTCCATTTAAGTCCGCAAGGGTGACAATATATCTATATTATGATTTTAAATCGAATATATATGTTGATCTATCGACGACCTCGCTTACCGGCACGAGGCTATCACTCGAAAACATTTATTTTCATCGCTTCATTTAATCTTTAAGCTATATTGTCTGCCCATGGCCATTTCAGCATATTGATAATAGACCAATATATATATCGGGCTATATCGGTAACAAAGGTTATATTTTCATCATCATCATTATCATTACAGCACTTCACAAATCCACTGCTGTACATAGACCTCTCCAAAAGAATGCCATAAAGCACTGTTCTAAACCAACTGCATCCATTGACATCCTGCATGTCTTACCAGGTCGTCACTTCATCTAGTGGGGGGCCGCTCCACACTTCGCCTACCGGTACGAGGCTGCCACTCGAGAGCTTTTTTCCCCAACGGTTGTCGGTTCTTTGAGCTATATGGCTTGCCCATTGCCACTTCAGCTTATTAATCCGTTGCGCTATTTCGGTTACTCTGGTTCTACTGCGGATATCCTCACTTCTAAGTTTATCACGCAAGGAAACCCTGGGCATCGTCCTTTCCATAGCTCGCTGAGCGACCTTAAACTTTCTCATTCGACCAGAAGTGAAAGACCACGTCTCAGATCCATAAGTCATCACTGGCAACACGCACTGGTTGTATTATTTACGAGAAGGTGCGTCGTACTCTTTTGAACGCTGCCCAGCCGAATGGGAATTTTCGATTTAACTATATTAATACTTACATATAAACATAAGTTATAATAAATTCTATACTAAATATAATAAAGTAACTAAGTTTTTTTGCTTGTTTAAACGCGCTAATTTCTGGAACTACCAGTCTGATTTAAACATTTTTTTTTATATAATAACCAGATTCATGAATAATATCTAGCGTTAGCCTATATCTCTCAGCTAGTCTTAAATATTGATTTTTGTTAACCAAGTCGGAAGAAAAGGAGCTCTCTAACTACTTTACAGGGCAAGGACTAAATTCAAGCTATGAGGCATTCCATATTACATTTTTTTTAATACTGGATCTATTTACCCTTCCGACCGGAAAACAGCGATGCAAGCACTTCCATTTAGCGGTAAAAATCTGGGTGGTACCTAGTGTATTACTATTACCTACTCAGACGCACTTCTACTACCTAGAGGAATCCTATCTCAGCTTAGTAAATGTACATTCTCCTACTACCTAGAGAAATCTTACCACAGCTTATTTACTGTACAGTCTATTAAAGTTACTTGTAAGTAGTAAGTTATCCAATTAACACACCACATAATAAAAATAACCAAACTGAGTTAACCACTTGAAAAGCCAATAGGTATTAACGATAACATAGCTAGCATATTCACACTAGACAGTAAATAGGATTACTAATATTAAATAAGAATTGGTTTAACTCCGTATTAAAGCCATTCATAGATTAATTATCATGTTAATATTAGATTCGTTGCTTTAAAGTAAATAAAACTAAAAGCCGAAATTCATTTTTCGTTATAAGCAGTAACATTTTTCTACACAAAGAAAAGTTATAAATGTGTACTTGTCAAATACCGTTCCGTAACAAATGGCGGTTTTAGGCTGCTTTATATCACGTTATTGATTTTTAAACATATTGCTGCCGCTGTGGAAAGAAATATAAAAGCAGTTGAAAAGGATCACTTGAGGCAGAACATCTTTCTTATCCATTGCGTTAGCAAGTTTAAACGGTGAAAACGTTTTAGGTTTTATAAATTCGTTATATAAGAATCTTGATTAAGTTTTTATAGTAAACTAGTTTGAACTGTGGTAGCGGAGAAAAATAATCAGTGGTGGCGCGGTGAATCTCCGTAGCAGTGCATCTGAACTTCTCCGGTGGTATCGGATTTTCAATTTATCAGAAAATGAGTGATAATGAAAAACTAGGTGGTAAATCGCAATATCTATGGTGAAAAGGAGAAAGTGGAATGCAATTCCTGGACACACTCTCCGAAATGATTTTAGAATACCGAGAATCTGACTTCT